>OX345642.1:6549506-7074506 GCA_947044365.1 Petrosia ficiformis | reverse complement strand
CATGTACATGTATCAGTGTATAACCTATATATAGTACATGTACATGTACCAGTGTATACATCATGTACATGCATCAGTGTATAACCTATATATAGTACATGTACATGTATCAGTGTATAACCTATATATAGTACAGGTACATGCATCAGTGTATAACCTATATATAGTACATGTACATGTATCAGTGTATAACCTATATATAGTACATGTACATGTACATGTATAACCTATATATAGTACTGTGATGTAATGAAATGAAATTAAGCCTCGCAGATATTCTTTGGCTTCGTGTATCAAACATTTAAAAAACTAATGATATAAACATCACTCTTTGATCAAATTACATATTATGTGTTAACAAACACAATCAGATATAATTAATAGTGATGTACTGATAATTAGATCAGTAATTATATAATTATTATAATAATTAGTGATGTACTGATAATTGTTATAATAATTATAAATAATGTACTGATAATTGGATCGGTAATAATTACCAATAGTGATGTACTGATAATTAGATCGATAATTGGTATCAGAAGTTAATGGTCTTTATTATAAGTGTCAGATATTTTTGAGTGATCTCATTATAAATATACTAATAATAATTATTATATTATCGCTTTTTATAAATATTGAAAATTGAGAAATGCTCAGAAGATACAAGTAAACTATATCTTATATTATATCAATCAGTTTAATTATCAGTACATCACTAATTATAATAATACTCTAACATCATCATACATGTACCTGTAACTCATCATTTTGTACAATATCCTCCATGTTACTATTATCTTCTCTCTCATTTCTCTCCTCCATACCAGATTCATCAATCATCTCCTCGATGTCCCTCTCCATCACTTCCTCACTTGTCACTTTCTCCTCCTCTTCACTCAAAACAATAACCTCATCTTTATTATCTTCTTGTGTATCC
Organism: Petrosia ficiformis; assembly: GCA_947044365.1. Taxonomy (NCBI): domain Eukaryota; kingdom Metazoa; phylum Porifera; class Demospongiae; order Haplosclerida; family Petrosiidae; genus Petrosia; species Petrosia ficiformis. The sequence continues at coordinate 7,073,566 of OX345642.1, read as the reverse complement.
ATTTCACAACTCTTCTTACTCTCATCTTCCTCTTTTACAGTATTTTCAGGTATTTCACTAGTTTCCTTATAAGGAATAGAGTATAATTAGTTGTACAAATAAAATAATACGTACACTGTGTATTAAATGAAGGGAGCTTGTATATATCACATGTTACACACACATACACATACAAACACACACACACACACACACACACACACACACACACACACACACACACACACACACACACACACACACATATCAGGTATGCATTAATTAAATAATACTATAGAGTGTTTCAGTCTACCACCTAACATGCAGCTATTAGCTTACATTACTATATCATAACTCTTATATTGTGTGCAAGTCAGTGATTAAAATACAATTACTAATTTTACTCTCCTATTGAAAACATAGCTACACCTACATGTACATATACATAACACCATACCAGTGATTATAATTACAATTTTACTCTACCATTGAAACTTAGCTACCTGTTGCTATTAGATTACATTACATCACTGTGTTATAGTGATTACAATAATTACTCTCCCAGCCACACCAAACTGTCAGCCCTACATTATCATAACTGTAGTCAGTAACAATTACTAGAAAACTAATTTGTACATGTACATGTAGATATTACTATACTGAATATAAAAAATGAAAGAGTATGTAGGGATGTAAAAACTGAAACAAGAGTAGTACGGCTGGCACATTAGCAACTAAGCACTTCCACATAACAACCTACATAATCAGTGATATAGGTAACCACACTTCAACAAAAAGCATGTCTGTGAATTTAATTGCATTCCTTTGACCACATCAAAGAGAAATGGCATTACATACATAGAGCAGTGTAGCACATCTCTTCCACTGTTTAGCAAGAAACCTTACAAGTATATAGCTAGAGTAGAAGCGAAACACAAAGAAGCTGTACGTATGTAGGGTTGTTATGTGGAAGTGGTTAATTATAGTTTAATTTTGTTGCTAACGACCACCATTACATCACTATCATATCATAACTGCTACATGTATATATATTGTGTGTAAGTCACATAGTGATTAAAATACTATAATTACCTAACTCTATATAACATATACCTGACATCATTATTACATCATCACTGTATTAAAATACAATTATGACATCACAATTACATCACAAACCAATCATAGGGATACTTTTTCTCCATTAAACTTACCATTTTCTTGTTGATAGGTAATTTCTTCTTCTCTTCTTCTTTCTTAATCATTTCTGCAAACTTAGCATGTCTTCCATTTGTTAAACTAGTTAATATAGCATCCGCCATATCTGTCACAAAACTACCACACCCCTTAACAAACTGCTGAATACTGGATATAAAAAAATATAATATTAATTGTACGTACATGTATGTGTTCTAATTATCAGCACAATAAGAAATTATTTCTTTGTTATATAAATTACAATTATAATTGTTATGTACATATAATTTTATTATAATAAATATAATTATATACACATACATGTAGTATTCTAATTAACTGTATAGTGAAATTATTTCGTTTGTATAATTAGAGTACCTGTTTGCATAGCTGACACCCACTTCATTTCCATATGTTGATAACAATAGGGCGGAGTCATGTTTCGTAAGATTAGCAAATGATGTGTCATAAGTCGGAGCAAAGGATCCGAAAGGCCCATACATAAGATAACTGACTAGAGTATAAAGGGTTAAAAATACATGAAGTCATGAGCTATGGAATGTCATCATACATGTGTACCTGGTGTTGCTTTGAAGACTGGTAACTCTGTATTCAGTACAGTGGATGCATTATCTCCTGCTTTTACCTTCTCTGCCAGTATATTGAGATTTACAGGACGAGGATCAACTAACAAACAGATAGATAGATAGATACATAGATAGATAGATAATGTAACATAATTATTATTAATTAGAAACTAAGCTCATTATAAATTCATAGTTTTTCAGATTGGCCAAAATTTTTTATATAGTTAGATAATGATGTCCTTATTATATTTCCAAAGTGGTTTTGATCAATATTATTATCTGTTAGAACCGTGAGCATTTTAGTATTCTCTCGAAATTCGAATTTTTACCCTGAACTATAGCCTTGGTATTGATTTTTTCATTGCAAAATCAATCGTTTCATATTGAGCCGAAACTGTTTCTAGAGTTAGATAATGATGTCCTTATTATGTTTACAAAGTGGTTTTGATCAATAATATTATCTGTTAGAACTGTGAGCATTTAAGTATTCTCTCGAAATTCGAATTTTTACCCTGAACTATAGCCTTGGTATTAATTTTTTCATTGCAAAATCAGTCGTTTCAGATTGAGCCAAAACTGTTTCTAGAGTTAGATAATGATGTCCTTATTATGTTTACAAAGTGGTTTTGATCAATAATATTATCTGTTAGAACCGTGAGCATTTTAGTATTCTCTCAATATTCAAATGTGATTGGTCTTATAGTTTGTGATGTAATATGACATCATCGGTCTTACCTGAGTCTGGGTTTAATATACGAAGTACAGTTTTTCCTTTTTCATCTGTACTGAAGAAACTGAGCTATAGAATAAACAATAGTACATTATTTCAGGTAACCATGGAAACACAAAATATGTAAACATCATTATAAATTTGGCAGAGATGAATAAAGAAACACTAATGATAATTAGTACATCATATACAATGTAGTAGATATTATATTACATCAATTAGCCATCTCTAGAGAATATTATGAATATAGACTAATAAAATAATTATTATTATAAATAAACAATTAATAATGTGTACATGTACATACACATATACATACATATATGTACATACATACATACATACATACATACATAAATACATACATACATACATACATACAGTCACTCTTACATCTGGAGGAGGAATGTTAGTATCTCTATTTTCTTTTATTATCTCATATGTTCTGTCAACCTGTTCTAATATCTCTTCTTCAGTCTCTCCTTCTTCATCACTATGAAACATGGCTGACATAGGAACATCTTCATCAAAACCAACTTGAATCTGTGTAAGATGACTTTGATCCACCAGTTCTTCCATCGGCTGTGGAGAAGATGAAGAATTGAAGATATAGGAAATAAGAAAACAATGAAGGATCGAGAGAGAAAATATTCTTATTGCTCATATATGTATATGTAGATGAATATGTTCTAATTATCAGGACAGCAAAATTTATGTTCTAATTCTCAGGACAGAAAAAAATTATTTCATTATTATAAAAATTATGTGCATTTACATGTTTGTTTGAACATGTATACACATTGTATTCTAATTAACTGTACAGTGAAATTATTTTATTGTATAATTAGAGAACTCGTAATTAAAGTACTCACCTCACCACCAACATCAATCAGTGAGTTATCTTCAGGTTTTACTGGACTAGAATGAAGAGGATGGCTCTGAGCTATATTACTCAGAAGAGAGAGATCTATTTTAAATAGAAATGGACTGGAATAGTCAAGTTGATGGTTTGATGGAGGAGGAAGAGGAGGTGGCGGTTGAGGAGATACTGTTGAGGGGATTAGACCATGACGTATATCAGGACGTAACGATATCTCCTAGCAACAAAAAATATACATTTATACATACATACATACATACATACATACACACATACATACATACATGTACATACATGTACATACACACACACAGACATACATACATACATACATACATACAATACATACATACATACATACATACATATATACATGTACATACACGTACATACATGCATATATACATACATACATACATACATACATACATACATACATACATACATACATACATACATACATACATATATACATAGATACAAATATAGACATATACATACACGTACATGCATACATGTATATATAATTAATCAACCCCTGGGGGATTATAATTACTTGGGGGACTAACCTTTTGTATAATTTTCAAACCAATATTGAGTAATTTTTTTGCAAATTGATAATATTGAGTCTCTGGGGCATTGTATGTCATAGCATTATTACACATGAGAGTAAAATCATCCTATATGTATGTATGTATTAATGTATGTATGTATGTGTCTATGTATTAATGTATGTATGTGTATGTATGTATATATGTATGTATGTATGTATGTATGTGCATAATGTACATGTGAGTGTGTGTGTGTATGTGTATGTAACTATGTATGTACATGTGTAATATTGTGTATGTGTGTATGTATGTGTTTACGTCAGATATGGGGTTAATTAAAGTGCAATGTAATATATTACAATTACTATTACCTTAAAAACCTGTATATTACTATTACCATTACTAATACTTCCTAAGTTAGTGTAATATACATGTATTTTAATTACTATTACCTTAAAAATCAATATAATATAACTATTACGATTACAGCAATGTATGTATGTATGTACGTATGTATGTATGTACGTATGTATGTAAGTATGTCTGTATGTCTGTATGTATGTATGTATGTATGTATGTATGTATGTATGTATGTATGTATGTCTGTATGTACGTATGTATGTATGTATGTATGTATGTATGTATGTATGTCTGTATGTACGTATGTATGTAAGTATGTATGTATGTATGTATGTATGTAAGTATGTATGTATGTATGTATGTATGTATGTACGTATGTATGTAAGTATGTATGTATGTATGTATATATGTATGTATATATGTATATAAATATGTATGTATGTATGTATGTATTTCATTATTGACAATCTTATGACATTAAACTACACACTATAGTAGTCATGGCAATCTAATAGTATCACAAAATACAATCTTATTTAATACATTCCTGCCCCTTAATTAATTAATCAATAGAATTATTATCATACTTTGAATTCTTGTAGAGATGAATATTCATAATTTTCAATTTTAATTCCTATAGTTTGTAAATCCATTGATTGCTTAATGATACTAGAATATCCAGGAGCAATGTCATCAGTAACTGGTTCAGCAAATACTCCCTCTGGATCATTACGCTGTACAAGGTGATGAAGATGTTTTAGGAAATATCGAAGAGCTGACCGAGGGAGCTTGGTCCCTTGTAGTCGAGAAGAGATAGAAGAAGCTGGAGAGAGTGCAGACCTGTGAAATTAATATATGATATGTGATGTGTGATATGTGATATATGTGATATATGTGATGTAATATGTGATATATGTGATGTATGATATATGTGATATGTAATATGTGATATATGTGATGTGTAACATGTGATATATGTGATGTGTGATATGTGATATACGTATGTGATGTGTGATATGTGATGTGTAATATGTGATATAAGTGATGTAATATGTGATATATGTGATGTATGATATGTGATATATGTGATGTGTGATATGTGATATGTAATATGTGATATATGTGATGTAATATGTGATATATGTGATGTATGATATATGTGATATGTAATATGTGATATATGTGATGTGTAACATGTGATATATGTGATGTGTGATATGTGATATACGTATGTGATGTGTGATATGTGATGTGTAATATGTGATATAAGTGATGTAATATGTGATATATGTGATGTATGATATATATGACATGTAATATGTGATATATGTGATGTGTGATGTGAAACATGTGATATATATGATGTGTGATATATGTGATGTGTGATGTGATATGTGAAATGTAATACATGTATGTGATATGTGATGTGTGAAGTATAATGTGATATATGTGATGTGTAATACACAATATACAAGTTATGTGACATTGATATTATGTGTGACATGTGATGATCAAATATGCATGTATAATTATACTACAGTATAGTACGTACATAATACTGCCCTCGGGACTTAAGTTTAGTTTATATTGGAATGAGTCTGAGTCTCTTGACACAGAATCAGGACCCATCAATGCTTCATCCTCTTCATGTCGAATGTCATTTGGGTGAAGAGGAACAGGTATCTTATGGATAGGTAACGATTGTTTTGGAGTGACATCTGTCTCCATTGAGTGACTAGATACAGGTTCTACAATCTCTCTATCACCTTTCCCATCCAGTTTTCTAAATTTAGTGGGTGTGGTGTTGTCATGGTAATGATGTTTGTGTTTCTTTTTTTTCTTTTTTTTCTTTTTATCTTTCTCAGTCAAGGAAGAATAGCTGATGGCAGGTGATGTGTGTGTGCTTTTAGTGGGTGGGGATCTAATACCAAGAACTGGAGGAATCAGAGGAGATGAGGATTTAGGAATGGGAATGGGGATTGTTGATGAATATGAGGTTGATAAAGGACTTTCATTGTCTGTCAAACGAACAGTAACAGGTGGAGATGTTATTTTAGATACTTTCAAAGTTTTCCATCCCTTTCCAGAACCTATCGGTCTTTTTGAACTGAGATTAAGTTTCTCTAGACTTATCTCAACAGGTAGGGAAGAAATCTTTTCATCAATTCCTTCCTCCATTTCTCTCTCCTCCTCCTCTTCATCTTCCTCGTCTTGAAGAAATGGGCCAGACTGAATTCTTTGGTAAGACATCTCCTTACCAGGTGTTTGATAATGTCGGTACGTTTTCCCTCCTTGATGCTCTCTGTGTCTCCTCTCGGCTTTCTCTTCATCTCCCTGTATTTCTTCATCACTAATATCACCCCGTCCAGTAGCCTGAAATATATTAGAGGTTAACGAATGATGTTGGTGATGTTTATGATGATGTTTCTTCTTTGTTTTTTTACGATGAGCTTTTTGGTGTTCTCCTGTTTCGAGAGACTGACGTGCCCTTGCGATATCTTCAAGTGGGAGGGACACAAGAAGGGGCTGGTCATCCATGAGAGGAGATGAAGGAAGAGGAGGAGGAACACGAAAAACAAATTTCATTTTACCTGACGTACTTTCTGAAAAAGAAAAGTATCAACCAATTTTTTCATAATTAATTTTTAGTGACTTACCTGCCACATCCTGGATCTCTCTGGAATGGGAATGAGTCTTGTGCTTCTTTATTTTGTGCTTCTTGCTGCTTCCCATTCCAATACTAGAGTACATTTAAAAAACACAAAAATGGGCGTGGTCTCATGATTATACACACCCACTTTCTTCTTCAGCGGTTTGTTTGAATACAGAAAGATAATGGAAAGAGAAAAAATTTCTTCTGAAAGATTGAGTGAGCTGAGGCAGTTGATAAGAGCTGAAGTATCTTCTGAACATGTCCAGGGTAGAATACGAGAGTGTGTGAGTGATGCTGAAAGGGAGGATGGTGGGGTGAGAGAAGAGTCCCTTCTTCGTTTGTTAGAAGAGAAAGGATTGGTTGATCAAGTTATGGCTGGCTTAAAGCTAGAAAAGGAGACTCCACTACAGAGAAAATACCCAACCATGACTAATGGAGAAAGCAGTAGTCTACATGATAAACTAAAAGATGGTATGCTAAAGTGTATTGTCTCATTCCTATACTCATGTATCAGTCTCATCCCCATACACAAGTGTCAGTCTCATTCCCATACTCATGTGTCAGTCTCATTCCCATGCTCATGTATCAGTCTCATTCCTATTCCACTTATGTCTTGTCACATGATAGTCATATGATATTCTCAACATTTATAGGAAAATCTAATCAGTGTATTTACTTTCAAGTGTTAGGAGGACGAGCATTTCTAGACCATATAGATAAAGAGTCATGTCCACTGACCACGCCCACATCAACATTTACAATCCATTTATATTTTCGTGGTCAACGTTTTTGCTCCAGTCCTGTACCTTGCTCATGTGACCCTGAGTTCGAAGAAGGGTTTTTGTTACAGTTAGACGAGAGAGGTAAAGGATTACGTCCATCTGATACTCTTTCTATATCAGATCAAATACATATTGTGTTGACTCAATCTGATCGTCATGGTGATAATGATGTCATAGGTACTTGTATTATTGAGTGGAGATCTGTTTTATTTTCCCCTCGGGGCAAAGTCTCACACTCTGTTGAATTGACTGGGTTAAGAACTGAAGGGCAGATTCCTCCTGGGGTTTTAAACCTTCAATGGGAACTAATGCCAAGGAGAGATAGTACTTTGAAGAGTGACATTGTTGAAGCTCAACTTCATCTTGAACATCAAAGAATGATGGAGAGAAAGAAAATGTTTCTTCTCTATGCTAAGCAATGGTGGAAGGAGTATTTGGCTATTAGACCAAATCATTCTCAAAGATTAGTTAAAATATTTGCTGAAGATGAGACTGGACGAAGTAATGTTGTTTGTCATTTTGTACGTCCACTAAGAGTTGAGTGGTTATTAGATGGGCCAAGACATGCTGCTAGGTTTGTGAGTTTGTTGCGATATCATCAAACTACTAGTGTGGGAGGAGGAGGAGGAGGAGAGATGTGGAGGAGATTACACAGTATATTAGCTACGAAGAGTGGGGTAAGTGAAATTGTTGTCCATTCATACATTCATCTATCTATTTATCTCATTAATAGATAGATAGATAGAGGATTGCGACTATAATCTGTATGTACATGTAAAGCTTTCTATCTATCTATATATGTATATGTTCATCTATCTAGGGTTGTGAAGATCATTCTATTCTCCTCTGTTCTCTTCTGTTGGGATATGGGTTAGATTCCTATGTCTGTTTGGGTACTAAAGTTAAAGGACTAGCTCATTGTTGGGTCATGACTTGTAATATTAATGGATCTGTAATATTCTGGGAGAGTTTAACAGGACAGAGGTATGTATGGATGTATGTATGTATGTATGTATGTAACTATGTATGTAATGTATGTATGTGTGTGTATGTATGTATGTAACTATGTATGTACGTACGTATGTATATATGTATGGACATTACTAGTACCATAGCTGTGGAGGTTGCTATGACTACCATCTCATTATCCCTCAGGTTTTTCCAGTCTTTATACGATCCTAATACACAAGCCGGTACTCCACTGTCCCCTCCCTCTCATCCTTATCGTACAATTGGATGTATCTTTAATCATAAGTCTTTCTATGCTAACGTACAACCTTCTGATAATGTACTGACCTGTCAGTTTGATCTTCATAATGGTTCTTCATGGAAGAGTATGAGTATGGACGCTATAGCAGCTGTAACTGAGGTATTGAATGGATGAATGGATGGATATTTAGATGACTGGATGAATAAATGGATAGATAGATGGATGGATGGATGAATAGATGGATAGATAAATTGATGGATGGATGAATGGATAGATGAATAAATGAATGAATGAATGATTAGATGATGGATGTATGGATACATAGATAGATGTACATGTATGGATGTATAGATGAACGTGATCTTACAGATATCCCAGGAGATGACTCCACCTATTTTGAGAAGTAGACTGGATCCTGAACTGATTAGTTCAGATTTGGAACAAGAATTAAACTCACTGATAACACAACACAGAATGGTACATGTATATTATTATGTATATGTAGACACATCCATGTACTTGTATGTCCATGTCGGCATGTATATGTCCATGTACATGTATTCCATACTACATGTATATGGACATAACATCTTAACACAGTACCTTTACGTACATTACAAATATATTTTATATTCCAGGATTGTGGATTACCAACACAATGGGATAATAATCTTGCTTATCTCTTAGGCCCTTCTCTTTCATCTTATGAGTTAGAAAGAAGAGAAGGAGTGAGTGTCGGTGTGGAAGAATTCCAGGAGGCAGTTAGACGATATGTTCCAGAAGGACACACATTCAAAGGATTTCCAGTACAATTTAATCACTGTTATGCTAAACGAATGTTCCCCACGTGTATAGGGTGAGTACTTCCTCTGTTGATGCCATATTCCTGTTAATTACCAATAGAGAATGACATATAGGCTTTTCAAAAAGCAAATGGAACCCTTCTTGAAAGCTCAATTGATGTGGAAACCACACCCATTAAATTAAAATTGTTGCTAAATTTAGATTAACATCCACACACACAAATACTCATACTTGTGGTTATCCAATAGATCACCAATATGCAGTGACATCATTGGTTGCCGTGGCGACAATGTAAGACTTGCATTAAGAGTGAGGGTATGGATGTATCCAGAGGATGTATGTGCTGTTTGGTGTATGTTAGCAGTGACATATCAATCAGTATTATAAGCTAGATGTATGTAAATAGAACTTTGTTATGATGTATGTATGTAATTTATTAGTATGTATGTCAGTACTATAAATAGAACTTTGTAATAAATTATCATCGAATTATTTTTAATTTGACGTTTTAACTCCATAAACAGTTTGTGTATTCTAAATTTGGTTGGAATAAAGATATGAGGAACAGAGAGAGAAGGGGTTGCGTTTAGGTAGATCTAAGATGCATTAACTAGCTCTTCTGTTTCTTTAAACTGTTTAACAGCTGCTCTTTGAAGAGCACATAAGAAGTCTTCAAGACTGACTGTATGTTTCTAGAATGAGATAAAGAATTTAATATCAAAATACACAAGCAATCAGCCAGTCACACGAGACATTGTGTCCAGTATATTTGAAACTGAACTGTATACAGAAGCATATAGGGAGCAGGACAAGCGATGAAAATAGGATAAGTGAATGTACATGTAGTTCATATAGATATTATACCACACTCATGCTATTATAACAGTCTATACAATTAGCATTCTAATTACAACATACCTGTGTATACAAGGCCTGTGCTAGGAATGGTAGCTTACGAAGAGTTCTTCCACTCAATCCCTCACTGCCATGAGCAACATCTCTTAGTTTGAGACTAGGTTTTGTTGCATCGTTCTCCACAAATCTGATCACTTCTAGAGCTCTGGAGAGATATGCATAGAATAGCAACGATGCTTCTATCAGTACAATTATCTATTGTAGTTTTAACTTTGAAGCATGGGCTAAATTGGATTAGCATATGAGCTTATTGGACACTCCTTGAGCGTATTAGCAAAGATACAATATCTAACTATGATCATAATTAAAGAAGCCATCTGGCTCCCCTAATGGTAAACTGCACAGCACAAAATAAGAAGCTCTTTGGCCCAATGGTACACCGTGCTAGCTCATCACTAACACTCCATCCCATCATCCATTTCTTCCTCATGCTAACCTGAGACTTAGCAGTTGTTGAGGTGGTGTGATGATCCCTACTCTCATGAGCTCTTTGATACAGGAATGGTATATTTGAAACACAGCTGCTGTTGATGGCATTCCAATGTACTGTTTAATATCCGCTCTGTTGAATAGAATAAATGATGGATAAATATCACTCTATCCATTCACTGTAGACCTGTGCAGTATACACATCAAACCATTCAATCAGTGAATGAATTGATAATGCATTAATGAGATAGGTAGGTAGATAGATAGATAGGTAGGTAGATAGATAGATAGGTAGGTAGATAGGTAGATAGATAGATAGGTAGATAGATAGATAGGTAGATAGATAGGTAGGTAGATAGATAGATAGGTAGGTAGATAGATAGATAGGTAGATAGATAGATAGATAGATAGATAGATAGGTAGGTAGATAGATAGATAGGTAGGTAGATAGATAGATAGGTAGATAGATAGGTAGGTAGATAGGTAGGTAGATAGATAGGTAGATAGGTAGATAGATAGGTAGGTAGGTAGATAGGTAGGTAGATAGATAGATAGGTAGATAGATAGATAGGTAGGTAGGTAGATAGATAGGTAGGTAGATAGACTGATAATTGGATAGATTGATGGTTGGATTGATAAATTGATAGACGATTGACGAGTAGATTATTTTAAAGTCATGACCCACCACTCTATATTTTACCTGGCTACAAATGCTGATAAGGGCATGAATCATTACGATAGATAGATAAATTGATGAATGGATAGATGAATGAATGGATAAAGGATTGATGAGTACATTATTTAGAATGCTGTGGAATACCAATACCACTCTATATTCTACCTGTCCACAAATGCTAAATCTATAGCTCCTGTTACGTTGGATGTTGTTAATATAACGACATTAGGGTATCGTTTGATCTGATCAATTTGTGTAAGAAGTGCATTAACAACACGAATAGCATCAGATGGTTCACTTCCTGATATAGCCGCCTTGCGAGCAGCAGTCAAACTCTCTACCTGAGAGAGAAGGCGGAGTTGAATGAGATTATATGAAGTGACTGATTTCTTACATACCTCATCTATCAAGACACAAACCAAAGCTTCAGGATCAAGAATGAGTCCTTGAATCATTGTAAACATCTTTTGAACTAATTTTCCACTCTTGCAATAAGGAAAAAAGTGGAGAAGAGATTTGCAAAATGTTTCATATCAGTGTTCTTTCTTACCTCAGAAAACCATTTTGAAAACAAGCTGTGACTATTGATCTCTACCAGCTGTCCATATGAATACCTACAGAAACAAGAAATTAACATAATACATTACTTTTCCATATATGGAGCACCTTTCTGATAATCTAATGCACAATTTCTGAGCTAATGCTTTGCAAAGAGATGTTTTTCCAGTGCCTGGTGGACCTAGACATGAAACATTAAACACAAGTTTTTCAAGTATGCTGGTTACCATGGAGAAGAACAACACGATTCCATGAGATGACATTTGCATCTACACCCCTGTGATATTGTTAACTAATATACAATAATAATAATTATGATTACTTACTTGTCAGAAAACAGCAACATTGTTTCAGCATAATTTAACAGCTGAACGAAGATTTATAATTATTATATCTTATACCGATAAGTTCACTAACATTTTGCTTGACTTCAGAGTCATAAACGAGACTCTCCCATAATCCATTAAACTCCACTAAGTAATGAGGAATAGAATATGAATATATCACATTAAGCATTGACTAGAGGTTCTGTACTTCTATGGCTTTGTAAGAAATATGGAGGTTCTGTACTTCTATGGCTTTGCAGAAATATGGACTAACTAGAGGCGTGTACTTTTATGGCTTTGCAAGAAATATGGAATAACTAGAGGTTCTGTACTTCTATGGCTTTGTAAGAAATGTGGAATAACTAGAGGTTCCGTACTTCTATGGCTTTGTAAGAAATATGGAATAACTCGAGTTTCTGTACTTCTATGGCTTTGTAAGAAATGTGGAATAACTAGAGGTTCCGTACTTCTATGGCTTTGTAAGAAATATGAATAACTGGAGGTCTGTACTTCTATGGCTTTGCAAGAAATATGGAATAACTGCAGCACCATATAATCTACCTGTTAACTCTACGTACACTCTACAATATTACACATACTATTTGGTAATAGCCAGTTATTAGCTGCAGACACATCACTCTCATCCTCAACTTCCTCTTGAGCAGGTCCTTCTTCATGAAGTTGAAATACATGAAGTAATAACCTCATTGAAGAGAAATTTAAAAACTGCAGAATGGAGACATCATCATTTGACAGGATTTGTAGAATATAAGTTATATGTATTGACAATTGGACTCTATATTACATGATAATTAGCCCATCCATTATCTCAATAGATTCTTTATCTATCTATTGATTCTTCATCTATTTACAAAGTCGTCTATCTATCTATTTATCTATCCATACATCAATTCTGGTATTTGGAATTGAATATGGTCACTTTTATTCCTCGCGGCATATCAACCACAGAAACAGACATCACATGCTCATGTAGTACTGGATCATCAAACTCTGTCACTACAAGCTCCTCAAACACTGTGGATTTCATACTAAGCAGGGTCCTCACGTGATCTTTCACTACAGATGCTTTCAGTGTACTGTGGAATACAAAGATATGATTGACACTAATGATGACTATTGAATCTTGTATTATATATTTTTGGGTACCTGTATGGCTTTTGACAAATCTCTACGTGTAAAAGAGGAGAAAAAGGTGATGGTAATGCCTCACACAGCTCCTTAAGTCCTTCTCTTTCCATCTTAGAATACCACGTGGTTATATGGAAATTTGAATTTACCGCCATTTATCATCACGTGACATATTATTTCAAGATGGCCACTGAACAACAACCAAGTAAAATTACTGATTCTATTGACAAAGATACACAAGAACAGGCCACAGAAGACACACAATCTAAAAAGAAAAGATCATTTGATCCACAGCTGTCAAGAACTATTGTAAGAGGATCTAAAGGTACGTATTCAAAAAGTGGGTGGGGCCAGTTATCTTCCAGTCTCTATTTCATCTACAATAGCTCCAGAAATTCCTCTATTTGACAGACAGAATTGGCTTATTCATTTACTTTATATACGTAAAGATTTCGAGACATGTAAGGTAAGGTATATACATATGTATAGACCATTCAATCTAGCAGTTCATGATGAATTATTTGGGTATGTGTACATCATTGATACACTAGGAGTACTATAATCCTGAATTACTAGTGATGATGTCATACTAGTCATGTGACATCATTCTAATACTATTATAGGTACTTATTAAAGAGGTTCTTATGGAAACAGATGGACTCTGTGAATATTCTATTTATATACAAGGTATATATCTGATATGATATATCAATTTATAACCAATCTGTCTGTCTGTCTGTCTCAGGGTTGATCCTACGTCAGGAGGGAAACATACAAGGATCATTAGAACATTTTCAACAAGCTGTTAAATTGAATCCTAATAATCCCTCCAATGTGAAACATGTAGCACGAACATTGTAAGATCCAGCATATGAGATCTTCAAGCCTTAATCATACATAATTCCTGTTATTTTCTGGTCACACTAACAGGTTTCTCTTGGGCAAGTACAAACCTGCCTTAGACACTTATAAAGAATTGGAGTCATTAACTAAAGAACATGATTGGGTGGGTGTGGTCACCATTACGATAATTATAATAATATATAATTATCATTTTTAGGAAGTACTTCATAATATTGGTGTGTGCTATATGCACTTGAAGGATTATAATAAGGTTTGAATTATCTATCTATCTATCTATCCTTGTCAAAATCTATCTATGTATAATAATATATAATTATATATACATGTATGTATCTATCCATCTTAATCTCTCTTTCTGTCTACCTCTGTCTCTTCATACAGGCTTTAGAAATGTTGACTCAATCTCTTGATCTCACTCCACAAATTGTGACATATACTGAATTAGGAAGATTATATCTTATGAGAGGAGATATAGCAAAAGCAACTGAGATTTACCGAAGAGCTACAAAGTAAGTGATAAGAAATATGGGTGGATGGATGGATGGATGGATGGATGGACGGACACTTGTACAGACAGATACAGAGGGTGGATGAATGAGTGGTACCTAATTATTCTTCTGTCATCTTCTCAGACATAATCCTGAAGATCCTGAACTCTTATCAACATTAGGATTGTTATATTTACAGGTAAACAAACATTACATGTCACTACATGTGTACATGTACATATTACATGTCACTACATGTGTACATGTACATATTACTAGTCACTACATGTGTACATGTACATATTACATGTCACTACATGTATACATGTACATATTACATGATCTATATGTACATGTCACTATGTATATACATGTAAATGTATATATTATATGTACATGTATATATTTTCATTTGTAGACTGGAGCTTCACAGAAAGCATTTGAATGTTTGGGTGGAGCTCTGACCTTTGACCCCAGCAACTACAAGGTATTGTGTATATATTATATATACATATATAATATACACCTACATGTTCTCTCCTCACCCACTCTCTCTCTCTCTCTCTCTTTCTCTCTCTCTCTCTCTCTCTCTCTCTCTCTCTCTCTCTCTCTCTCTCTCTTAGGCTATTCTTGCTGCTGGTTCTATTATCCAATCTCATAATGATTATGATGTTGCATTATCAAAGTATCGTATAGCTGCTCATACCTCACCAGAATCACCTCATTTGTGGAATAACATTGGAATGTGTTTCTACGGAAAGAAAAAATATGTAGCTGTGAGTACAGTACCATATATACTCTAATTAGTCAGACAGTGTATTACAAAACGTAATCAATACCATATATACTGTAATTAGCCAAAGATAAATGTGAGTACGATATTTTAAATTCTTTTGTTTGTATATCTATTTATGCAGGCTATAAGTTGTCTAAAGCGTGCTAATTATCTAGCTCCATTTGAATGGAAGATACTTTATAATCTGGGACTGGTTCATTTAGCAATGCATCAGTATCCTGATACCTGAACTACATACCTAATAGTTATAATAGTTACATTCTTTATAATCTGGGACTAGTTCATTTAGCAATGCAACAGTATCCTGATACCTGAACTACATACCTAATAGTTATAATAGTTACATTCTTTATAATCTGGGACTGGTTCATTTAGCAATGCAACAGTATCCTGATACCTGAACTACATACCTAATAGTTATAATAGTTACATTCTTTATAATCTGGGACTGGTTCATTTAGCAATGCAACAGTATCCTGATACCTGAACTACATACCTAATAGTTATAATAGTTACATTCTTTATAATCTGGGACTAGTTCATTTAGCAATGCAACAGTATCCTGATACCTGAACTACATACCTAATAGTTATAATAGTTACATTCTTTATAATCTGGGACTAGTTCATTTAGCAATGCATCAGTATCCTGATACCTGAACTACATACCTAATAGTTATAATAGTTACATTCTTTATAATCTGGGACTGGTTCATTTAGCAATGCAACAGTATCCTGATACCTGAACTACATACCTAATAGTTATAATAGTTACATTCTTTATAATCTGGGACTGGTTCATTTAGCAATGCATCAGTATCCTGATACCTGAACTACATACCTAATAGTTATAATAGTTACATTCTTTATAATCTGGGACTAGTTCATTTAGCAATGCAACAGTATCCTGATACCTGAACTACATACCTAATAGTTATAATAGTTACATTCTTTATAATCTGGGACTAGTTCATTTAGCAATGCAACAGTATCCTGATACCTGAACTACATACCTAATAGTTATAATAGTTACATTCTTTATAATCTGGGACTAGTTCATTTAGCAATGCATCAGTATCCTGATACCTGAACTACATACCTAATAGTTATAATAGTTACATTCTTTATAATCTGGGACTGGTTCATTTAGCAATGCAACAGTATCCTGATACCTGAACTACATACCTAATAGTTATAATAGTTACATTCTTTATAATCTGGGACTGGTTCATTTAGCAATGCATCAGTATCCTGATACCTGAACTACATACCTAATAGTTATAACAGTTACATTCTTTATAATCTGGGACTAGTTCATTTAGCAATGCAACAGTATCCTGATACCTGAACTACATACCTAATAGTTATAATAGTTACATTCTTTATAATCTGGGACTGGTTCATTTAGCAATGCATCAGTATCCTGATACCTGAACTACATACCTAATAGTTATAATAGTTACATACTTTATAATCTGGGACTGGTTCATTTAGCAATGCAACAGTATCCTGATACCTGAACTACATACCTAATAGTTATAATAGTTACATTCTTTATAATCTGGGACTGGTTCATTTAGCAATGCATCAGTATCCTGATACCTGAACTACATACCTAATAGTTATAATAGTTACATTCTTTATAATCTGGGACTGGTTCATTTAGCAATGCAACAGTATCCTGATACCTGAACTACATACCTAATAGTTATAATAGTTACATTCTTTATAATCTGGGACTGGTTCATTTAGCAATGCAACAGTATCCTGATACCTGAACTACATACCTAATAGTTATAATAGTTACATTCTTTATAATCTGGGACTGGTTCATTTAGCAATGCATCAGTATCCTGATACCTGAACTACATACCTAATAGTTATAATAGTTACATTCTTTATAATCTGGGACTAGTTCATTTAGCAATGCATCAGTATCCTGATACCTGAACTACATACCTAATAGTTATAATAGTTACATACTTTATAATCTGGGACTGGTTCATTTAGCAATGCAACAGTATCCTGATACCTGAACTACATACCTAATAGTTATAATAGTTACATTCTTTATAATCTGGGACTGGTTCATTTAGCAATGCATCAGTATCCTGATACCTGAACTACATACCTAATAGTTATAATAGTTACATACTTTATAATCTGGGACTGGTTCATTTAGCAATGCAACAGTATCCTGATACCTGAACTACATACCTAATAGTTATAATAGTTACATTCTTTATAATCTGGGACTGGTTCATTTAGCAATGCATCAGTATCCTGATACCTGAACTACATACCTAATAGTTATAATAGTTACATTCTTTATAATCTGGGACTAGTTCATTTAGCAATGCATCAGTATCCTGATACCTGAACTACATACCTAATAGTTATAATAGTTACATTCTTTATAATCTGGGACTGGTTCATTTAGCAATGCAACAGTATCCTGATACCTGAACTACATACCTAATAGTTATAATAGTTACATTCATCATTGTTCCTAATAATATCGTGTGGGTGTGGTCATTACAGTACTATTAGAAATGAAAAACACCCATCTATATAACAAACCATTATTCCACATGAGATAAGACTGTTATGTTCTGTATTGCAGTTACTAGTTGATTGCACTTTGTACTTGAGGAAGACTAGTACTAGTACTCATTCAAAAAAGGTTGTACGTTTTTGAATAATCTATATAAGTACTTGTACATGTACTGGTATTCAGTACAATCATAACATGTACATGTAATCTATATAGGTACTTATACTGGTATTCATAAAACTTGTATTTGTGAGTCTCCACTGAGTACTTATACAAACATTCTCCATGTCTGGTTGAGACAGTATGTAATACATAAATTATTTCAAATCTTGTCTATTACGCTATTAGAAGTCTCTAAAGGCCATTTAGTTTAATATTATTATTATTATTATTATTACTATTATATTATATCCTTAAGTCTCTGGTCAGATATGCATCCAGTTTCCATTTTTTGAAAGCTGGACAAAGTCTACAGCCTAAAAATCCTGATTTGTTGATGTTATTAGGAAGTATGTGTGTAATACATGTGTGTAATACATGTGTGTAATACATGTGTGTTTAGTTGCAAGATATTTATATGTTGTTGTTAATTTGTAGTTGCTCTTCCTCATCTTGATGATGTTGAAAACTCATTCAGAGCTTATGAACAAGCTCTTATTTCTGATGAGTAAGTCAAAATATATTTAAAATCCTTTATCTAAATCACACTCAAGTGATTATCATAATAACAATGATATCAGCATTATGATTGTATATATTCCAGTGTTGATCCATTGGCTCATTTAAACTATGCCATTGTACTGTATAACAAGCTACTAAACAGTTAATATCATTATGATTATATATATTCCAGTGTTGATCCATTGGTCCATTTAAACTATGCCATTGTACTATATAACAATGATAAAAGAAAATCAGCTACTATACAGTTATCATTATTTGATTCAAAATGGAGGAAAGCTAAACAACACAGTACAGATCAAGAGGTTAGATATAATTAATATTTGAAAATATTCCTACTAAAAGTTATTGTAGAAAATATTATTGTTACAAGTAGTGGATTTATCACAAGCTGTTAATGACATGATGTTACCCATCCTTTAAAAAGAGAGTTGGTGTGATCAAATGAAGAGTATTAAATTACATCAGGGGACAAGACTAATTATAGTTTGCTTGTGATGTCAAGTAATAATGTAAGGTGCCACTTTGGTTTATAGATATCATGACTATTATCCTATATTATAATATAAAACATAACTCACTAGCAGAAATGTATAGGCATGTATTAGACTATTAGTACTTACATACACTAAAACAATGTATACACATTTCCCCTTACAATGAGTGGCATTACTGAACTATGTCAAATGATATAATATCCAGACAGTTATGGAGTCTAATCAAGGTCATGCTTATAACTATTCAAGTGTTTGTCCATGTGTATGTTTACACACAATTTCATAGTATGTGTATATTACTATCCTAGATTCAAGATACTTTTATGAAACTGGGAGCAATATTACAAGTAGGAAAGGAACAAGAAACTCAAAGACAAAGAAGATCAGGTCATGATAATACAATAAATAATGAAGAAATGGAGGATATTGAGTCAAAAGAAGAGAAAGATAATAACAATTGATATCATGATAATGATAGATGACAACCCAATCACTTATATAATATTATATAATTTCATAGGTAATTAGTTGATAATTTTGATATTATGGTAGATAATTATTGATTATAATAATAATTATAACTCAAATAGAAATAGTACAAGTACAGCAATTATCGGTACTTTACAACTTTATTATTACAATAATCAGCCACCCATACTGATCCATCAGGTGATACTGATACTCCATATGGAAAACTAAATCCTCCTATTGAATGGATAAATCTTCCACTGGGATTATAGATAGACAGAGAACCTGATCTATTATTCGCTACTAATGAATAACCTGCTGAATCTATAGCTATACCAATTGGATGACTCAAATGTGTTTGATCATACTTACGTACAAACTGTCCACTAGGAGTAAAGACTGTCACTGAATTGGAATCATATCCAATCACATGAACATCACCTGATATATCAAAAGCTATATCTGTTGGACTATTGAAACTTCCATCACCTGATACCTTCCCATCAATAATGTGAGATAGAGTCCAGTCAGAATGGAATACCTGGATACGACTGTTTCCTTCATCTGCTACATACACCTTTCCTTCAGGACTAATGTTTATGGCCCAAGGTCCAATAATAAATTGTCCAACATCAGAGCCCTTCTGTCCAAAGGTACCAAGAAACTCTCCTCCTGTTGTCAACTTGTGAATCCTGTTTCCTCCATGCTCAGCAACATAAACTACCTCTCCACTGATAGCTATTCCACGAGGATATTCAAACTGTAGCTCACCACTTCCCCTAGAACCAATGGTAGTCTTCTTCTTCCCACTACTATCATACACATGTATACAATGGTCACTAGTACTAGTGACAAACATGTCACCATTATCAGAGAAGGCAATATACATGGGTTCATTAATTCCAGAAATTGTTTGTAGACGTTTGAGTTTAGTGTAATCACGTTGAGGGATCACTCGTGCTATCTTTTTGCAAGATGTAACACTATCATTGAGAGAATCATCAGACATACATCGTTTACGAGATGTTAGAAGTGTACCATCATTAGAAGAGGTATCAGACACACACCCAAACTCTGTTATCATAGTAGCTAGTGTATCAGTATTAACTTCTACTGATATATTGGGTGATTCTAGAGAGATCTCTGATGACTGTTGTTGAAGTTTGATAAATCTGTTGTGTAGTGTATGAGCAATAGAGAGTAACTCAACATCACTGTACTCACTAGTAGCAATGGAGGCAAGAGAGTGACAATGACTAATGGACTCCAGCAGATGTTGGATACCCTCCAGTTGAATAGAGAGACGTACCTCCTTGGCCATGGCTATTTCACTTCTTTTAGCTAACAAGACTTCCTTACGTTCATGAAGAAGTTGTTGAAATTTAAGGAATACTTCATGAATAGTGTCCACCTCATTTTTTTGAGCTGTGATCTTTTTCCTCACCTCTTCACCAGCTGTTAGAGACTCCTTGAGATGTTTCTGAACTGCTGGAAATGCGTCTACAATTTGTTGTATCTCCTCCTTGTTTCGTATAATCTGTTTACTCACCTCATGAACTGGATGACCTTTGTGTTTGTTAATAATACATTCAACACATACTGGAATAGTACACTGCTTACAATAGAAGCTAAGTTTCTGATCAACATGATCATGACACATAGGCGATGAGGAAGGTAGCACCTTGAGAAGATTATCTCGGGTTGTGTTCTGAGCTTCTTTCAGAGTGAAGGAAGAGTGTGAACGTGACTTTTTGAGTCCCTGATGATGTTCCCAACACTTGTTACAGAAAAGTTGATCACATTCTGTACAGTAAGCTATAGGAGTGTTCTCATCACATGAGTCACATGGAGGAGGAGAAGTGGAGGTCACCTTATGTAAGATCTTGTCTTGTTTAGATATTTTATTTAATCGGACATTACGTGGAAGAGAAGACACATCTTCATCAGGTATAGTAGTGGATTGATTACAAGTGGGACATGTGATAGAGGTAGTACCCTCAACATGTAGCTTAGTGATACATTGTAGACAATAAGAATGGAGACAAGAAAGGATTCTTGGATCTTGATAGATGTTATCACAATATTGACACCGTTTAGTATTGGAAGTCATCATTCTTCTTTCTGCTAGTGAGTTGTATAACGTAACAATCGGTTTTTATACAGTTAGTAGTATACTGCAGTAGTACGTACTGTACTGTACTGCGCACTAGCAGCCCCTCCCACTCGTATTTAGCGCTAGCGCGCATACACGCGTAATAGCCTTGTGAATCATTGTAAATAGAAGGGTTGCTCACTTGGTTGTTGAAGATTTGTTCAAATGTTTCTATAGAACCAATATGTAACATGCTACATTTTAGAAACTGTCAATATAAATATAGTATTCAACTTCATCGCAACTGTATATGTGTCTACTGCCCAATTAATGAGTTACTATATACTATAACAATCCTGATTCGATGGTGTACTGCTTAGATTTCATAATGAACATAAGTGAGATTATGTGGAGGTTTTATTTCTGGTAGTACAGTACAACTTGTACAAGTTCAACTATATTTAATTATGTATTATATCATTATATAATATAGTACATGGGAATTAATAATTGTTTAAACATATAGATGAATTGATAATCTAAAGATAGATGTGTCTCTGTAGTCGTGCCTCCCTCACAGCATTCTGGGTTAGTTTACGAGGAGTAGGATCTTTCACTAACCCATACAATGGTTCAGGGATACCTACCAATAAATAAATATTAGTGTTGTTTTAGTAACTAAAACTCATTTTAATAAGTTATTGTGACTGGTTAGTTTATTATGTCCCATTGGGCCGGGCCACCCCTATAATTGCTTTCCATGGGGTATATTAATATTAATGTTTGTATCACTTATGCAAGTATGCATTGTACACATATTAAAAAAGTTGCATCATTCCAGGGGGGTTTGGTCAACTAATGGGCGTGGCATGTAATAGAACGCACGCTCAAGCTCTACAGACCTGCAGGAAAAAAGTTCCTTGTAGCTTTACGTAGAAACTGAAATAGCTGTTCTAGGTGCAACACATTCCTAATGTTCTACGAAAACCTCTAAAAAGGAAGAGTATATAATAACTATAATAGATCCATACATGATAAAGTCGACCATGGTTACTGAATGTCGGACACCACAAAGCAATCATAGGGATACTTTATATCTTGTTGCTACTGAAATGATAAATGGCCAATAATGGACACATTTAGTAGTTAACTAAAAATAAACTTTTAGTAAGCCTGATATTATTTTAATTAAACTATAACTAAATTAAAATTGTGAGAAACTGTTATACTATATCTTAACTAAAAGTGGTCATATTGTCATACTAAATATAAGGTTAATTTACCTATAGTACTAGAATATATTTGATGTACAGACTCATCCCATAGTGTCTGATAGAATGATATAGTAAAGGGAGAAATGTAAGGATGTGAAGAAAGAAAAGATGAAGTGGAAAAGGTACGTTGTTCCAGCCTGTGGCAACCAGATGGAGAGACAGAATAGAGAAAATACATAAATTAATTCATAAATAATGAAGATTAGTCACTGGATGAATGGATAGATGCTAATAGAGATTTACGATGCATGTGACTTTCATGTGATAATCATGTGCTTACCATGAGCCTGACTTATCATTAACTGAGTGATAAGAAAGTGGAATAGTATGATAGTATAAAGTGAATACAAAGCGATGTATTCCAGTCCCAAGTGCAGGTACAGGAGGGGTATAGGGAAAAAGGGTTTCCCCAGAGGATGGAGGTCCATTGACTGGTATATTAGTACTAGGAGAATATAAATGTATTGATATAGTAACAGTATCAGATATAGGTCCATTTACTAGTATATTAGTACTAGTGAAATATAAATGTATTGATATAGTAACAGTATCAGGTCCATTTACTAGTATATTAGTACTAGGAGAATATAAATGTATTGATATAGTAACAGTATCAGATATAGGTCCATTTACTAGTATATTAGTACTAGTGGAATATAAATGTATTGATATAGTAACAGTATCAGATATAGGTCCATTTACTAGTATATTAGTACTAGTGGAATATAAATGTATTGATATAGTAACAGTATCAGATATAGGTCCATTTACTAGTATATTAGTACTAGTGGAATATAAATGTATTGATATAGTAACAGTATCAGATATAGGTCCATTTACTAGTATATTAGTACTAGTGGAATATAAATGTATTGATATAGTAACAGTATCAGATATAGGTCCATTTACTGGTATATTAGTACTAGTGGAATATAAATGTATTGATATAGTAACAGTATCAGATATAGGTCCATTTACTAGTATATTAGCACTAGGAGAATATAAATGTATTGATATAGTAACAGTATCAGATATAGGTCCATTTACTAGTATATTAGTACTAGTGGAATATAAATGTATTGATATAGTAACAGTATCAGATATAGGTCCATTTACTAGTAGCAAAATGGAGGAAAGCTAAACAACACAGTACAGATCAAGAGATTAGATATAATTAATATTTGGAAATATTCCTACTAAAAGTTATTGTAGAAAGTATTATTGCAACAAGTAGTGTATTTATCACAAGGTGTTAATGACATGATGTTACCCATCCTTTAAAAAGAGTGAAATATTGAATTGGTGTGATCAAATGAAGAGTATTACATCAGGGGACGAGACTAATTATAGTTTGCTTGTGATGTCAAGTAATAATGTAATGTGTCACGTAGATATCATGACTATTATCCTATATTGTAATATAAAACATAACTCACCAGCAGAAATGTATAGGCATGTATTGGACTAGTACTTGCATACACAAATACAATGTATACACATTTCCCCTTACAATGAGTGGGAAACCACTTTGCATAGTGGCATCACTGAACTATGTCAAATGATATAATATCCAGACAGCTCTGGAGTCTAATCAAGGTCATGCTTATAACTATTCAAGTGTTTATGCAGACTTCAGAATTATCCAGAAATTACACACAATTGATGAGCACACTTCTTCATGTAATCAAGGTCATGCTTATAACTATTCAAGTGTTTGTGCATGTGAAGTTGTTGTGTGGAACTTCTGGATAATTCTGGAGTCTAATTAGGTTCACACATACTATCCTAGATTCAAGATACGTTTATAAACTGGGAGCAATATTACAAGTAGGAAAGGAACAAGAAACCCAAAGACAAAGAAGATTAGGTCATGATAATACAATAAATAATGAAGAAATGAAGGATATTGAGTCAAAAGAAGAGAAAGATAATAACAATTGATATCATGATAATGATAGATGACAACTCAATCACTTATAATATTATTAGTATAATTTATATACATAATTAAGTAATTAGTTGATAATTATGAATTATGTTAATAATTATGTAGATAATTATTGAGATTACAAAATTGAATAATAATTATAACTCAAATAGTACAAATATAACAACTATATATTCAGTACTTCACAAGTTTATAATTACCATAATCAGCCACCCATACTGATCCATCAGGTGATACTGATACTCCATATGGATGACTAAATCCTCCTATTGAATGGATAAATCTTCCACTGGGATCATAGATAGACAAAGAACTTGAAAAATAGTTCATTACTAGTGAATAACCTGCTGAATCTATAGCTATACCAATTGGATTCTTCAAATGTGTTTGATCATACTTACGTACAAACTGTCCACTAGGAGTAAAGACTGTCACTGAATTGGAACATGCAGTCACATGAACATCACCTGATATATCAAAAGCTACATCATATGGACGTCCAAAACTTCCATCACCTGATACCTTCGCATCAATAATGTGAGATAGAGTCCAGTCAGAATGGAATACCTGGATACGACTATTATCTATATCTGCTACATACACCTTTCCTTCAGGACTAATGTTTATTCCCCATGGTCTATTAAACTGTCCAACATCAGACCCCTTCTGTCCAAAGGTACCAAGATACTCTCCTCCTGTTGTCAACTTGTGAATCCTGTTTCCTCCCCACTCAGCTACATAAACTACCTCTCCACTGATAACTATTCCATGAGGTGATTGAAACTGTAGCTCACCACTTCCCTTAGAACCAATGGTAGTCTTCTTCTTCCCACTACTATCATACACATGTATACAATGGTCACTATTACTAGTGACAAACATGTCACCATTATCAGAGAATGCAATATAACAGGGACTATTAATTCCAGTAATTGTTTGTACTGGATGTTTGAGTTTAGTGTAATCACGTTGAGGGATCACTCGTGCTATCTTTTTGCAAGATGTAACACTATCATTGAGAGAAACATCAGACATACATCGTTTACGAGATGTTAGAAGTGTACCATCATTAGAAGAGGTATTAGATACACACCCAAACTTTGTTATCATAGTAGCTAGTGTATCAGTATTAACTTCTACTGATATATTTGGTGACTCTAGCGAGATCTCTGATGACTGTTGTTGAAGTTTGATAAATCTGTTGTGTAGCGTATGAGCAATAGAGAGTAACTCAACATCACTGTACTCACTAGTAGCAATGGAGGCAAGAGAGTGACAATGACTAATGGAGTCCAACAGATGTTGGATACCCTCCAGTTGAATAGTGAGACGTACTTCCTTGGCCATGGCTATTTCACTTCTTTTAGCTAACAAGACTTCCTTACGTTCATGAAGAAGTTGTTGAAGTGTAAGGAATACTTCATGAATAGTGTCCCCCTTATTCTTTTGAGCTGTGATCGTTTTCCTCACCTCTTCACCAGCTGTTAGAGACTCCTTGAGATGTTTTTGAACTGCTGGAAATGCATCTACAATTTGTTGTATCTCCTCCTTGTTTTGTATGATCTGTTTACTCACTTCAGTAACTGGATGACCTTTGTGTTTGTTAATAGTACATTCAACACATACTGGAATGGCACACTGATTACAATAGAAGCTAAGTTTCTGATCAACATGATCGTGACACATGGGTGATAAGGAAGGTAGTATCTTGATGAGTTTATCTCGGCTTGTGTTCTGAGTTTCTTTGAGAGTGACGGAAGAGTGTGAATGTGACTTTTTGAGTCCCTGATGATGTTCCCAACACCTGTTACAGAAAAGTTGATCACACTCTGTACAGTAAGCTATAGGAGTGTTCTCATCACACGAGTCACATGGAGGAGGAGAAGTGGAGGTCACCTTACGTAAGATCTTGTCTTGTTTAGATATTTCATTTAATCGGACATTACGTGGAAGAGAAGACACATCTTCATCAGGTATAGTAGTGGATTGATTACAAGTGGGACATGTGATGGAGGCAATATTCTCAACATGTAGCTTAGTGATACATTGTAGACAATAAGAATGGAGACAAGAAAGGATTCTTGGATCTTTATAGATGTTATCACAATATTGACACTGTTTAGTATCGGAAGTCATCATTCTTCTTTCTGCTAGTGAGTTGTATAACGTAACAATCTGATTTTATACTGCAAGCAGTAGTACTGCGCACTAGCAGCCCCTCCCACTCTTATTTAGCGCGAGCGCACATACCGCGTAATAATATAGTCTGGGGACCCGCCCCTTCCTCGTTGCGAAGGGGCGGGTCCCTAGACTAGTAATACATTGTGCATACCTTTTAACCTGCCCCTGCATCATTGTGGAAGGGTTGCTCACTTGGTTGTTGAAGATTTGTTCAAATGTTTCTATAGAACCAATATGTAACATGCTACATTTTAGAAACTGTCAATATTAAATATAGTATTGAACTTCATTGCAACTGTATACGCGTCTACTGACCAATTAATGAGTTACTATATACTATAATAATTCTGATTCACTGGTGTACTGCTTAGATTTCATAATGAGCATAAGTGATATTATGTGGAGGTTTTATTTCTGGTAGTACAGTACAACTTGTACAAGTTCAACTATATTTAATTATGTATTATAGGATCATTATATAATATAGTACATGGGAATTAATAATTGTTTTCTTTGTTTAAACGTATAGATGAATTGATAATCTAAAGATAGATGTGTCTCTGTAGTCGTGCCTCCCTCACAGCATTCTGGGTTAGTTTACGAGGAGTAGGATCTTTCTCTAACCCATACAATGGCTCAGGAATACCTACCAATAAATTAATATTAGTGTTGTTTTAGTTAACTATAACTAAAACTCATTTTAGTAAGTTATTGTGACTGGTTAACTAAATACAAGTTTATTATGGCCCATAGGGCCACCCCTATAATTGCTTTCCATGGGGTTTAATGTTATATATTATAATTAATGTTTGTGTCACTTATGTGAGTATGCGTCGTAAACATAGTTAAGGAAGTTGCATCATTCCAGGAGGGCTTGGTCAATTAATGGGCGTGGCACGTAATATAACACACGTTCAAGCTCTACACACCAGCAGGAAGAAAGCTCCTTGTAGCTTTACGTAAAAACTGAAATAGCTGTTCTAGGTGCAACACATTCCTAATGTTCTACAAGAACCTCTAAAAAGAAAGAGTATATAATAACTATAATAGAATGTTACATAAGAAAGTCGACCATGGTTACTGAATGTTGGACACCAAAAGCAATCATAGGGATACTGTATATCTTGTTGCTACTGAAATGATAAATGGCCAATAATGGACACGTTTAGTAGTTAACTAAAAATAAACTTTTAGTAAGCCTGATATTAATTTAATTAAACTATAACTAAATTAAAATTGTGAGAAACTGTTATACTATATCTTAACTAAAAGTGGTCATATTGTCATACTAAATATAAGGTTAATTTACCTATAGTACTAGAATATATTTGATGTACAGACTCATCCCATAGTGTCTGATAGAATGATATAGTAAAGGGAGAAATGTAAGGATGTGAAGAAAGAAAAGATGAAGTGGAAAAGGTACGTTGTTCCAGCCTGTGGCAACCAGATGGAGAGACAGAATAGAGAAAATACATAAATTAATTCATAAATAATGAAGATTAGTCACTGGATGAATGGATAGATGCTAATAGAGATTTACGATGCATGTGACTTTCATGTGATAATCATGTGCTTACCATGAGCCTGACTTATCATTAACTGAGTGATAAGCAAGTGGAATAGTATGATAGTATAAAGTGAATACAAAACGATGTATTCCAGTCCCAAGTGGAGGTACAGGAGGGGTATAGGGAAAAAGGGTTTCCCCAGAGGATGGAGGTCCATTGACTGGTATATTAGTACTAGTGGAATATAAATGTATTGATATAGTAACAGTATCAGATATAGGTCCATTTACTAGTATATTAGTACTAGTGGAATATAAATGTATTGATATAGTAACAGTATCAGGTCCATTGACTGGTATATTAGTACTAGGAGAATATATGATAATTATAGTAACAGTATCAGATACATAGGTCCATTTACTAGTATATTAGCACTAGTGGAATATAAATGTATTGATATAGTAACAGTATCAGATATAGGTCCATTTACTAGTATATTAGCACTAGTGGAATATAAATGTATTGATATAGTAACAGTATCAGATATAGGTCCATTTACTAGTATATTAGCACTAGTGGAATATAAATGTATTGATATAGTAACAGTATCAGGTCCATTTACTAGTATATTAGTACTAGTGAAATATAAATGTATTGATATAGTAACAGTATCAGATATAGGTCCATTTACTAGTATATTAGTACTAGTGAAATATAAATGTATTGATATAGTAACAGTATCAGATATAGGTCCATTTACTAGTATCAAAATGGAGGAAAGCTAAACAACACAGTACAGATCAAGAGGTTAGATATAATTAATATTTGAAAATATTCCTACTAAAAGTTATTGTAGAAAGTATTATTGCAACAAGTAGTGGATTTATCACAAGCTGTTAATGACATGATGTTACCCATCCTTTAAAAAGAGTGAAATATTGAATTGGTGTGATCAAATGAAGAGTATTACATCAGGGGACGAGACTAATTATAGTTTGCTTGTGATGTCAAGTAATAATGTAATGTGTCACGTAGATATCATGACTATTATCCTATATTGTAATATAAAACATAACTCACCAGCAGAAATGTATAGGCATGTATTGGACTAGTACTTGCATACACAAATACAATGTATACACATTTCCCCTTACAATGAGTGGGAAACCACTTTGCATAGTGGCATCACTGAACTATGTCAAATGATATAATATCCAGACAGTTCTGGAGTCTAATCAAGGTCATGCTTATAACTATTCAAGTGTTTATGCAGACTTCAGAATTATCCAGAAATTGCACACAATTGATGAGCACACTTCTTCATGTAATCAAGGTCATGCTTATAACTATTCAAGTGTTTGTGCATGTGAAGTTGTTGTGTGGAACTTCTGGATAATTCTGGAGTCTAATTAGGTTCACACACAATTTCATAGTATGCGTATATTACCATCCTAAATTCAAGATACTTTTATGAAACTGGGAGCAATATTACAAGTAGGAAAGGAACAAGAAACCCAAAGACAAAGAAGATTAGGTCATGATAATACAATAAATAATGAAGAAATGAAGGATATTGAGTCAAAAGAAGAGAAAGATAATAACAATTGATATCATGATAATGATAGATGACAACCCAATCACTTATAATATTATTAGTATAATTTATATACATAATTAAGTAATTAGTTGATAATTATGAATTATGTTAATATGTAGATAATTATTGAGATTACAAAATTGAATAATAATTATAACTCAAATAGTACAAATATAACAACTATATATTCAGTACTTCACAAGTTTATAATTACCATTATCAGCCACCCATACTGATCCATCAGGTGATACTGATACTCCATATGGATGACTAAATCCTCCTATTGAATGGATAAACCTTCCACTGGGATCATAGATAGACAGAGAACCTGAACTATAGTTTGCTACTAGTGAATAACCTGCTGAATCTATAGCTATACCTTCTGGACTCATCAAATGTGTTTGATCATACTTACGTACAAACTGTCCACTAGGAGTAAAGACTGTCACTGAATTGGAACTATTTCCAGTCACATGAACATCACCTGATATATCAAAAGCTATATCATATGGTAGGCTGAAACTTCCATTACCTGATACCTTCCCATTAATAATGTGAGATAGAGTCCAGTCAGAATGGAATACCTGGATGCGACTGTTATCTAAATCTGCTACATATACCTTTCCTTCAGGACTAATGTTTATTCCCCATGGTCTATTGAACTGTCCAACATCAGACCCCTTCTGTCCAAAGGTACCAAGAAACTCTCCTCCTGTTGTCAACTTGTGAATCCTGTTTCCTCCACACTCAGCTACATAAACTACCTCTCCACTGATAGCTATTCCACAAGGATTTTGAAACTGTAGCTCACCACTTCCATAAGAACCAATGGTAGTCTTCTTCTTCCCACTACTATCATACACATGTATACAATGATCACTATAACTATAACTAGTGACAAACATGTCACCATTATCAGAGAATGCAATATACATGGGTTTATAAATTCCAGTAATTAATATTGTTTGTACTGGACGTTTGAGTTTAGTGTAATCACGTTGAGGGATCACTCGTGCTATCTTTTTGCAAGATGTAACACTATCATTGAGAGAAACATCAGACATACATCGTTTACGAGATGTTAGAAGTGTACCATCATTAGTAGAGGTATTAGATACACACCCAAACTTTGTTATCATAGTAGCTAGTGTATCAGTATTAACTTCTACTGATATATTTGGTGATTCTAGAGAGATCTCTGAGAACTGTTGTTGAAGTTTGATAAATCTGTTGTGTAGCGTATGAGCAATAGAGAGTAACTCAACATCACTGTACTCACTAGTAGCAATGGAGGCAAGAGAGTGACAATGACTAATGGAGTCCAACAGATGTTGGATACCCTCCAGTTGAATAGTGAGACGTACTTCCTTGGCCATGGCTATTTCACTTCTTTTAGCTAACAAGACTTCCTTACGTTCATGAAGAAGTTGTTGAAGTGTAAGGAATACTTCATGAGTAGTGTCCCCCTTATTCTTTTGAGCTGTGATTGTTTTCCTCACCTCTTCACCAGCTGTTAGAGACTCCTTGAGATGTTTTTGAACTGCTGGAAATGCATCTACAATTTGTTGTATCTCCTCCTTGTTTTGTATGATCTGTTTACTCACTTCAGTAACTGGATGACCTTTGTGTTTGTTAATAGTACATTCAACACATACTGGAATGGCACACTGATTACAATAGAAGCTAAGTTTCTGATCAACATGATCGTGACACATGGGTGATAAGGAAGGTAGTATCTTGATGAGTTTATCTCGGCTTGTGTTCTGAGTTTCTTTGAGAGTGACGGAAGAGTGTGAACGTGACTTTTTGAGTCCCTGATGATGTTCCCAACACCTGTTACAGAAAAGTTGATCACACTCTGTACAGTAAGCTATAGGAGTGTTCTCATCACACGAGTCACATGGAGGAGGAGAAGTGGAGGTCACCTTACGTAAGATCTTGTCTTGTTTAGATATTTTATTTAATCGGACATTACGTGGAAGAGAAGACACATCTTCATCAGGTATAGTAGTGGATTGATTACAAGTGGGACATGTGATGGAGGCAATATTCTCAACATGTAGCTTAGTGATACATTGTAGACAATAAGAATGGAGACAAGAAAGGATTCTTGGATCTTTATAGATGTTATCACAATATTGACACTGTTTAGTATCGGAAGTCATCATTCTTCTTTCTGCTAGTGAGTTGTATAACGTAACAATCTGATTTTATACTGCAAGCAGTAGTACTGCGCACTAGCAGCCCCTCCCACTCTTATTTAGCGCCAGCGCACATACCGCGTAATAATATAGTCTGGGGACCCGCCCCTTAGCTTCCTCGTTGCGAAGGGGCGGGTCCCCAGACTAGTAATACATTGTGCATACCTTTTAACCTGCCCCTGCATCATTGTGGAAGGGTTGCTCACTTGGTTGTTGAAGATTTGTTCAAATGTTTCTATAGAACCAATATGTAACATGCTACATTTTAGAAACTGTCAATATTAAATATAGTATTGAACTTCATTGCAACTGTATACGCGTCTACTGACCAATTAATGAGTTACTATATACTATAACAATTCTGATTCACTGGTGTACTGCTTAGATTTCATAATGAGCATAAGTGATATTATGTGGAGGTTTTATTTCTGGTAGTACAGTACAACTTGTACAAGTTCAACTATATTTAATTATGTATTATAGTATCATTATATAATATAGTACATGGGAATTAATAATTGTTTTCTTTGTTTAAACGTATAGATGAATTGATAATCTAAAGATAGATGTGTCTCTGTAGTCGTGCCTCCCTCACAGCATTCTGGGTTAGTTTACGAGGAGTAGGATCTTTCTCTAACCCATACAATGGCTCAGGAATACCTACCAATAAATTAATATTAGTGTTGTTTTAGTTAACTATAACTAAAACTCATTTTAATAAGTTATTGTGACTGGTTAACTAAATACAAGTTTATTATGTCCCGTAGGGCCACCCCTATAATTGCTTTCCATGGGGTTTAATGTTATATATTATAATTAATGTTTGTATCACTTATGCGAGTATGTGTTGTAAACGTATTTAGCAGGGGGGCTTGGTCAATTAATGGGCGTGGCACGTAATAGAACGCAGGCTCCTTGTAGCTTTATGTAAAAACTGAAATAGCTGTTCTAGGTGCAACACATTCCTAATGTTCTACAAGAACCTCTAAAAAGGAAGAAGAGTATATAATAACTATAATAGAATGTTACATGACACATGGTTACTGAATGTTGGACACCACAAAGCAATCATAGGGATACTTTATATCTTGTTGCTACTGAAATGATAAATGGCCAATAATGGACACGTTTAGTAGTTAACTAAAAATAAACTATTAGTAAGCCTGATATTATTTTAATTAAACTATAACTAAATTAAAATTGTGAGAACTCGTCATACTATATCTTAGTCATATTGTCATACTAAATATAAGGTTAATTTACCTATAGTACTAGAATATATTTGATGTACAGACTCATCCCATAGTGTCTGGTAGAATGATATAGTAAAGGGAGAAATGTAAGGATGTAAAGAAAGAAAAGATGAAGTGGAAAAGGTACGTTGTTCCAGCCTATGGCAACCAGATGAAGAGATAGAAAAGAGAAAATACATAAATCAATTCATAAATAATGAAGATTAGTCACTGGATGAATGGATAGATGCTAATAGAGATTTACGATGCATGTGACTTTCATGTGATAATCATGTGCTTACCATGAGCCTGACTTATCATTAACTGAGTGATAAGCAAGTGGAATAGTATGATAGTATAAAGTGAATACAAAACGATGTATTCCAGTCCCAAGTGGAGGTACAGGAGGGGTATAGGGAAAAAGGGTTTCCCCAGAGGATGGAGGTCCATTGACTGGTATATTAGTACTAGGAGAATATATGATAATTATAGTAACAGTATCAGATACATAGGTCCATTTACTAGTATATTAGCACTAGTGGAATATAAATGTATTGATATAGTAACAGTATCAGATATAGGTCCATTTACTAGTATATTAGCACTAGTGGAATATAAATGTATTGATATAGTAACAGTATCAGATATAGGTCCATTTACTAGTATATTAGTACTAGTGGAATATAAATGTATTGATATAGTAACAGTATCAGATATAGGTCCATTTACTAGTATATTAGTACTAGGAGAATATAAATGTATTGATATAGTAACAGTATCAGATATAGGTCCATTTACTAGTATATTAGCACTAGTGGAATATAAATGTATTGATATAGTAACAGTATCAGATATAGGTCCATTTACTAGTATATTAGTACTAGTGGAATATAAATGTATTGATATAGTAACAGTATCAGATATAGGTCCATTTACTAGTATATTAGTACTAGTGGAATATAAATGTATTGATATAGTAACAGTATCAGATATAGGTCCATTTACTAGTATATTAGTACTAGTGGAATATAAATGTATTGATATAGTAACAGTATCAGATATAGGTCCATTTACTAGTATATTAGTACTAGTGGAATATAAATGTATTGATATAGTAACAGTATCAGATATAGGTCCATTTACTAGTATATTAGTACTAGTGGAATATAAATGTATTGATATAGTAACAGTATCAGATATAGGTCCATTTACTAGTATATTAGTACTAGGAGAATATAAATGTATTGATATAGTAACAGTATCAGATATAGGTCCATTTACTAGTATATTAGTACTAGTGGAATATAAATGTATTGATATAGTAACAGTATCAGATATAGGTCCATTTACTAGTATATTAGTACTAGGAGAATATAAATGTATTGATATAGTAACAGTATCAGATATAGGTCCATTTACTAGTATCAAAATGGAGGAAAGCTAAACAACACAGTACAGATCAAGAGGTTAGATATAATTAATATTTGAAAATATTCCTACTAAAAGTTATTGTAGAAAGTATTATTGCAACAAGTAGTGTATTTATCACAAGCTGTTAATGACATGATGTTACCCATCCTTCAAAAAGAGTGAAATATTGAATTGGTGTGATCAAATGAAGAGTATTACATCAGGGGACGAGACTAATTATAGTTTGCTTGTGATGTCAAGTAATAATGTAATGTGTCACGTAGATATCATGACTATTATCCTATATTGTAATATAAAACATAACTCACCAGCAGAAATGTATAGGCATGTATTGGACTATTAGTACTTACATACACAAATACAATGTATACACATTTCCCCTTACAATGAGTGGGAAACCACTTTGCATAGTGGCATCACTGAACTATGTCAAATGATATAATATCCAGACAATTATGGAGTCTAATCAAGGTCATGCTTATAACTATTCAAGTGTTTATGCAGACTTCAGAATTATCCAGAAATTACACACAATTGATGAGCACACTTCTTCATGTAATCAAGGTCATGCATGTGAAGTGTTTGTGCATGTGAAGTTGTTGTGTGGAACTTCTGGATAATTCTGGAGTCTAATGAGGTTCACACATACTATCCTAGATTCAAGTTTATTTTATGAAACTGGGAGCAATATTACAAGTAGGAAAGGAACAAGAAACCCAAAGACAAAGAAGATTAGGTCATGATAATACAATAAATAATGAAGAAATGAAGGATATTGAGTCAAAAGAAGAGAAAGATAATAACAATTGATATCATGATAATGATAGATGACAACTCAATCACTTATAATATTATTAGTATAATTTATATACATAATTAAGTAATTAGTTGATAATTATGAATTATGTTAATAATTATGTAGATAATTATTGAGATTACAAAATTGAATAATAATTATAACTCAAATAGTACAAATATAACAACTATATATTCAGTACTTCACAAGTTTATAATCACCATTATCAGCCACCCATACTGATCCATCAGGTGATACTGATACTCCATATGGATGACTAAATCCTCCTATTGAATGGATAAACCTTCCACTGGGATCATAGATAGACAGAGAACCTATATATGAACTATAGTTTGCTACTAGTGAATAACCTGCTGAATCTATAGCTATACCTTCTGGACTCTTCAAATGTGTTTGATCATACTTACGTACAAACTGTCCACTAGGAGTAAAGACTGTCACTGAATTGGAACTATTTCCAGTCACATGAACATCACCTGATATATCAAAAGCTACACCTTCTGGATAAGTGAAACTTCCATCACCTGATACCTCCCCATCAATAATGTGAGATAGAATCCAGTCAGAATGGAATACCTGGATACGACTGTTTCCTCTATCTGCTACATACACCTTCCCTTCAGGACTAATGTTTATTCCCCATGGTCCCTTAAACTGTCCAGCATCAGACCCATTCTGTCCAAAGGTACCAAGAAACTCTCCTCCTGTTGTCAATTTGTGAATCCTGTGTCCTCCACACTCAGCAACATAAACTACCTCTCCACTGATAGCTATTCCACAAGGTAATTGAAACTGTAGCTCACCACTTCCCTTAGAACCAATGGTAGTCTTCTTCTTCCCACTACTATCATACACATGTATACAATGATCACTATAACTATAACTAGTGACAAACATGTCACCATTATCAGAGAATGCAATATACATGGGTTTATAAATTCCAGTAATTGTTTGTACTGGATGTTTGAGTTTAGTGTAATCACGTTGAGGGATCACTCGTGCTATCTTTTTGCAAGATGTAACACTATCATTGAGAGAAACATCAGACATACATCGTTTACGAGATGTTAGAAGTGTACCATCATTAGAAGAGGTATTAGATACCCACCAAAACTTTGTTATCATAGTAGCTAGTGTATCAGTATTAACTTCTACCGATATATTTGGTGACTCTAGCGAGATCTCTGATGACTGTTGTTGAAGTTTGATAAATCTGTTGTGTAGCGTATGAGCAATAGAGAGTAACTCAACATCACTGTACTCACTAGTAGCAATGGAGGCAAGAGAGTGACAATGACTAATGGAGTCCAACAGATGTTGGATACCCTCCAGTTGAATAGTGAGACGTACTTCCTTGGCCATGGCTATTTCACTTCTTTTAGCTAACAAGACTTCCTTACGTTCATGAAGAAGTTGTTGAAGTGTAAGGAATACTTCATGAATAGTGTCCCCCTTATTCTTTTGAGCTGTGATCGTTTTCCTCACCTCTTCACCAGCTGTTAGAGACTCCTTGAGATGTTTTTGAACTGCTGAAAATCCATCTACAATTTGTTGTATCTCCTCCTTGTTTTGTATGATCTGTTTACTCACTTCAGTAACTGGATGACCTTTGTGTTTGTTAATAGTACATTCAACACATACTGGAATGGCACACTGATTACAATAGAAGCTAAGTTTCTGATCAACATGATCGTGACACATGGGTGATAAGGAAGGTAGTATCTTGATGAGTTTATCTCGGCTTGTGTTCTGAGTTTCTTTGAGAGTGACGGAAGAGTGTGAACGTGACTTTTTGAGTCCCTGATGATGTTCCCAACACCTGTTACAGAAAAGTTGATCACACTCTGTACAGTAAGCTATAGGAGTGTTCTCATCACACGAGTCACATGGAGGAGGAGAAGTGGAGGTCACCTTACGTAAGATCTTGTCTTGTTTAGATATTTCATTTAATCGGACATTACGTGGAAGAGAAGACACATCTTCATCAGGTATAGTAGTGGATTGATTACAAGTGGGACATGTAATGGAGGCAATATTCTCAACATGTAGCTTAGTGATACATTGTAGACAATAAGAATGGAGACAAGAAAGGATTCGTGGATCTTGATAGATGTTATCACAATATTGACACTGTTTAGTATTGGAAGTCATCATTCTTCTTTCTGCTAGTGAGTTGTATAACGTAACAATCAGTTTTTATACAGTCAGTACTGCAAGCAGTAGTACTGCGCACTAGCAGCCCCTCCCACTCGTATTTAGCGCTAGCGCACATACCGCGTAATAATATTACTGCACCTGCATCATTGTAAATAGAAGAGTTGCTCACTTGGTTGTTGAAGATTTGTTCAAATGTTTCTATGTAACCAATATGTAACATGCTACATTTTAGAAACTGTCAATATAAATATAGTATTGAACTTCATCGCAACTGTATACGCGTCTACTGACCAATTAATGAGTTACTGTATACTAGATCTATAACAAATCTGATCAATGGTGTACTGCTTAGATTTCATAATGAGCATAAGTGAGATTACGTGAAGGTTTTATTTCTGGTAGTACAGTACAACTTGTACAAGTTCAACTATATTTAATTATGTATTATATAATATAGTACATGGGAATTAATAATTGTTTTCTTTGTTTGAACATATAGATGAATTGATAGTCTAAAGATAGATGTGTCTCTGTAGTCGTGCCTCCCTCACAGCATTCTGGGTTAGTTTACGAGGAGTAGGATCTTTCTCTAACCCATACAATGGTTCAGGAATACCTACCAATAAATTAATATTAGTGTTGTTTTAGTTAACTATAACTAAAACTCATTTTAGTAAGTTATTGTGACTGGTTAACTAAATACAAGTTTATTATGTCCCGTAGGGCCACCCCTATAATTGCTTTCCATGGGGTTTAATGTTATATATTATAATTAATGTTTGTGTCACTTATGCGAGTATGCGTTGTAAACATAGTTAAGGAAGTTGCATCATTCCAGGAGGGCTTGGTCAATTAATGGGCGTGGCATGTAATAGAACGCACGCTCAAGCTCTACAGACCTGCAGGAAAAAAGTTCCTTGTAGCTTTACGTAGAAACTGAAATAGCTGTTCTAGGTGCAACACATTCCTAATGTTCTACAAAAACCTCTAAAAAGGAAGAGTATATAATAACTATAATAGAATGTTACATGATAAAGTTGACCTTGGTTACTGAATGTCAGACACCACAAAGCAATCATAGGGATGCTTTATATCTTGTTGCTACTGAAATGATAAATGGCCAATAATGGACACATTTAGTAGTTAACTAAAAATAAACTTTTAGCAAGCCTGATATTATTTTAATTAAACTATAACTAAATTAAAATTGTGAGAAACCGTCATACTATATCTTAGTCATATTGTCATACTAAATATAAGCTTAATTTACCTATAGTACTAGAATATATTTGATGTACAGACTCATCCCATAGTGTCTGGTAGAATGATATAGTAAAGGGAGAAATGTAAGGATGTAAAGAAAGAAAAGATGAAGTGGAAAAGGTACGTTGTTCTAGCCTATGGCAACCAGATGAAGAGATAGAAAAGAGAAAATACATAAATCAATTCATAAATAATGAAAATTAGTCACTGGATGAATGGATAGATGCTAATGGGTTCATATCGAGATTTACAATGTGTGACTTTCATGTGATAATCATGTGCTTACCATGAGGCCGACTTATCATTAACTGAGTGATGAGTAAGTGGAATAGTATGATAGTATAAAGTGAATACAAAGCGATGTAATCCAGTCCCAAGTGGAGGTACAGGAGGGGTATAGGGAAAAAGGGTTTTCCCAGAGGATGGAGGTCCATTGACTGGTATATTAGTACTAGTGAAATATAAATGTATTGATATAGTAACAGTATCAGATATAGGTCCATTTACTAGTATATTAGCACTAGTGGAATATAAATGTATTGATATAGTAACAGTATCAGATATAGGTCCATTTACTAGTATATTAGTACTAGGAGAATATAAATGTATTGATATAGTAACAGTATCAGATATAGGTCCATTTACTAGTATATTAGTACTAGTGGAATATAAATGTATTGATATAGTAACAGTATCAGATATAGGTCCATTTACTAGTATATTAGTACTAGTGGAATATAAATGTATTGATATAGTAACAGTATCAGATATAGGTCCATTTACTAGTATAGGAGAATATAAATGTATTGATATAGTAACAGTATCAGATATAGGTCCATTTACTAGTATATTAGTACTAGTGGAATATAAATGTATTGATATAGTAACAGTATCAGATATAGGTCCATTTACTAGTATAGGAGAATATAAATGTATTGATATAGTAACAGTATCAGATATAGGTCCATTTACTAGTATATTAGTACTAGTGGAATATAAATGTATTGATATAGTAACAGTATCAGATATAGGTCCATTTACTAGTATATTAGTACTAGTGGAATATAAATGTATTGATATAGTAACAGTATCAGATATAGGTCCATTTACTAGTATATTAGCACTAGTGGAATATAAATGTATTGATATAGTAACAGTATCAGATATAGGTCCATTTACTAGTATATTAGCACTAGTGGAATATAAATGTATTGATATAGTAACAGTATCAGATATAGGTCCATTTACTAGTATATTAGTACTAGTGGAATATAAATGTATTGATATAGTAACAGTATCAGATATAGGTCCATTTACTAGTATATTAGTACTAGTGGAATATAAATGTATTGATATAGTAACAGTATTAGATATAGGTCCATTTACTAGTATATTAGCACTAGTGAAATATAAATGTATTGATATAGTAACAGTATCAGATATAGGTCCATTTACTAGTATATTAGTACTAGTGGAATATAAATGTATTGATATAGTAACAGTATCAGATATAGGTCCATTTACTAGTATATTAGTACTAGGAGAATATAAATGTATTGATATCGTAACAGTATCAGATATAGGTCCATTTACTAGTATATTAGTACTAGGAGAATATAAATGTATTGATATAGTAACAGTATCAGATATAGGTCCATTTACTAGTATATTAGTACTAGTGAAATATAAATGTATTGATATAGTAACAGTATCAGATATAGGTCCATTTACTAGTATATTAGTACTAGTGGAATATAAATGTATTGATATAGTAACAGTATCAGATATAGGTCCATTTACTAGTATATTAGTACTAGGAGAATATAAATGTATTGATATAGTAACAGTATCAGGTCTAGTTACTAGTATATTACTATATAAATGTAGTCTATACAGTGGTGTGGAAACAGCCAGTCATGCACAACATTGTCTAATAAATCTAGTGAATGTCTTGTAAATTCAAACTGAACTGTATACAAAGTATATGGGGAGCAGGACAAGAGTGGTGAAAACATGTCAAATATCCGGTAGTCAGCTCAATGCTTCCACACCCGCGAGTGTAATGTAGTAAACAGAATATATTAGCGATTGCATGTGGTCATTTGGATAACGTTTTTTTCATTGGATACTGTATGACATTGGCACAGACAACAACTCTGTACATGGTATATACAGATTACAAAGGTTAAATGATCACAGAAACCCTCCACTCTGCCTACGTGGGTGAGGGTTAATAACGCTATGTTTGTTCATGGAGAGTGCAAGAAGTATCTCATAATCATGATAACAAACAGTTTATGAAACTAAAAAAACTTCTGTATAAAAATGATCCTGATGTAGAGATGATAGCTGTGTAAAATGTAATGTAACAAGATGAGAACATATCACCAGTCAAGCTTCAGGCAAACGTGTTATGATATATTTATCACCTTCTAATTGATACCACATATACACAGACTAATATAGTACATGTTCCTGAAACCTGAATGACGACATATTTTCATCTTGTCATAGAACATTTTACATAGCAATCATTTAAACATCACAATACGTTTTGTAGAAACATACTAGCACACTTACAATGATTTTTAGATTATACTGATAGTATACTAATAATATACTGATAATATACTGATAGTATACTGATTTATACTTACATCATCCAATGAAGTACTTCAAGTTCATTATTGGTTAG
Organism: Petrosia ficiformis; assembly: GCA_947044365.1. Lineage (NCBI taxonomy): Eukaryota > Metazoa > Porifera > Demospongiae > Haplosclerida > Petrosiidae > Petrosia > Petrosia ficiformis. Next base: position 7,031,034 of record OX345642.1, on the reverse strand, counting down.
GTGACCATCTGGGTTAGATAAAACCAATGTCCACAATAAATCCTCCACTTCCATATAAGGAAGGCTATGTTTAATTAATGTCTGAGGTGGAAGAGTCACAGAGGGAGGTTCCAACACTTGCCGAGGATACAAGATATTGCCTCTGTAAACCATAAATCCATCTTTGTATGCAACTTCCATATATCCATGTGGAAGGAAAGTGTAACCAAAGAGATCGTTGAAGATATTAAAATGTGATGCAGAAGTTTGTAAGTGTTTCAGACCAGTATAAGTCAATCTGGATTCATGATATACATCATCAAGTGGAACCAATACTGTAGTATAATAATATAATTATGATTAATATTTACAATTATATCTTACATTTTCCTTTTCTTGCTGATTCTTCTAGTCTTGGATTAGATCTGTTATTTCGTAAAATAATGTTTTTCTTATATCGTTTGTGACGAGCTAAAGAGCTACCTGTATGTATGTATGTATGTATGTATGTATGTATGTATGTATGTATGTACAAGTATGTATGTATGGATGTATGTATGTATATATGTGTATGTATTTATGTATGTATGTATGTTATATTGTACATATATAGATTTGTCATACAATGCAATACATACATGCACACGTACATACATACATACATACATACATGTACATACATACATACATATACACACATATGTATACATGCATACACAACACATTCATGTTATAAGTAAATACATTACTCCTACTAAACACACCTGTTCTACAAACTATCTGATATCTATTAATAACACTGTAATGAACCAATAAACTTCTAAATCTCTTCAGAACTTCCATACCTATATGGACACGTGGTCAGGTGTGGTTATTCTAATTAATGCCCAAGTCACTTTATAATGGTGAAAGCAGGTGTGGTGCATTGGCTGGTGAGAATAACACAACATCAGTAATTATCATGAATACCATATCATATATATATTGTAGGTTGGTTTAGGGGCAGGTGGTGTGTGTGGTATCTACATGGCTCAGAATTATGAGGTACGAATATATATATATATATAATTATATATATATATATATATATATATATATAGCATGCTACCATGGCAACCGTTTGATGTGGTTAGGTCTTATATTTTTGTATATAGACCTGTGAATCTTTAATCTATCAGCATACAATATATTGTATATAGTACACTTACAGTTCTTATATAAAACAATATAAAACCTTGGTTTAGTGTCCTCGGATGTGATATAGCCCTCGCAGGCTCGGGCTATATCACATCCTTGGACACTAAACCTCGGGTCTATATTTTTGTATATAAGACCTGTAAGTGTACTATATATATTACATATGGTTCTTGTCTGCAGTATGTTTCAATGGTGGAATTATAAGAGAGTGTTTATTTTCTAGTATGTGCCTTAGAATCTCGTGATATACGATGTACACAATATTAGATATTATATCACTTGACTTTCCGGATCAACTTGGATACACAGCACCTTGAGTAGGTGTGGTAAATGATACAGAGCCGAATGACAAGAGATACTAGGATCCAGGACACGCCCTCTTGAAATATTACTACAATAACTGTTTTATTAATTACTTTCAAAGCCAATCAGATTACTCCAGCTATAAAGTCACTTAATATACACGTGTACTATACATTTCTACATAACTTGGTGCTATTAATGTTCAATTATGTGACTGGTTATCTGTGATCTAATTGGCTATAATGAACTTAAGTATATTGTATAGTAACTGGTTGATATTCCTCACATAGCTTCCAAACATATCAGATATGATGAGTAGAGTATATAATGTAATATCATCTTATGAGAAGAAATCAACAGATAAGACAAAAGGAGGAGGAGGAGGAGGATGATGATGTCATAACAGATATTAACAGATCATTAATTTTTTATATCAACTCGTTAGATAATGTAATATGATTATCTGAACAATATCTTGAGAATCAACCATGTGTGTAGAAATAGTAAAGTTTCCAGTCTAGCATAGTCTCGTTCCCAGACTCCCCTGTGGCGGCACTTAATCATTTCCAGTCCACTTGTCTCATTCCCATACTCCCCTGACATTCTGGGAATGAGACTTATCCACCTAATATGCACTCATTTCACAAGTTTATATTAAATTTGGCAAGTATAATAGAAGAATAAATTTCCACAGTGATATACTATATGTTATTAAAAATGGTTTTTGAAAAGCTGAGCTAATGAGTTAATAAAATTAATGAGTACCTACATACATGTACATGTTTTATACTTGTGAAATTAGTAACTATTAATGATAAACACTGATTATACAAAAACAAACAAACATGTAAACAAAAGTAAACAAACATGTAAACATGTAAACAAAAGTAAAGAAACATGTAAACAAACAAACAAAAGCCAATGTAATAAATATATTATAAATTACTGTTTATCATAACAATTTTGCCCAACGTGCTAGCCAATATGACATTAACCATGGACCAGGATCCATTTCATTATTACTGCCTCCCCAATCTAACTGGTATGGGTTTCCATTCCATCTTAACTGAGTTCTTTCATTAGGGGGTAAGACTCTAGTTGATTGACTACTACTGCGAAAGTTTCTGAAAAATTAATAATGATATTGAAATCATTTAGTAATAATTTTACGTGTATAGTTATTAAAACATACTTGTACTTCGTCTATTTCAGATATAAATTCACCATCTACTCAAACACCATTGATCCATCCATCCACAATCAATCCATTGATCCATTCTTCCTTCCATCCATCCATCCCACCATCCATCCACAATCCATCCATCCATTGATCCATCCATCCTTCCATCCATCCATCCATCCATCCATCCATCGATCCATCCATCCACAATCCATCCATCCACCATCCATCCATTGATCCTCCCATCAAGGACTAAAAGCAAACAGGTCAAGAAAAGCAATTACTAAAAGAGATACTTAATACATACAGAAGATCATTTATCATACCAACCTGTCTTGTTCAGAATTAAATCGTATATCCAAACGATGAGAATTTTGTGTTCTCCATTGTATTAATTCTAATGGCCAGTGTCTTAGACTCCACACTATATCACTAGTTAGTTCAACATTATCTATCTCACCTGTATATATATATATATATATATATATATAATTATATATATATCATTAATTAAAGAATTTTACCCATAGGCAATATATAGACCCATGAGGGCACAGTATAGATGATTGACTCTTAATTTTGTCTCTTCATGTAGGATGTAGGTTCATGATTGGAACCTTAACAGAAATACATGCTTTTTCTCACCTGAATCATTATATTCCGTTATAGTGAAAGCAATTAATGTTGAGACAACACCCATTTCATTTTGAAAATTTATTTTAACCGACCAACGCCAACACCCACTTAAGTAATGATTGATGGTATTCACCTGTTATATATCCATATATGGAAGTCCACGCTGCGCTCCTCTCTTTACCAACATATTTCCAAGCTCTCTTTAAACTGAGAAGGGGAATGTTCCACATTTCAGGTTGTTCAAAACGTTTATCCCGAGCAGCTAAATGCTACAGAGAAGATTCAACAAGTCTTGAATGTTCATGTATCTATCTATCCATCCATCCATCCATCCATCCATCCATCCATCCATCCACACACCCTTCCATCTATCCTTACCTTCAAAGAATAGAAGTAACTGAAGTAAGGTAGAAAAGCCAGTTCATCATCAGAATAGTTGATATCACGAGGGAATGTTATTTTCTGATTTATCATATTCAATCCAAAATGATTGAACACACCATCTGTTGATCCATTATATAATTCCTAAGAATATAATATATAATAATATGAAAATGTTGTCAGTATACATGTATCAGATAGATGGATGGATGGATGGATGGATGGATGGACTGATGGATGAATGGATGGACTGATGGATGAATGGATGGTAGTCTATTGTATTACAAATCTCCTTGTTGTCAAATACCCTTTGTCTCTTAGTCAACACGTCATTTCCCTTACCTGCCAACCTTCAAGATATGTGGTTTTTCCAGTCATCCAGAATGCTGTCAGAAGTCCAGTCAATATCTCTAATGAGTTGAGACCATGTTCATCAGCCCATGATTGGTTGAAATTGAGAACAGAAGGACTCCACACACCCCAGTGAGTAGTATGATTTGTGACATCAATTAGAGTATAGTTATTATTTTTAATATAACCTGTATGTATAAATGTACGTACGTACGTATGTATGTATGTATGTATGTATGTATGTATGTATGTATGTATGTATGTATGTATGTACGTACGTACGTATGTACGTATGTATGGTATGCAAACATACATACATACACAGACACTGTTAGAACTGTGAGCATTCTAATCGGACTTTGATCTATAGCTTTGGTACTCATTTTTTTTTTAGAAAAACAATTGCTTTAAATTAGGCGAAAATGTTTTCTAGAGTGGTATAATGATAGGGTTGTATAGTGTTGATCATCTCTATTGTATGTGTGTATATATATTATACTACTCACCTATAATGGAGTCCAGTGTATGCATCACTTCTTGTTTTTCTTTGATGGTTTTAGCCACAAGATGAAATGCAATAGCATTAGCAAAAATATGACCAACAATCTATTTAGTATATAAGAATATATGCATGTATATAATATATATACATGTATATCAGTATATGTACATATTGAATAGTGCATACACTGATTTGTGTACATGTACACAACTATGTATACATGTACATGTAGTTATGTAGTAGTCAAGTACATATACAGTTGTACACACATATGTACATACATATACATAATATGTACATGTAGTTATGTAGTAGTCATAGTACATGTACATGTACAAATTAAAAATTGAGTAATTTAAGAATTGAAATATTAGTAATATCAAAGCATTACAGAAATGGTCATAGTAATGACTAATGTGATAATACCATATAAGGTGTGTATAATAGTTATATCAAAAGAGATAATATAATTAGTCAACATTCAGTTTCAATTGATATACAATTATCACTAAATAGAAATATACACATAATACTGATAGTGTGTGTATATGTATGTGTTCCACATAGTCTGGGAATTTGCACATTTGCAGATTGTGTTGTGCAAACTGAAGATACACATAATGCATGCCAGTCTGCATATGGGCATGCATGATTATGTACATGTACATATGTAGAGTGGGAAATAACAGTGCTCCAGTGCTCATTTGAGTACCAAAATTAGCTTAATTAAGGAGCACCAGATTTTGACATGACAATGCATGCTAGTTGTACTGTGGTGAGCATTGGTGACGGAATTGCTCACCAGATGTTGTAGGCTTATTTCCTGTCCTGATATGTATATGTGCGTATATATATGTGTGTATGTGTGTATTTATGCATGTGGGCGCAACTCTCGTGATATTATAAGTAATCATTCATTCCTTATTTGTCAAATAATTTATATTATGTCCATTAATAAAAATCGAATAGTTTTCAAAATGAACTCAAGTGAGACTAACTACATTACTGCAGTACCACACACATTACTATATGTTATATAATTATTATACTATATATATATATATATACATGTAGATATATACACATAATAACATAGATGTATAACATCACTGACCTCATCTGAGCTGGTATCACCTTTCCATTGCCAGTCAGGAAAGGAGGTGGAAGGATGCCAAGTACTGCCTGATTCTTCATCTAGATCACCAGATCCTTCAATTTCCTCTCCGATACTATTGGAAAACATACCACTCCCTTCAGTGGCCCTTGTGATATTAATAGATGTTAATGGTATATCATTTTTCACTGTATCATTGTATTTCATAACACTTCGAGCCGGTAATCCACTAATTCCAGTAACATCAACTAGAAATTTCATTCCTCTATACAACTTCATGGCATTAAGTCTTGCTGATTCATTTTGTGTGACTATATATCGAAAAGCTTCAGCACCTACTAACCATGATGTCCATAATCCATCATTATCTGTTGGTACTGGATTACAGGATGAAGGTACATAATCCTGCAGTGGACAATCCGAAACAAGACCTGTAGAAACAATGATATAAATGTAATGTAATATGCTACACAGATTATTATTAACTATTATCAGACTGAAGGTAAACTACTACTGTAAATATATGAAGAGAAAGATAGGATGTAGGACACAGGGGCACAGAAAGACAGAAAGAGACACAGGAAAGACAGAGAGAGAGAGAGAGAGAGAGAGAGAGAGAGAGAGAGAGAGAGAGAGAGAGAGGTAACCTGGTTCTCTGGTATGTCTTTTCAACATATTTTGGTAATGTAGAGCTTTCTTCTCCAGAGTCCAGTCCTCTGGTCTAATAATAGCAAATCCTTTATCTGTCAGTACGACAGACATATTGAATCCTGCGGCAGCTATTCCTAAAACTTCTTCACCAGGGTGCCAACGAGGACCATAAAAATAACCTATAAATTCAGACTTTACGACATCAAACAAACTCCAGCCTTTCTGAGATCCTACAAATAAAGTACCACCCAAAGAGGAATGAGGAAGATCAGATGGAGGAGACATTGGTAGTGGATATCTGGGAGTGTAATTGGAGTAGTGTAAGGATGTAATCTGGTTATAGGGCAGTCCTTCGGATGGTCCAATACGATCAAAAGTATAATTAATATTTAATCTTGTTAGTGATACATTATTACCAATAAACAGATCACCAGTGGGTGCAAAGGTCATTGTAATAGGAGGTCCATCAACCACACCCCCTAAACCATATTCCCAAATCGATACCCATTCAAACCAAATCATGTCACCATCATAAAAATATATTTTATCAGTTGTTCCTATAGCTAGGAGCCCAAAACCATTGGAATCTCGCTCTCCGATATATATATCAGATCCAGTATTGAAACTGACATCTTGAGGATGTAGGTAAGATGTATTAGTTAACAGAAAAGCATTGCTCTTTAGACACCATCCCTTTGGGCCAAGCAACCCTGATCGCCATGACAATGAAATCACCGATCCTTCAATATCTGATATGAGAGATATTGCTGTTCTATTATCATTAGAATATACAGATGTGTTTAACATGTATAGCCCATCGTCTGTTCCGATCCATAAATGTCCATCTTTACCCGAAACAACAGCGGAATTGATGGTGCTAAAATCAGGTGCCGGCCAATGGGAAATCAAGTCACAGCTGAAGTGAACACAAAGGAAATTAATGATAATTATGACAATACAAATAGCAGCACATGAATGACTATGTACATACATATATGGTATGTGAACATATTTGACATGTGCATATCTAGGACTATATGTACATACATATAATTATTAGTGTGTAGGTGTGTGTGCACTATTAGGAAGTGAGAGATGGGGTATCTTAATGACATGGAGGTGTATGTGTGTGTGTGCGTGTGTGTAATGTTTGTACTTATAACTTATATTATCTGAATGGAGTATGATAAACAAAGAATGCTTTATAAACTATCATAAATTAATTATAATGTGTCTTAAAATTACAATAAAAAATGATATTATCAATGAATGTGTAATTAATGAATGGATGAATAGAGATAATGAATTAATGATCCTACATGTATGTACATGTATGTATATATGTAACTATGTATGTATGCATGTATGTATGTATATGTATGTATGTACGTATGTATGTATGTATGTATGTATGTAAGTATGTATGTATGTATGTATGTATGCATGTATGTATATGTATGTATGTATGTATGTATGTATGTATGTATTTATGTATATATGTATTTATGTATGTATGTAAGTATGTATGTATGTATGTATGTATGTATGAATTGTATGTATGTATGTATGTATGTAATACTATGTATGTATGTATGTATGTATGTATGTATGTATGTATGTATTTATGTATTTATGTATGTATGTATGTATGTATGTATGTACATGTATGCATGTATGTATGTATGTATGTATGTATGTATGTATGTATGTATGTATGTATTTATGTATATATGTATTTATGTATGTATGTAAGTATGTATGTATGTATGTATGTATGTATGAATTGTATGTATGTATGTATGTATGTAATACTATGTATGTATGTATGTATGTATGTATGTATGTATGTATGTATTTATGTATTTATGTATGTATGTATGTATGTATGTACATGTATGCATGTATGTATGTATGTATGTATGTATGTATGTATGTATGTATGTGTGTATGTATGTATGTATGTATGTATGTGTGTGTGTATATAACAGACAGGTACTTACTAATCTATAGCTGAAGGTGAACAGTCTAACATCGTGATATTATCAGGTGAGATAAGGAAGAGGCTGTCATGTGACCTTAATGACACTTGACTGTTTTCATGTACTGACAGATCCAAATTCTCACTAATATTCACAAACGATACATCATCAGAGTTACCGGACTCAAACCCATACACAAAATACAATCCCTCAGGATCTAATAACCATATTCCTTTCTTATTATCGACTTGTCCAGATACAATTTGATGCACATCAAGTATATAATCTGGAAGCGTTGGCCAATCAGAAAAAGTATCAAAGTCATAAGTCCATCTATTGGATATCCACTCAGTATACAGATTGTCATAGAATTGTAAATGTGACAGTTCATCGGGCGAGGGCTGAAAAATAGATGAAATAGAGAATCAATTTAATTGATACTAAAAAGAGATGTGAAAAAGTAGCAGACGTTGGGAATTGAATCATAGTCCACTGGCTTTAGCGATCAGTACTCTGACTCTAAGCTATGAAAACCACAATACCACCAAATAGCTGTATATGCAGACAATGATTGCTATTTTATACCAAGTTTAAAATTGATCAGAAAGGTTAGAATGGACAAATGGATACTATCAGTGATTGCACACACAATTAGGTAGATAGCAAATGAAGTGTTACCATGGCAACCAAGATCATGCAAGTGCTTTTGTTTGACACCTCGGTATTTAGTTAACGGTATGAGTTAGCCATATAGAAATGCCTGTTTCTATTCAACATTTCCACATCCTAACTAGCACCTTAATTAACTCATCAGATGAAGAGTAAAAAAATAGTTATACTATAACCACTCACACTCACACACACACACACCAATGACACAACTAATATCTCTTTACCTTTAGAGGGCTTTTATTTGGTCCTTCCGGTATAAGATATAACTCATTAGGTCCATATATGGCAATATAAAGAGCGGAAACTAGCAGACAAGCCAAGAGATAGATTATTACAAAAAGCTTACAAAGACAACTTCCAGTCACTTTAATTCTACTAAATACATTTCCTTCTTTAATTAAACACTCCTCATCTTGCTCTTCATCTTCATTATCTTCTTCTTCTCTAACAAAATTATCTGGATTTGAGTGTAACCATTTTCTAAGCATTGCTTCCCTTGTTATTTGTGAACAGTGTTCACGAGGTAAGAGTAATTCCTCTGGACTGTCTTTGCAATCTATTTCCTCTTGCTCTTCTGTAACGTCCTTCACTTTCAATCTCACTTTTCTACCTCCATGAGGTGAGGATACTCTGGGGATCGCATGTAAAGGATAACTCCTCTCCGCCATTTATATCATAGTATACAAAAAGAAATTCCCTAATTAAACGATTTCGAGGTGCACGAGACTCATTCCTGTTCCTAGGCTGTGCAAAGGGCTGGGTATGGACACTGTTCTGTATTTTGCATATGGGTCCAACTTGAAGCAAAAGAGATTGCATATAAACTGTCCAAGTGCAGAACTGGTATGTATTGCAAAATTAGTAGATTACAAACTAATATTTGCTGGAGAAGATTCAGTCAGATGGCACGGTGCACCATCAACAATCATTAAATGTGTTGGTGATATAGTATGGGGTGCTGTATGGAGATTAAATAGAGAGCATTTGTTACCTCTAGATCGACAAGAAGGGGTACATTTATGTGTGTATCAACGTATTGAAGTAGATGTTGAAACAATGGAGGGTGTGAATATGAAATGTGTATCGTACAAAAGGCAAGATGATGTTAAAGAGAACTTACCTTCTCATCTATACCTTAGAATAATAATGGAGGGTGCAGATGAAGTAGGTTTACCAGAAACATATAGAGAACAATTGAAAGATGTGAAGCACAATGGTTACCATGGCGATATTAACTTCCTTGAGGGACAACACTAATTAATTATTCATTGATATTAATTACTGAACCAGTATAATTATAGTGGTTATAATTATGTTTATATGGATTATATGAATTACATGCATGCTACTCATAAAATAAAGAAGTCGTGGCTTACAGGATAAATATGAAAATATTTATTGTAATGAGGTGGGCATTAAAAAGAATGCCACACTTCACTGAGCAGTGAGCACAACTGTTTGCATGTTTTATAAGCAGTTTCCACTTCATTTGAGTTTTAATTAGTAGAAAAATAAAATTTTCTAAATAATGCATTCATTGTGGTAAGGCCCAGCCAGCTGTAAGTACGGTAACAAATAATAGTATGATGGTGCATGCTGATGCCATTACAAATAATTTTTACTGCCGGCCTAATATATTAATTAAAGTACACCTATAGTTGCCTTTGTTGTCAAATAACTTTACTACAATCTTTTGTCATGAGGTTGATGAGGCAGGAAATTTCAACATTTGTTGATGGACAACTGAATACGTCACAGTACAGCCTTTAATTTGAAGTTTTACAAGTGACATGAAATATGTAATACTATGTACATACATAGGGGCAGGATAACAAAATAGAAATTCGGTAACTATTATAATTATGACATCAAAAGCATCATTGAGCAAACAACATACTTTGCAAATGTAATGAAAACGTACGTATAATACATGTACATATATAGTTACCGTCATGCACATAATGTATATCATGTAGGACGGAAAATAGGATTCAACCATGGCTGGACTTGCATGATATGTGTATATAAGATTATGTGATAGATCATGTGACTTGGCCCGCGGGGATAGGGTCATGGAACTGTTGATAGATATTTGATTCCAGTTGCTGCATTCAACTATTTTACTGATTGGTTGAGAACTTGAATCAATCAATAGTACTGATTTATTATACCACTCTATAATGTATTATATATTATAATAAATCTCCTCCCATACTATACAAACAGTCATGTGATCAATCTCACTGGTAACCTCTTAAAAGGTGATTCATACCTGTTCCTGAATCAAAGTCTAGCTATTATAATTAGTTAATGTAAGTGTATTATATATATATTATAATATATATAATTCTTTATCATGTTCTACAGGTCATATACTGAGTGATGACTACCAATACTACACAATATAATATCTGTCAATATTGTGATAACATCTATCAAGATCCACGAATCCTTTCTTGTCTCCATTCTTATTGTCTACAATGTATCACTAAGCTACATGTTGAGGGTACTACCTCTATCACATGTCCCACTTGTAATCAATCCACTACTATACCTGATGAAGATGTGTCTTCTCTTCCACGTAATGTCCGATTAAGCGAAGAAACTAAACAAGACAAGATCTTATGTAAGGTGACCTCAACTTCTCCTCCTCCATGTGACTCATGTGATGAGAACTCTCCTATAGCTTACTGTACAGAGTGTGATGATCTCTTGTGCTACAAGTGTTGGGAACATCATCAGGGACTCAAAAAGTCACGTTCACACTCTTCCTTCACTCTCAAAGAAGCTCAGAACATGAGTCGAGATAAACTTATCAAGATGCTACACTCCTCTTTTTTCTCATCTCCCATATGTCATGATCATGATGATCACAAACTTAGCTTCTATTGTCAACAGTGTACTATTCCAGTATGTGTCAAGTGTACTATTATTAGTCACAAGGGTCATCCAGTTGACGAGGTGAGTAAACAGATCGTACAAAACAAGGAGGAGATACAACAAGGTCTGGAGGGATTTCCAGTAGCTCAGAAACATCTCAAGGAGGTCATGACAGCTGGTGAAGAGATGAAGAAAAAGATCAAAGCTCGTAAGAATGAGGTGGACACTATCATTCGACAAGCATTTGCTAAACTTCAACAGCTTCTTCATCAACGTGAGGAAGCCTTGTTAGCTAAAAGTAGTGAGGAAGCCATGGCCAAGGAGGTACGTCTCTCTATTCAACTGGAGGGTATTCAACGTCTGTTAGAGTCCATTACTCACTGTCACTCTCTTACCTCCATTGCTACTAGTGAGTACAGTGATGTTGAGTTACTCTCTATTGCTCATACACTACACAACAGATCTATTAATCTTCAACAACAGTTCTCAGAGATCTCTCTCGACCTTTGTGAGTCACCCAATATATCAGTAGAAGTTAATACTGATACACTAGCTACTATGATAACAGAGTTTGGGTGTATATCTGATACCTCTCCTAGTAATAGTACAGCTGTAATACCTCGTAACAGGTTAGCTATAGGAGCTGAGATGAAAGTCAAGACGGTCTCTAGGGATATCAGAGGACAGGAATTAGATCATGGAGGAGAAGTGGTGAGAAGTAGACTCACTCCTGTTGGAAAGAGAAGTATAGAATGTCATGTTACAGATAATAATGATGGTACATATCTTGTCTCTGTTACACCTCAACAATCAGGTCAACATAAGCTCTCCATTACTATACATGATCAGGATATCCAGGGTAGTCCATTTGACCTGAGTGTGGTCACACAACGTGATTACACTAAACTCAAAGATCCAGTACAAACAATTACTGGAATTATTAGTCCCATCAAAATTGCCTTCTCTGATAATGGTGACATGTTTGTCACTAGTGATAGTGACCATTGTATACATGTGTATGATAGTAGTGGGAAGAAGAAGACTACCATTGGTTCTAATGGAACTGGCGAGCTACAGTTTCAATCACCTTGTGGAATAGCTATCAGTGGAGAGGTAGTTTATGTAGCTGAGTGTAGAGGAAACAGAATTCACAAGTTGACAATAGGAGGAGAGTTTCTTGGTACCTTTGGACAGAAGGGGTCTGATGTTGGACAGTTTAATGGACCTTGGGCCATAAACATTAGTCCTGAAGGAAAGGTGTATGTAGCAGATAGAGATAACAGTCGTATCCAGATGTTCCATTCTGACTGGACTCTATCTCATGTCATTGATGGGAATGTAGCAGGTAATGGAAGTTTTGATAGTCCATTTGGTGTAGCTTTTGATATATCAGGTGATGTTCATGTGACTGGACATGATTCCAATTCAGTGACAGTCTTTACTCCTAGTGGACAGTTTGTACGTAAGTATGATCAAACACATTTGAAGAGCCCAATTGGTATAGCTATAGATTCAGCAGGTTATTCACTAGTAGTGAACTCTAGTTCAGGTTCTCTGTCTATCTATGATCCCAGTGGAAGATTTATCCATTCAATAGGAGAATTTAGTGATCCATATGGAGTATCAGTATCACCTGATGGATCAGTATGGGTGGCTGATTGTGGTAGTAATAGACTTGTAAAGTACTGATTAATTATAAATGATGTTGGCTGTTTGTTGAATAAAAAAATTTGCAACTGATTTACATGTAATTGTCAATCAGTATGTTGGTTCTTTAATAGACACACCCATTTTAATTATCCTAATCCATCCACATAATAACCACATTGGCCACAGGAGAAGTGTACATAGAGGGAACAACCACACCCCTGAGAAATAATGAGATGAGTATGATAAACTAGTGCGCCATGTAATAATAGATGAAGTGATGAAGTGTGTAACTGAAACATAAATAGAACAGTAGAAATGGAGGAAATACTATCATAAGAGAAATACGAGACCTGTATATGAATGAGAATATAAATATAATAACATAATCACACCCACTGATATAGAGTAGAAATTCATATATGTACAAGATACAACATACATTACATATATATGTACATACGTATACTGTACACATTATCTCTTGACTCAGCAATGGGTCGCATGCAATCATAATTATCTTTCAGCTTCATGTCATCTTGCAATACCTTTGGAAATACATATATGAAGGACATGCATGTTTTATTTAATTCACATCATCACATGACACTGCAAACGGTGGCTGGATAGTCGCCATATATTAGTGACCAGTCAAAACAGTTAAAGACATTTATTATTATAGTACTGCAGGTAATATTTCATTAATACATAATTATTATTGTGTATATAAATGAGAAATGGTAGATAATACAAGTACATAATAAAAATTAATATTAATAGTTTTTATTATTGTAATGTTTTATGATGTAATGAAGGTTTCAATAAGTCTTTGACATTAGCAAAAGCTGCTGCACCAACTCCATGTAGTAACATGAGGTTAAGACACTGTGATGACTGCCCTAGAGCAAATTCTAAGGCAGGCTTTCCTGGTAATCCATTTGCCTCTGTTGGTAAGTATATAAGTAGACAACGTAACTTACAGTAGATGGATGAGTGGATAGATGGATGGATGGATGGAGAAATGGATAGATGGATGGATGGATGAATGGATGGATGGATAAACAGATGAATGGATGTATGGATGGATGGATTTATGGATGGCAACTAAGCAACTAAAAATAGTAACATAAATGAAAAGGCAAAATCGATAGCTCAAATAATACTAAAAATAGTAACATGGAGGGTAATACAAAATTGATCACCCTAAAAATAGTAACAGAGGGTAATACAAAATTGATGGCTCAAATGATACTAAAAATAGTAACAAAAAGGATAATACAAAATTGATGACTTATATGTTACTTAAAATAGTAACAAAAAGGTTAATACAAAATTGACAGCTCAAATGTTACTAAAAATAGTAACATTGCGGTAATACAAAACTGATGGTGCAAATGTTACTAAAAATAGTAACATAGAGGATACATAATACAAAATATGATTTCTAACTCACTAAGAATAGCTGAATTTAATCCAGCTGCTACAGGCTCTCTTTGAGAAGGTTCCAGAAGATAACTAACAGGACTTGATCTAGGATCAGTATATGCTAACAAACTAAATGAGTCTTGTAATAGAGACTGGAGTTGTCTGTTAGGACAGTCTTGTGTGAGTTGAGTAAAGATATGTTGAAGTTCTCTACCAAATGCTAAGAGCTTTTCCACTTTACCAGGATTTGAATCAAAATTAACAGGAGCTATGAAGAGAGAGAAAATATTGAAATATAGCTTAGTAGATACATGAGAAGAGAGAGAACATGAAATGTTGAAAAATAGATTGATGGATAGATAGTATAATGATGAGTAAAAATGACAAAAGGTAAACGAATTGATAACAAGTACATGTATACATGTATGAATAGATACACAAATGAAGAGTAGTATATGTAATGTACATGACTGTGGTTGAGAGAACTAGCAACTTGGAAAGTTGATCAGACGCTCTCTTTTAAACACTCGGTACTCAGTCATTGTACATGAGACCACTAATTTGGTATCCAGGAAAAGATAGCTTAACTTCCTGTACCAAATGACTGAATATTCAAGTATTTGAAGATATTATCCCCTCTAGTGGCTGTTTTGTTATCTATAATTACATATTGTTAATACGGAGGTAAATAGATAATAGATTGAAAGATAGATAGATACATTATACATACATCAGAGTTTTTGATACATTTTGAAGCATGGACCAAATTGGCTCAACAATGGTTAGTGAGTGCGCCATTGGGAATACATCTTGAGACAATTAACAAAGAGTTAATGCTGTTAGTGACAATATGATCATAATTAACTGTGCCACTGGCCCGAAGAGAAAACTGTGCAGTGCCAAATAAGAAGCTCTTTGGGCCAATGGTGCGCCATATGAGCTTATCAAAAACACTCACATACATATATGTAGATACACAAATGATAAATAGATGACTAGCTCATATGTCAATATGGAAGCATGTTGAATAAAATCAATAACTAAATGGAATGATTTTTAACCTGGGACATCCTCTACTTCCTCTTCACTGATCTTTTCATCAGTATCCATGGCAACACCATTCATACAATGTTTTCCTCTCTGATTCTCACAATCTTCCTCTAACTTGTCATAACCAGATATCATTTCAACAAATTGTCGACATAGAACACGAAACATTAATTCTTTATTACTCTCCATTAATCCAGGATGTAATTCATTAACCATCTTAATAGCTTGACTGATACGACCATGCAACATTAACGATTGTATTTCTAAGATATAAAAAATTGTGAATAAAAATACATAAATAATTGATATAATTATGATTAGCGCCAAAGGTTGATAACGATATTCATAGTCCTCAATTTAGTAACAGCTGGTAATGATTAATTAACTCACCTTGTCTGTTTCTCATCGAGTCCACGTTTTCATTTAGCTCTAGACCAGTGCTAGTAGCAAACTGAACAGCTGTAGATGTGTATCCATGATGTACCAAATATCCTAGTATTACTCTGCAATAAAAGTGGGTGTGGTCATCATTATAGATGATTACAAAATCAATTTTAATTACTAGTTAGCCAAAGAAATTTGATTTCTAATACCATTACTAAACTCAGTAGTAAGGCATTATGACTAGCTAATTTTGTGGTTACAGACAAACACAGACACACACACGCACACACACAAAGTATCGTACACCTCCGACTACACAATTAGGGTTAATTATATGTCTATTGTATTAACCAACTAAAATGAAAATTAGCCAATAATGGGCATTTCATAGCCAGCAACTTAATAAGCGTAATATTATTTTAGTTAATTAACTAGTTATTATTGTCATACTAATGTAAAACTTGTTTTTAGGAAACATGTACTGTACATTTGTACAAACAAAAAAGTGAATAGATTTGTACAAAAAGCTGTCATTGTACATACATAATGTGTATATCAGAGGTACTTACTTATGTAATTCTGATTGCCACACCCCCTCACCAAATGGTAGTGTGAAAGTATTAATAGAATGATGTACTTTATGTCGCACTTCCTATGAATTAGAAATTACATGAGATAAAATATCAATTTGGTCTTTGTCTTCTTCAGGATATTAATAGTAATCTAATATTAGTCCTCAGGAAACTAATAGTATATCAAATATTATAAATAGTAAACTAATAGTAATCTAATATCAGTCCTCACGAAACTAATAGTATATGAATAGTATTCTTTAGGAAACTAATAGTAATCTAATAGTAAAACAATACCATTCACTAGGAAACTGATTAGTATTCTCTTCATAAATAATTATGATATAATTTTTCATGTACTCACTGCTAGCATTGCTTCAAGATCAAAATTGAACGGAGAATCTCCAAAATTAGCCTCCACTATCTCACCTGGGGTTTGTAAACCCACTGAAGGATAGAGAACAAGGTTCGCCTGAGAAAGAGAAATAATGGTTGCTATAACAACGATGTTACCATAACAACAGATAGATAACTCACTGGAACATCTGAAACTGCATTCCCTACAAAATAATAATTAATAATGAGTCATGATAAGTGTATAGTTAATTATATATAATTAATATTCATTATCCTTAATTAGAAACATCAACATTAATTATGCTGTTTTGAAACTGAATCATTATAAATTCATAGTTTTAATGTATGTGTTGCTATAACAATCAATCAAATACATTCCTGCATGCATGCACACAAAAGCATAATAGGAATTTATAATAAGCTTGGTTTCAACTCAACATGATTCTACTAATATTCTTTACTCATAATTACTCATAAACCACACCCACCTAATTTAATTCCATTCTTTGTAAAGAAAATAGAACGTTCTACTAAATTGAATCCACATCCAACAATATCTCCTGTAGTGAATACTGGACCAAACTGTTGTCCTGTTCCTGATGAACTGAAGACACATCCATCATCGGCATGGTAACCATACGAACTCTTCTCCCATCCTAAAATAGATAAATGAATGGATTGAAAGACGAGTAGATATGGTCCAATGAATGGATTAATGGATGGATCAATGGATTGATGGATGAATGGATTAATAGATAAATGAACGGATTAATGGATGGATTAATGGATGGATTAATGAATGAATGGATGAATGGATGGATTAATGGATGAATGAATGAATGGATGAATGGATGGATTAATGGATGAATGAATGAATGGATGAATGGATGAATGGATGGATTAATGAATGAATGAATGAATGAATGCATCAGTGGATGTATTGGTTGATGAACAAGTAGATTGATTCTGGATTGATAGAAAGATGAATGAATGAGTCAATAAACAACTCAGAAACATTCATAAATAGATAGATAGATAGATAGACAAGTAGATAGATAGATCTATACCTGGTAATTTATTAAGATTAACTCCACCTGCTGACATTCCAATACCAATATAACTAAAAATAAACAATATTAATAAAGATAGCGAATGTAACTAATAGTAAATTATAAACAGGTACAAATAGTGGGCGTGGTCTTACCCATCTCTTCCTTTACTGACAATCTTGACCTCGTAGTAATACACTCCACAGGATGTTGGTACAGAATAGTTAGCTCTAACTGATGCTGTATCTTTGTTATTCTTTCCACTACCTGTTAATATAATTATATGTAATTTTCACATGTAGAATTAATTAGATTGGGCTAAATATGTATGTATGTATGTACATGTATGTGCGTATGTATGTATGCATGTATATATGTATGTATGTACATGTATGTATGTATTATATATGTATGTATGTATGTATGTACACGTATGTAAGTCTGTATGTGTGTATATATGTACATATGTATGTATGTACATGTATGTATGTATATATATGTGTATATGTATGTGTATGTATGTATGTATGTATGTATGTATGTATGTATGTATGTATGTATGTATGTATATATATGTGTATATGTATGTGTATGTATGTATGTATGTATGTATGTATGTATGTATGTATGTATGTATGTATGTATGTATGTATGTATGTATGTGTGTATGTATGTATATATGTATGTATGTATGTATGTATGTATGTATGTATGTATGTATGTATGTATGTATATGTACATATATACTTGCCTTTGTAATGTACTCTCAAATTATTCTGAGATAATCCAATATATGAGTGTCTGTCTTTTGAACTCCATTGTCTTGGAAGGGGGGTTTCTCTCTCATCAACATGAGGATAGAGACGGGATAATCTTTCTCTTGGTGTCTCTTCAATATCCATAGACGCCATATCAAGATGATCAATTCCTGTAAGAAATGTTTTTCTCTTGACAACAGTTCAAATTCTCAAATAATGGCCACACCCACATTATAGAGGGTCACGCCCAGTACCACGCCTATGTACACGCCCAGTACCACGCCCATCGACACGCCCAGTACCATCACCATTATTTAAAATAGGTAGGTTGCTATGCTATATAAATATTTTATGTATGTATTATTTTCTTTTATTACTGTAGTTGAATTCAAATGGCAGGTTTTTTAATGAAACAATTCCCCAGAATAGGTTTACGATATAATAATCATTACACACGCTGTTATAATATTCAAAATTCAGTTCGTCAATCACCATTAGTTTTAATTAATAATTCTAGTTTAGAACAGAAGACTAATATAGTGAGAAATGATGTTATATTTCAAAGATGTCACATGACCCAGATTAGTCCCACACCTTTTGATAC
Organism: Petrosia ficiformis; assembly: GCA_947044365.1. Taxonomy (NCBI): domain Eukaryota; kingdom Metazoa; phylum Porifera; class Demospongiae; order Haplosclerida; family Petrosiidae; genus Petrosia; species Petrosia ficiformis. The sequence goes on along the minus strand of OX345642.1, from coordinate 7,011,363 downwards.
TCATTCGATGGTTAAAGAGTTATGTGGCTCGGGTATGTATATATATATATATGTATATATATATTTATATTTATATGTATAATTATATAACACTTTTTGATGAGCTTATATTGTACACCATTGCCCTGTAGAGCTTCGTATTTATAAAACTGCACAGTTCTCTCTTTGGGCCAGTGGCACAGTTAATTATGATTATATTGTCACTAACAACATTAACTCTTTGTTAATTGGCTCAAGATATATTCCCAATGGTGCACACACTAACCATTGTTGAGCCAATTTGGTCCATGCTTCAAAACGTATCAAAACCTCTGATATATACACATATCTTGTATCTGTATTGGTGTTATTTCTCTATTTATTAACATAGGATTTTCCAGTAGTCAGGCAGAGAGTTTAGTGAATGTGTTGACACAAGTGGCTAAGTATGGTAGTCAAGAAGCATTGGCAGGTCAAGTAAACTATAAAGACATGGTTCGTTAATGAATACAGATATACAAAGAAGCTAACTACTATACTACATGTATGTATGTAAATGAATATGATATTTGGTATTTGAGAATAGCATGTACTGAAACACTATTCAATATACCTACATGTATGTATGAGTACAAAGCCGGAAATAGAATCATTCATTACATTAACTTTGAAACTTTTTTCATTTTTCCATAATTATAATAATATTATTATTTATTATCATTATCATAATTATTGATTACTATTAATATTATCTATAGGATTTATTAGAATTGAAGATGAAAGGTGATGTTGATTCAGTCAGGTATATATATATATATATATATATAGTTATATACATACATACACACATACATACATATATACATACTTACATATGCATGACGCTCACGTACATACATACATGTATTTGTATAATTATATAATTATGTATTCTACTGATGTTGTTCGTTATTCATACACAGGAGTAGTCTATTATTACTTGAAAAAGGTGCAATTGCTCAATTGAAGGACAGTACTGATGTGAGAATATTATCATATATTATTATAATGGACTTCATCAGTTCACACATCTTTCATGAATAACTTTTTATGTTTTCATTATTATCTTTCAATAGGTTCTAGGAGCTGATACTCAGAGATTGAAGGACATGTTAATGGTGAATTAATATAGTAATTGTGTGTATGTGTGAATACATGTGTATATATGTGTGTGTGTGTGTGGGTGTGTGTACATGTTTACGGATGTGTGTTAATTATTGTTAATTATAGGATGAAATTCAAAAGGTTCAGTCTGGTGTACAATTGGATATTAATTTGGAGAGAAGCAGAAACAAAGAACATGTTAGTCAGTCTTCGTCTCAACTTTCTCCCTCTAAATTTCTCCATGATGTATTTCTTATACTGTACCTCTCTTCTTTACACTGACATATATCTTCATCTTTATGCCTTCCCTATCCTCTTACAGGAAACACTTGTAGAACAGAAAGTTAAAGATGCCCACAACAGAATAGGAACGGAAGTGAGTATTAATGAGATTAAGATAATGTTAGGATGCTCTTTGGTGATGTTATTATCGGGTTTTCAGAAATATTGTTGATATTTTTTGTCGTTAGGTGGCATTATTGAGAACTACTATTGAATCTCAGAAACTTGAAATGGTTAAATATTTGGCAGGTAAGTCAATTGCTGAGTGATTATACATGTAGTATACATGTAGTATACATGTAGTATACATGTAGTATACATGTAGTATACATGTAGTATACATGTAGTATACATGTAGTATACATGTAGTATACATGTAGTATACATGTAGTATACATGTAGTATATATGTAGTATACATGTAGTATACATGTAGTATACATGTAGTATACATGTAGTATACATGTAGTATATATGTAGTATACATGTAGTATACATGTAGTATATATGTAGTATATAGTTAATTACTAACAATCAGTGTTCTGCCCACACTGGTTGGCACTGGTCGGGAATAACCACCATTCAGCATGAATTAACCACCTCTCCAGTGGCGGATCTAGAAATTGAAGAAGGAGATTTCTAAAAATAACAACACATGAAATTTTTAGCTCATTAGTCGACAATTTTACTTCCTCTTTCGGCCACTAGGTCATATAAGTTAATAACTTAGCGCTAGCTATCATGATTTATTATACTAAATAATTGACGAAACACAAACATCAGATTCACAACCAGACCATAGATATAATGTCTATGACCAGACTGAGTGTGAGAAGAAACCAGACTTCACTGTAGTCCTGACCACTACTGCTAATTGACCTGATTCAGATTCAGTTACATCAGACTTTTGTAGACTAGCAACGTCATTCATTACTGAAGTACACTTGTAGGTATATAGTAAGTTATCTACTTACCATCTTTACTGTCTTCTCTTAGAAGCAATGTTCCTACTACGGTTTGTTATCATAACATGCTGGTGAGCGTGGCACACGGACTTGATCAAAAAAATAATGTTTAAAATTTGAAATGGGGTTTCCATGGAAACCAAAGAAACCCCCTAGATTCGCCACTGCTCTCAGATAATACATATATAGGCTATTGAGATAGTATTAAGTATATACTGGATAAACAGGACTAAATGCAAGTTAGAATCCAACCACCACTCTAAATATCCAGGCAGAACACTGAACAATGTCATGGAATTTTATCCCGATTAAAATTTTATAATATTCATGTGTAGTTCTCTAGTGAGTATACTTCTTGCTCTTTTGATACACAGGTGGTATTATTACCATAGTAACAGTAATGGTATCCGTGGTAATGGGTATTTGGAGATTATCAAAATGAGTATTATTTGAAACTACATTTTCTACAAGAAATTTTATTGTAGACAAAAAATATTATTTATTATAATCAAATATTTAATGCATTATTTAATAATTATAAAGATGTTTTTAGAAACTCGTATATACATCTTTTGGAAACTATTTTTTAAATATTAATAATTCTTTTTATTTAACAAATTTTTAAACAAATGGAAAATTTGCATTGTATTTTGAATGCTGTATAAATAAATAATTATATAAGAATTGATAAATAGATTATAAAAAATGGAATGGCAAAAACACTTATGTTCCAGTCAAACGGGTCGTGGTTCACTCATCTCCATAACTGTGAATTCAATCTGAGTATCGTCTCTCAGTCCTATCATTTGAGGAGAAGAAAGTGTTTCTCTTTGTTCCCTTGCTTCTAAATAGACTTGTAACTCATGTATGAAAAATCGTGCATGTTTTTTCGCAAATGTGCCTATATTTTGCAACAGTAGGCCTAGTTCCATGGGACCTCTTTGATGCCTCTGCCATGAATGATAGAAACTTAGCATAATAGCCGCATAAAATTCATTAAAAACTGCAAAAACTTGTTCCTTTCTATTGCATTCACGAGAAAGACATCCCTCACGAAGAGCTTGTAATGCTATACAAGTAATGTTGAGAGATAGAACACAAAATGGTAACTTTTGTTCAGTCTCACGAGAATATCGATACACTTCTAATGCTAGTAGCTGTACTAATGGTGTCTCCAGAAGCCAAACTAACTGTACAATACCCAACATCCCCACACCACGTAAATCATCAATTGGATCACTGCCTTGGAAACCAATATCTTCCCAATGTTTTCCGAACCTGGAGCAACTGGTCGTTTTGCCTCCCATAAGTCGACGATGAACTGTAGCTAGAGATCGCATATGTAACTGATTGTGATCGTCAAATTTACACAAAGCAATTGCGAATATCATATCTCTTTCATGTCTAAGTTTTTTTTCTATTCTTGGAGGTCCGAGTAATTTGGATAATTTTGTGGTCTGTGCTTCAGGTTTTATTAATGACAGCTGCTCACTTAAATTAGCATTTTGAAAGTGATTCAAAAGTTCACCAAAACTTGTTGGTTTGTGTGAGAGCTGCTGTCTCCGTGCTTTAGCAACTGGGGAACTCTTAGCTCCTTCAAGTTGGATAGTGGGGACTCGTTCCCATTCCTCTTTTACCCGTTCTAATTGTATAGGACCAACCACTTTATTACCTCTAATCAAACCGAGAGCGTAATCCTCCAGCAAACCAAAAGCTTCCTCTTTGTTGTCAATACTAATGGTATAGTTAGGCTCAATGTTGCTGCTAACCTCCTCTGGGTCACTGCCAGGATGGATTAACACATACTCTCCTTCAATGCCTAGCTGTTGTAATTGCTCTGCTCCTTTAGTGCTGATATTCAGTACTGTACAAGGCTTATTTGAGAACTTAGCTTCGTGATAAGCATCAACAGAGGTCCCATATAGTTCCCCACTGGTTGACCAGAGACTGGAGACTCTTCGACGAGGTTTTGTTTGCTGTGTGTAAGTATGGCCGATATCAGGATCATCAATTTGTACAAACTCCATGAAGCTTTTCTGCTTTATTTTTTGTAGCATATCTGTCTTTGATACAAAATAGAAATCTCTTGCGTACATTTCATGTAAACGAGGCTGTCTTGTGGTATGAGACACAACTAGAGCAAACTGTTGAGGTGATCGATATACCATTTTCTGCACCAATAAACCTTTTCCAAAACCAGATGGTCCATACACTACCAGTGTTGGTTGGGCTATCGATTTCTTTGCAGTGTCAATTGGAGCTGTATATGTTTGGAGGCTGTAATTAGACAAACTATGTGGCGAAAAGATGGATGATTCTTCAGGTGTGTTAAACTTTATTTGCATTTCTTGTGTTCTGAGTGGTGATGTTGGCAAAGATGAACTTTGAGGTGGAGTTGAACTTGTGAGTTGAGTGTGTACATCAGATTGCAGAGGAGATTCACTGACAATCTCTTCTTTTACTACCACCTCTTTCTCCTTAGTACTATCTTCTCCATTTTCTTTTTGAAGATCCTTTCGGCTTTCGATATCTGCATTTGTTTGGAGTGCTTCAACATTCACAGCTGGTTTCTCTGTCACAACTACTGTTTCAAAACTGAAATCGTCATTCGAATCTGTTGTCTTCAATTGATTAACGCTACGAGGACTTGTAGCGACGATATAAGCCTTCTCTGCCTCCCATTCAAGACCTGTTAATTCTCCTTTACTTCGAGGAACAGCAGCCATCAAAGAAAGTGTAAGTTGTTTTTGTGTGTTGTGAGCTCCACCCCCAAAAGAAGCAGTATCTAGTACGTACACCCACGCAACTAATTAATTATGGTGTGTGTGGCTAGGACACGTGGAATGGACTCAATAGAGAAACTGTTGGAGCAACTTTCTGCAGAAGCTGGTTAGTATTTCATGCTAGTATTACTTATTTCATAATGCCCTCTTGTAGATATTGAAATATTCAGGCGAGACTTGTCATCTGGAGTTTCTAGTTTCTCAACGTTAGGACCCACAGAATTGAGCACCATAACCAAATATGGTTCTGTTTTACTAAACCGGTTTATCCAGTTAAACTGGACTGGACCAAGTGTAGTAGAGGGAGACTTGTCATTACCACACATTACAAAAACTCGACAGGTGATCACATGATGTACATGTACATATATAATTAATTACTTACATCCCAAATATTTTTTACCATATAAGGAAGAATGGGATCAGTCTTGTCTACGGGATATTTATGATGGAGAAGTGAGTTTCTAGTTAGAAGTATTATATGAGTATCTCCCTTCATTATATATTAGACATGGTATGAGCTTACAGTCAGTCCTCATCTTTTATCAATGGCTAACGATATACTGATTGGATGTATGAAAGAGGTGAGTATCACGTGATGATGTCAAGCTAGGAGAGCTCATATGGGCTTCTACCTTACCTCGCTCCATTTAGGATTATGATGGTCTGATATGGGCTTTTCGCTGTTTCAATATTCAACAACGATTATTACCAGTAACATGTAAATCTCATACCTTGTGGACTAAGATCCAATCCATTATTGGTAGGACTCATTCCCATGTTTCCATTATTCCATAATCTGGTGATTTTTAATATTAGATAAACTAATTAAACTGCTTGAAACACAAGAATTGAAAACGTAAGGAAATAATTTTTTTTTATTTTTAATGTTAATAATCTATTAATTAGGGATATTCGATGCTCTGTTCATCTTGAGTTATCTAATTCACTTTTGTATCATTCACAATATGAATCTGCTTGGGTATGTTAGACAGAAACCCATTCCTTACAATTATCCTCATTCCCATTTCTGTACATCCATACTCATGTTCAAATACACTGCAATCTAAGTCTCATTCCAATCTTGTATCCTCATTCTCATTTCTGTACATCCATACTCATGTTCAAATACACTGCAATCATATAAGTCTCATTCCAACCTTGTATCCTCATTCTCATTTCTGTACATCCACACTTGTGTTCAAACTATAATGCACATTATGTCCTTGTAGAATAAATCTCATTCCAATTCCAAGTCCGGTTCTTATACTATCTAATTCAATTTCAGCAACATTTAATGAAAGCTCAAGAGAGTATAGGAATTAGTTTAAAACTAGGAGGCGCTCTTGGTAAAAGAACAAAATTTCAACAAACAGACACAGCACAACTATTATTACAAGTTTCCCAAACTGGAAATATCACTGATGAAACACAAATGAATAAATCTATAACAGATCTTCCTAAAGTTAGTATAACAATTTTATCTTAGTTTACTAGAATAGAGCTTTGTTATATTTTTAGGATATTTTGCTGGACGATGACACGTTACTAAGTCATGTGACTTATTCTGACTCTATAAAAACCACACCCACTAATTTAACACCTTTACAACAAGCAGTAATACTGAGTGAATGGTATATTATATAATATGTATTATATTGATGTATAATCATGTATTATTATTATTATAATAGTATAATGAATATTGTATATAGTATAATATGTATTATATTGATGTATAATCATGTATTATTATTATAATAGTATATTACTATATTGTATATAGTATAATATGTATTATATTGATGTATAATCATGTATTATTATTATAATAGTATACTGTATATTGTATATAGTATAATATGTATTATATTGATGTATAATCATGTATTATTATTATAATAGTATACTGTATATTGTATATAGTATAATATGTATTATATTGATGTATAATCATGTATTATTATTATAATAGTATACTGTATATTGTATATAGTATAATATGTATTATATTGATGTATAATCATGTATTATTATTATAATAGTATACTGTATATTGTATATAGTATAATATGTATTATATTGATGTATAATCATGTATTATATATATTATAGTATACATCATCAATGGACTAATCCTGTACATAGATTAACAACAGAAGAACTGGAAGCTTATATTGAGGTACGTAAGTACCACATATGATTATAAAACAATTAATACTATCCATTTTATATTTCAGCAAGTCTTGAGTCAGCCGCAGTGCTGGACAGTACAAGCTATGTCACTCTATCTTAGATCTGTAATTCAACAAAAAAGATCTCGTACTGTAGAAAGATCAATGATGCAATTACAAGTTTGTAAATTTATATGTTTGTCCATATGTACATATATATGTGTGTATAATGTATCCTTGCTGTGAAGTATAAGAGGAAAGGTATTGTAATATATAGTATGTCTGTTCCATATACATGTGTACATTGTGTATAATACTATAATTACCCTCATCGTGAAGCGTAGGTGGAAGGTTATGGTAATCATATTGTGTGTCCATGTTTATATGTGTATAATGTATAATCCTCATCGCGAAGCATTCGTAGAAGATTATGGTAATCATATTTTGTGTCTGTCTGTTCACAAAATTTCTGGTCTATGTTCAATCATAAATTTACAGGGGTACTAATTAAATGAAAATTGTCCAGTAATGTTGTTAACTACAACCTTACCTGTATTTTGATCATCAACAATTTTGTGATAATCCTTGTTCCAAAACCACGAATTCCATGCAATCTGATGTGTCTTGTGCTCTGATTCCAAAACTATCATCCCTTTGCTCTTCAGTATATAGAAAATCCCGGTGCTGAAACCACCCAAAATCCATACCATTTTGGTGCGCTGATTACAAAAATCTTATTCCTGAAACTGTCTAAGCCTCGTTTTGATCAATTTTGTGCAAAGAAAATCCTGATTCCGAAACTGCCTGAATCTATTCCTGTGTACATACATATATGCATACATACATAAATATATATATACATACATACACATACAAACATACATACATATATACATATATACATACATACATACATACATACATACATATATACATACATACATACATACACATACATACATACATACACATGCAAACATACACTGACATGTTGATTCTGAATGAGGAGAGGACATGCAACTCTGAAATAGCATAATACTTATAAATTATTAAATATATCAATTTTTAGTGGCAAAAATACACCTGCTCAAGGAGCAGTTGCCTTCCTGTTGCAGTGTGACTTCCGTTTCAATATGGCTTCAGATTAGAGAGCAAACTTTATTACATGTACCATGGTGGGATGGGCTAACAATACTGCTGCTGATGGTCAATGTTTAGAGCTTTGGGTGGTACGATATTCAATAGCAGAGATGATGAGTCGAGATAGAGTCATCAAGATACTACCTTTCGAAGTACAAGTGCAAAAGTGTCTTCCCGGTAAATTTTATTGAAGTATGTGCAAAAGTTTAAGAGAACGACAAACAAACAACTTTGTTTATTAATAGAGATTGCAGAAAATTAGTTTCAATTATGATTATGTTATAATTATGTAGTTATATAAACTTTTTACACAACATATTCCAACTCCTCCCACACTATACAAACAGTCATGTGACCAATCTGACTGGTAACATCTTAAAAGGTGATTTATACTGACCGGTTCCTGAATCAATCTAGCTATTGTTTAATGTAAGTGTATTATATATTATAATATATTATATACATCATCTAATTCTTTATCATGTTCTACAGGTCATATACTAAGTGATGACTACTAATACTACACAATATAATATCTGTCAATATTGTGATAACATCTATCAAGATCCACGAATCCTTTCTTGTCTCCATTCTTATTGTCTAAAATGTATCACTAAGCTACATGTTGAGGATACTACCTCTATCACATGTCCCACTTGTAATCAATCCACTACTATACCTGATGAAGATGTGTCTTCTCTTCCACGTAATGTTCGATTAAGTGAAGAAACTAAACAAGACAAGATCTTACGTAAGGTGACCTCCACTTCTCCTCCTCCATGTGACTCATGTGATGAGAACTCTCCTATAGCTTACTGTACAGAGTGTGATAATCTCTTATGTAACAAGTGTTGGGAATATCATCAGGGACTCAAACTTTTACGTTCACACTCTTCCTTCACTCTCAAAAAAGCTCAGAACATGAGTCGAGATAAACTCATCAAGATGCTATCCTCCTCTTCTTCCTCATCTCCCATGTGTCATGATCATGATAATCACATACTTGACTTCTATTGTCAACAGTGTACTATTCCAGTATGTGTTGGATGTACTATTATTAGTCACAAGGGTCATTCAGTTCATGAGGTGAGTAAACAGATCATACAAAACAAGGAGGAGATACAACAAGGTCTAGAGAGATTTCCACTGTTTCAGGAACATCTCAAGGAGGTCATGACAGCTGGCGAAGATATGAAGAAAAAGATCAAAGTTCGTAAGAATGAGGTGGACACTATCATTCGACAAGCATTTGCTAAACTTCAACAGCTTCTTCATCAACGCGAGGAAGCCTTGTTAGCTAAAAATAGTGAGGAAGCCATGGCCAAGGAAGTACGTCTCTCTATTCAACTGGAAGGTATTCAATGTCTGTTGGAGTCCATGACTCATTGTCACTCTCTTGCCTCCATTGCTACTAGTGAGTACAGTGATGTTGAGTTACTCTCTATTGCTCATACACTACACAACAGATCTATTAATCTTCAACAACAGTTCTCAGATATCTCTCTTGATCTTTGTGAGTCACCCAATATATCAGTAGAAGTTAATACTGATACACTAGCTACTATGATAACAGAGTTTGGGTGTGTATATGATACCTCTCCTAGTAATAGTACAGCTGTAATAACTCGTAACAGGTTGGCTGTAGGAGATGAGATAAAAGTCAAGACAATCTCTAGGGATATCAGAGGGCAGGAATTAGATCATGGAGGAGAAGTGGTGAGAAGTAGACTCACTCCTGTTGGAAAGAGAAGTATAGAATGTCAAGTTACAGATAATAATGATGGTTCATATCTTGTCTCTGTTACACCTCAACAATCAGGTCAACATAAGCTCTCCATTACTATACATGGTCAGGATATCCAGGGTAGTCCATTTGACCTGAGTGTGATCACACAACGTGATTACACTAAACTCAAATATCCAGTACAAACAATTACTGGAATTAAATATTTCAGGTATATTGCATTCTCTGATAATGGTGACATGTTTGTCACTAGTGAAAGTGACCATTGTATACATGTGTATGATAGTAGTGGGAAGAAGAAGACTACCATTGGTTCTAGGGGAAGTGGTGAGCTACAGTTTCAATCACCTCATGGAATAGCTATCAGTGGAGAGGTAGTTTATGTTGCTGAGCATGGAGGAAACAGGATTCATAAGTTGACAACAGGAGGAGAGTTTCTTGGCACCTTTGGACAGAAGGGGTCTAATGATGGCCAGTTTAATGGACCAGCGGGCATAAACATTAGTCCAGAAGGAAAGGTGTATGTAGCGGATTCTAATAACCGTCGTATCCAGGTATTTCATTCTGACTGGACTCTATATCACATTATTGATGGGAAGGTATCAGGTGATGGAAGTTTCGATAGACCATTTGGTGTAGCTTTTGATATGTCAGGTGATGTTCATGTAACAGAAAATTCAGTGACAGTCTTTACTCCTAGTGGACAGTTTGTACGTAAGTATGATCAAACAAATTTGAATGGTCCGATTGGTATAGCTATAGATTCAGCAGGTTATTCACTAGTAGCAAACAATAGTTCACATTCTCTGTCTATCTATGATCCCAGTGGAAGGTTCATCCATTCAATAGAAAGATTTAAACATCCATGGGATGTATCAGTATCACCTGATGGATCAGTATGGGTGGCTGATGCTGGTAATAGTAGACTTGTAAAGTACTAAAATAATTTATGAATTGTATGTATAATTATATATGTATTATTAGATAAGATTAGTTACATATCACTATGACTACAGTTAATGATATTTAAGTTTTTTTAAATAAATAATACTAGTAGATTTTTGTTATAAAAAATTATAAATAAGAAGACATGATATTCATTACTAGCAAATATACACATTTGATGGATCCATTTTGATCTGATATCTGTAGCTGACTATATTGAAATATGTATCCCATTCAAAGAACATGATATATACACTGATAGGGTTGTATAACATCACTAGTTGCCTTCCCATTGCATTAGCCTATAAAATATCTTTATCTTAGAAACTGTAGCTAACTGGTATTGTCAATGTACAGACAGCCTCACTGAGAGGGGGCATTTCCAGTCCTCAGAGCCTGGACCTGTTTGTTGCGCCTGACAGTATAGCAAAACTTTTTTAAAAATCAAGAACAGACAGGCAGACAATTTTGTTTTATTAATAGAGATTTAGTATATTACAGAAGTAACTCACCTCATAATTGTATCTATTATTAATATCAGTTATATTACTGTCTGTTTGAGTTGCATGCCCTCTCCTCCTTCAAAGTCAATAACCTCTTATATTATAATACTTTATTACTACAGGAATTAGTGGCCCTGTATCAGAGACCAGATCCTAAAGTGAGTGGATGTGAATTTAATTATACACATACATTACTTTTTATTCCTCAGGCCAGTCAAAGACAAGAACTATTTTATAGTGTTCCTCTCCCTCCTCACTGGATAATTGAGGTACTGACAAACATACAAACAAAACTATCGTACATAGATACCAAGATACTGATAAACATAGACTCATTCATTCTTTATTAGAAGGAACTAGCGAATACTCTGGTAGCCATTGGTGCTCAACAAAGTGCTATTGATATATATGAGAAACTTCAAATGTGGGAGGAAGTTATTACCTGCTATCAGCATGTGGGGAGACATGCCCAGGCCGAGAGGATTGTGAGAGAGAGGATGAAAGTAGAAGGAGAGAGTGTAAAGTTATTGTGTCTTTTAGGAGATGTAACACAGGTAGGACCGAGTGAATGTTTGTATGTTTGTATACAATCAAATGAATGTTTGTTTGTTTGTTTGATAATGATTATTATTCATAAAGCTTCATTATTTATTCATAGCCTATTAATTATAATTTAGGATCCTAATTGTTATGAGAAAGCATGGAAATTATCTAATAATCGTAGTGCCAGGGCCCAGAAATCACTGGGTCTGTTTCGTCTAGCAAAAGAAAAGGTTCGTGAATAATTAAGTAGATAATTAATTAAGTGATTATTAATTATTTTGATATTTCATTACAGTTTAATGAATGTACGGAATGCTTACAGAAATCTGTGAACATTAATCCATTACAGGTAATTAAATATATTGTTATTAATTATGAAATTATTAGTTTCATTTAGGAGGGGGTGTGGTTTACACTAGGGTATGCAGCTGGTAAGATAGATGATCATGTCCTGGCAGCTCATGCCTTTCGTCAATGTGTTATTTTAGAACCAGATGTAAGTTATGGTAATATGGTGGGATCTCTTACAAAAGAAGGGAAGAAGGTTCTACGTCAGTTTATGATTCATATATATAAGTAGTTGTTTATTTGTTTATCGTCTATATCCTCCTGTTTTACAGCGGTTGTGTTATCTCTGCAATAACTTGATATATAATTATATTAATTGAATTTGAATCTAGTCCATTACTTGATACATTTCTCTAATAAAATATTGATGAAAAGAAATGAAGTATTGTAAAGTTTATTTGTGTTATAAAGCAGTTGATAAGAGAAGCAATAGTTTATGATAGTTTACACAAGGTTGAGATTCACCTCACATACCAGTCCACAGGGTTGGGATTCACCTTGCATATCAGTCCACAAGGTTGAGATTCACCTCACATACCAGTCCACAGGGTTGGGATTCACCTTGCATATCAGTCCACAGGGTTGGGATTCACCTCGCATACCAGTAAAATACTGTTCAGTGTTCATAACTGCTAAACAAAATCTGGTTTGATATATAGCCCTCTGAGTAATTATTATTATTAATGTATTACATTAATTTATTATTTAGAATGCGGAGGCATGGAATAATTTAGCTGGTGAATATGTGAAGAGAAATGATAAGTTAGTATATATATCATTAATTAAAGGTCATTTACATTCCTCATGACCTCAAACAATGTTCATGACTTTGGAATGGTCGACAATCTTCACCATTTTCATATAATTATCCTTCCTTTTCTTTTTTGTGTATGTCAAATTTCAATTACTTCATTATTGAGTTACAGTATAATTGTGTATTAACCTTATGACATTGAACTAACACTTATTACATATAACAACATCACATCATAATTTTGAGGTTATCATGAATGTGAACAGACTTATATTATAACTCACATTTAGAGTAAGAGCTTTTAATGCTTTTCAAGAAGCTTTGAAGTGTAATTTTGAGAATTGGAAAATTTGGGAGAACTATCTTTTGGTAAGTGTAAAATGTAAACTACATGTAACTGTGACTGTCATGTGACTGTCATGTGATACTAGGTCAGTACAGATATCGGTGAGTTTGAAGAAGTGATAAAGTCTTATCATAGGATACTTGATCTACAAAGAAAACATTTAGACATACAGGTCAGAATGTGTTCTATATCCAGGCATCCATTCAGCTATCTATTTATCCATTCATTCATTCCTCTATCTATCCATTCATCTATCTATCCATTCATCTATCCATCCTCTATCTATCCATTCATCTATGCATTCATCTATTACTCACTGAATTATTGAATTGTAGGTTTTACAACATCTTACTGATTCAGTTGTTGGTGATGTCATAATGCGTAATGGTAAATCAGGTGAGAATCATGTGACTACATTACAATACTCGATCATGTTTATACATATATTTAGCTTCATCTCTTAGAGATAAATTAGGAGAACTGCTTGCTAGAATTGTATCTCAGGTATGTGATAAATACAATGTGTATCTCCAGAAATCCCCATTCCCAGACACTAATAATTGTAAACCATATGGTATCCTCATTCCCAGACTACAGGTAGCTCTGAATTATGGGAATTATTTTCTAAGTATCATTTGAGTAGCTCAAAACAAATTGATAAAGAAAAGGTTGATCCATCAATTCATTATACATAATTAATTATATTATACATGATACTATATGTGTACATGTACATTTGTATTATCATGTTGTTTGTAAACGTTAATCTGTCTATCTATTGTCTATTATATTCTATCTATCTATCTATTTATGTCAGCTGTCCACCATCCATTTATCCATCCATCCGTCCATCCATCCATCCATCTATCCATCCATCCATCCATCCATCCTTCCGTCCTTCCATCCATCAACCCACCCACCCACCATCCATCCATCCATCCATCCATCGATCTAACTCTTCCTATTCATGTATTTATTTCTATTCACTCAGGGATTAATAGAACTACAGAAGGCTCAGAGAACAGCTAGACAGACACCAGGATGGGAGAGAGAAAAAGACCGTAGAAAAAGAGTCGTTGATCTTACATTGAAGTACTGCAAAGGTCAGCAGGTTATCACATGTTGCTCACATGATAGCCACATGACTAGCTATATATCTTTGTAGCTGGCAGAGATGAAAAATCTTCACTTTCTACTGAAAAATCTCAACAAACTTTATCATCAGCCAGATTATGTCTTCAAGGAGTTTTAACTAAACTAAAGGTATGGTTATGAGTGATCTTCAGGTCAGAGTCCCATTCCTAAACCAGTTTCCATCCTATATAGTCCCATTCCTAAACCACAATGATATTTGTGATATTTGCTGAGATTTTCCTTCAAATCTTAAATTTATGTTATATAATACATTTAGTATATAATTATAATACACCAGTCAGCTAGAGGTCATGTGACTATTGATGAATCACAGATGAATGAATCACTCATCATTTCACTGACATACATATATACGTAGTGGATTACATTTAATAGTTAGTGTTAGTTCTGCGAAATTGTAAGGTACCCTAATTTGGTTACTATGGTAATGTAGTGTGTTTAATAAACATATCTACGTATATAGTTTCAATATATGAAATTGATGTCTTATATCTCCATAGCAACAAGAGGAGATTTGTAGAGAAGAGGACATACAAAAGATGATTGAGGAACTGGTTTCTGAACAAGAAGCAATCAAATGATAATTAATGATATTAATGATAATTAATGATAATTAATGATAATTATAGTGCTTGGTTGTTGAATAGTGCATATATAATTATATTAATATTGTAATTGTAGTAATGATATATACTAAAGGACTCAATACCACATCTGAAATTCAAGTATTGAGTAGTGCTTCAATGATATGTATCTAATTCTACATGTATACGACTGACTTCTGATAGTTTTATAATAGTCAGTCCAGTACATAGGAAGTGCATACTTTAGTTGTGTATGTACTATAAATACAAACTGTACTTCGTCAACCCCTATAGGGTCTGGGTGTGTACCCATCCCTTTGTGTATGTACTATAAATACAAACTGTACTTCGTCAACCCCTATAGGGTCTGGGTGTGTACCCATCCCTTTGTGTATGTACTATAAATACAAACTGTACTTCGTCAACCCCTATAGGGTCTGGGTGTGTACCCATCCCTTTGTGTATGTACTATAAATACAAACTGTACTTCGTCAACCCCTATAGGGTCTGGGTGTGTACCCATCCCTTTGTGTATGTACTATAAATACAAACTGTACTTCGTCAACCCCTATAGGGTCTGGGTGTGTACCCATCCCTTTGTGTATGTACTATAAATACAAACTGTACTTCGTCAACCCCTATAGGGTCTGGGTGTGTACCCATCCCTTTGCTCAAGCAAATGTGAAGGGGCAGGTACCCAGACTAGTCCACTCATGACAGTTATCTCTCCTACAATGTATGCATAGTGGATTAGTGGATTAGTGGATTTTCAAATGTTAATAAGTTAATTTGTTACTTCCTGTTATACCGGAAGTAATTAGTACTGATTACAGAAAAATGGCGGTTAGAACAAGTGGCTTTACCTCTAGTGCTCTGGAGAGCAGGTTAAGGGATTTGAATTCTACAATGCAGAGTATACAAGGTGTCTCTCAATGGTTGATACAACACAAGAAACATTCCAAGACTATAGTAGGGGTATGGTTTAGAGAAATTCAGAAAGGTTAGTAAACATGTACCTCAATACCATGTGGCTATCACGTGATCTCATTCTACAGCATCTCCAAGTAGAAAACTAACTTTGCTTTACTTAGCAAATGATGTAATTCAGAATAGTAAACGAAAGAGTCCGGAGTTCAAATCAGAATTCACCAGAGCACTTCCACGGGCTTTACACCTGGTTGCTAAGTAAGCTAGAATATAGAGTATTCTTTGTTTTTGATCAGCTCATATGACACACCATTAGCACAAAGAGGTGCTTATTTGGCACTAGGCCAGATATATTGTCACTATTAACTCTTTGTTAATTGGCTCAAGATGTGTTTCCAATGGTGCACACTAACCGTTGTTGAGCCAATTTGATCCATGCTTCAAAATGTATCAAAAACTCTGAGAGAATTTATTATAAATACATATATATTATTAATTTCAGGGACAGAAAAGATGAGTCTGTGTCAAAATCAATAAATCGTATTATTTCAGTTTGGGAAGAGAGACGTGTTTTTGATCCAGAAACACTTGGAAAATTCAAATCAATTATTAGTGAGAATACACTTGTGTTTATTATGATGCCTTTAACTGTAACCCCTCCCTTTCTGATGACCGTTATGTGTTCCCTCTATTCATGTCAGGTTCATCGTCTCAACGAAGAACAAAAAGTGAATCTGAAATGAAATTATATTCATTGGATGTACATGCAGACTTGAAGGCTACACCCATTGATGATTCCAGTCCTCCTCCTCCCGATGAGCCACCTAATGATAAAAAAATACCAGAGGTACAGTAACGAGTAGCTCTCGTGTTAGTACGCTTGTGTGTGTTTGTGTATGTACAATTAAATATAGATATAATATGTATGTAGATAAGTGAATGTACTTGTACATGTATGTGTATAATTACATATCCACAAGTATATATGTATGTAACAATTGTATGAATGCATGTGATTATTGTACATATAACTATTATATATTTGTATGATTGTTGTTCATAGCCAGAGGAACTTCTAAAGAAAATGGCAGCAGTTGATGGTGAAAATTCCAGTGTTGAAGACATGTCTACAAGACAGAAGATCGCTAGTTTTCCATCAGAACTTTACGATGCCAACATATTGACTAAACTAACAGGTACATGTAATATGAAGAGGACACTTGTACTATATTCATATAGTACAATGGGGTAATGTGTCTTCATTTTAATAATCATATTATAATCATCTATCTGGTATTACTTACACTGCATGATAATAGTCCTATTCCCAAATCATGTTGCTTTATATTTATGTTCTTGTGAATGAGACAATCATTGTAATCCACATTCCAAAATCATGTTGCACTGTGTGTATTTACCTCATTCATACCATTCCAATACCATTCATGCAGTCCCATTCCCAAACCAATCGGTTTTAGTATGGCGGCAAATGAGTGATGCTTGTACTAAATTACAACACACAATATTGTTATATTGGTGATCAATGACGACTGAGCTTATTTATGATCCTGATGAATAGGTCTCTCTCATCGTATACCCTACCCATCAATGTAGATAAAGAGACAGGAGAACATCTCCTTGAGGAGTTAGAGAAGGCATTGGAAATTCTTTCTGGATATACCAGTAGAATGAAGGCAGAAGTTGAAGAAAGAAAGGATATTCATGAGACAATGGACACTTTTATATGGCACCAACAGAAACTATTATATGATGCGAAAACAAAACAAAAGGTGAGAAACAACAAACAAACAAACATATGTAAGGGCTTCTTACTACGAAGCAAAAAACAAAAGATGAGAAACAACAAACATGTAGGGCTCTTATTACGAAGGAAAAACAAGTGTATATAGAGAAAAAAACATCCCTATGATTGCTTTACGTGAAGATATGACTGCTTTGTGGTGTGCAGAATTCAGTAATCATGGCTGACTTTATCAAGCATGAAACTGAGACAACAGCTTATTATAGTTATTATTTTGATTATCTACTCTCCTGACCTTTCAAAGGACCTTGTAGAACTTTAGGAATATATTTCAGGCAGAATAGCTAGCTATTAGTTCCAGTTTCTACGTAAGCTCAACAGCTTTCTTTCTGCTGGTGTGTAGAGCTTGATCGCGCGTTCTTTTTACGCACCACGGCCATTAATTGACCGAGCCCCCGGGAATGACGCAACTTCCTTAACTACGTATACAACACATAGTCGCGCAAGTGACACAAACATATATACATTAAACCCCGTGGAAAGCAATTATAGGGAGGGCCATAACAAAAGGTGAGAAAAAACAAACAAATATATGTAGGGCTTTTTATTACGAAGCAAAAACAAAAGATGAGAAACAACAAACATATGTAGGGCTTCTTATTACGAAGCAAAAACAAAGTGACAAACAACAAACATGTATGTTTCCTTATGAAGCAGAAACATACATATGTAGGGCTTCTTTACGAAGCAAAAACAAAAGGTGAGAAACAGCAAACAAACATATGTAGGGCTTAACCTTATTATTACGAAGCAAAAACAAAAGGTGAAAAACAACAAACAAACTTATGTAGGGGGCTTCTTATTACAAAGCAAAAACAAAAGATGAGAAACAACAAACATCTGTAGGGCTTCTTTACGAAGCAAAAACAAAAGGTGAAAAACAACAAACGGCAAGAAACAACAAATAAACAAACTTATGTAGGGGGGGCTTCAGTATACTCAATCTTCCTGTAGCCAAATTTACTGTACATTGTATGTATTAATTCACATCTCTCTTATATTATAGGAATACAGACACAAAATGGAACAATGTATGGTTGTAAGAGAAGTTTTAAAATCACACATTGCTGCTTTACCAAACCTAGCCACACCCAGCTCAGAAGGGCTAGCACCTTTACCTTCTGCCGGAGACCTGTTCTCATAATTCAAAATATGTTTTTGTTAAAATAATTAATTACATACAATGTACAATATATATGTAATAATTTTAATTGTTCTATATTGATGATACTGACCTATCACCTATGTAAATACAAGTTTACAAAGAGATTGAGGCTCAAGGTCCGATATTAAGAATATATTGTCACCACTTCCCTTCCACCTCCTCTGACCATTAATACCCGATCTATCCCCTCTGTTAACACATCTAAAAATTCCATGTCTACATATACTATTGTTAAGGATATACATGTACAGTTGTTATGGGAACTACACAAGTATTCTTTATAAGTCAAAGAAAGAAATCTACCATGGATATTGAGAACAAACAGACTATTCTTAAACACACGACGTAATGTAAGGATACAGTTCTCTTCATCTGGTTTGTTTGGTGGAGGACCAGGTAAGTTAACAATGACCAGAGCAGCATCATGACTTTTATTAATAATCAATTCATTTAATTTGACTGATGTGTTCATACGTCGAATATTCTCCTCTTGACTAAATGAAATAGTTAATAGTACATTTACTACAAGATAACTAAACAATAACACTATACTAATACATACATTATACATTATACATAGGACATAAGACATACATACATACATGTATATTATACTACATATGCATACATGTACACATTACAATAATTACATTTGTATACATATATAATACAATAATTATCATGTACACATACATGTTATATTCACTCACGGTTCATTCATCAAATTTTGTGCTGTACCTCCCAATGGAATTTCTTGCTCATCAGTTGTAGCAAACATAGAATCAAATCCTCTTATACCAGATGATTTTGGAGCTGTTACCACGGGAACAGTGAGACCTAAGGAATTATCCAGGAGAGGTGTTTGTACAGACAACTCTTCTGGCATACTTTCACTGGAGCTATCGTCAACTACTGTTTGAGCGGAGCTTGAAGCTAAGTAGGGGCAGATAAACGAAGCCAAGCTAACATGCAATGGGTTTGTATTGCTCAGAGAGTGATATTAAGTGCATATCTGTCTGTTTGGGTTGAGATCTCAGAGTTTGAAATATACTATTTCGTATCCCTGGATCATTGTTAACCCATTACAGAATATACAATGAACTACATAATGTATTTAGACAAGGACAATAATACTGATATACATGATAACTTGAGAGGAAAAAAAACAAAGAAAGAAAGAAAGAAAGAAAGACAGATAGATACCTGAGGCAATGGAAAAATGAAAGAGTTGCCTCGTGTAGAGATATCAAAACTGAAACACCACAGAAACTAGATTGAGACCGTTACCTTAGCAACAAAATTAAACAAACCACTATATATAGCCCTACAGCTACATACTAGATATGTACGCATCTTACTATTTAGTTTATGCTTAAAGTTGACAGCCCTATTCTATTACTAGTATCAATAGTGATTGATATTATTGGCCCAAGTCTACATGTACAATTTATGTAATTAATAATGTATACACTGACTCCTACCATGTGACGGATCATGTGACTGATCTTTTTCTCCTTCTTCCTCCACAATTTCAGGAACGGGACTCAACAAATCAAGGTTCTTTCCCAATCCACTCGGATTTGAAGTAGAGCGACTGAAAGATCGAGATATAACAGATTGGATCTGAAATATAAATGCAAAAATAATGAATCTTGTGTGAGGTTGGTGGATGATCCTTCATGTAATCCAAAACCTTTATTTGGAGTATATATCGTATTATCTTATCTTGGGCAGTATACAGTTAGGATTGGGATGTATCATGTCCACAAATGCTTCAAAAGCTAAGATTACTTCAACCACATAATGATATTCATAAGATTTTGAAGGCATCAAAATTATTATCTAAGCTCAGCTCTCAACATTGGTTCATCATTAACTCATTATAGTTTTCTTCTCTGTGTAAACACACCTCTTTCTGACTCTCTTTTCGAGTGAGTCTCATTCTTTTTAACATTTCATGTCTTTGTTCCATTAACAGCGTCCTCTCATATGTATATGCTGATATATCTGTGTTAGGCTAATAATAGAATAATATTGAAAGATATACTAATAAATAGATGATATATGGTACATATGGACATAAACCCAGTCAGACAGTTAGTGTTGTTAAAACCAAACTAACCATTTCAATTACATCAACTTCAGCCTCAATCCTAAGCTGGTATAGGAATATGGCTAGATCCTTCTTCATCTGAATACTGTTGTCATCAATCTGAGCTACAGTAAAAATTCGTAACTTACAATGTCGCCAAACTTTATGCTGACGTAACAAAAATGGAAGGAGCATAAGTAGACCACCATCATCTTTGAAGATAGTCAAGGATCACATGATGGTCACATGACATGAAATATACCACAAGTTTAATTAGGATACGTACAATCCACCATACATCAATAAAGCCTCTCATTCTGTCTTGGTTGCTAGGATACCAGTTAATACCCTTAGCAACCAGTACAGCTAATTCACGACTGGTAGCCACACGTACAGTTTCTATGAATAAGTAGGATAGATAGATAGATGGATAGATAGATAGATAGAAAGATAGATGGATAGATAGATGGATAGATAGATAGATAGATAGACAGATAGAGATAGATAGATAGACAGATAGATGGAAGGATGGATAGATAGATGGATGGATGGAAGGATGGAAGGATGGATGGATGATAAATGGCTAACTAATAAAATTCCTCCATGAATTTGTTCTTCTCCATCTTCCAGGCCAAGACAACATGACTGTATTATGAGTCATTCCTCCAAGTCCTGCTGACTGTACTCTACAGACAAGACGAGAGATCAACTGATATGAATGACAGATCATTAATATTCATATTATACAATATACCAGACTCATGACGATGCATTGTATATACAAGTATTAACACAAGTGTTGGAGGCATAGTATTATATGAATATCAATGAAGCATTGTTATTAATTACTTACACATATGAAATACCATCCATTGATGATGAAGCAGCAATCACTTTAATAAAACCATGTATTTTATTATCATCAGAAAATCGCTTCAAGCTCTACATAAAATAGTTAATAAATATTTTTAAAAATACATATACAATATATAACTACTTTACTATCATTACACGTTATAATGTCAACACGAGGACAGGGTCAATAAAGGTCAAGTTTACATATCAAAGATGAGTATATACAAGATGTTTTTTGACCCATCTGAGTGCTATAATAGACAGTCAAGTACTTCAAGTGATTTATATTTGATTGGCCACATGATCACGTCACATGATCAACAGGTCACATGATCAACAATACAGATAGTACTGACCTGTTTAGCAGCAATGCATTCAGCCATCTTCTCTGTAAAGTCACCTTCTAATATTGATACTACTAAAGTCAATCCTTTGCCTGTGAAATAAAAATGATACGATTATCGAGTGAATCCAAAGAGGAATGATATGAATATCAGATCATATTGTCATTTCGTATCCAGTACTATTGGTATCCCAAAAGCAGTACTAATGGTATCCAGGAAGTAGTACTATTGGTATCCAGGAAGCAGCAGCATACATTAATTTTAATTACCTGCTTTGAGTTGACTGGCAAATGAGAGTAGTTTGGTATGTGTTGGTATGAGGTTCCCATCCATTCTCACTAATACTAATAATTGAGGTCTCCAGTTTTTGGTATGAAGAGGACGTTCCTCTAATCTTAGGAGACTATAAAGAGCTGCCTCCATACTTAAACCTGTTACTCCATCACCCCATTCTTTTTCAGCTCTGGAAGGGAAGAGGGAATCATTAATTCATTATAATAGAATGTACATGTATATAATTCAGTAACAACTCCGTTTATATCCCTCTCTGTCTGTGTCTGTCTATTTCTATATACTTGTATGTCTATGTGTACACCTGTCTGTCTCCGTCTATCTCTATCTGTCTGTCTATCTCTGTCCATCTATGTCTATGCCTGTCTTTCATTGTCTACATGTATATATGTCTCTGTCTGTCTTGTCCTGTCTATCTCTATCTATCTGTCTGTTTATGTCTATATCTGTCTGTCTATGTCTCTGCCTGGGTGTCTCTGTCTATATCTGTTCGTATCGTCCTGTCTGTCCCTCTATCACTGTCTATCTATTTCCATCTCTTTCTCTCACCCTCTATATTCAATATATTTGTAAATGATTAGAGCTATAGCTAAAGCCACAAGAGCGTAATACCAAGATGTCATGAACATGATAACTATACACAATATAGCACCAAGAAGAGAGGTTGACCTGAAAAGAGAAATGGTTAACATATTTAGAGAAGAAGAATGGAATATTGAATGATGAGAGTATCAGACTAACCAATGATAGAATCTAAATCTAGGTCTCCATGATGGAGATTTTAATAAGGATTGGAGGGTACAAGCAGCATTGACAAACATGTAACACATTAGATAAAACCTGGAGAGAAGAAAGATGGGGATAGATAGATACATAGGTAGATAGATGGATAGATTGATAGATACTTGTAGAAAGATACATGTAGATAGATAGATAGATAGATAGATAGATAGTTAGATAGATACAATGTAGATAGATAGATGGATAGATGACAGACAAAGCAATAGATGGACAAATGGATAGAGGGATACCAATTAGACGTGGCTGTCGTTTCAAATACATGTACATGT
Organism: Petrosia ficiformis; assembly: GCA_947044365.1. NCBI lineage: Eukaryota > Metazoa > Porifera > Demospongiae > Haplosclerida > Petrosiidae > Petrosia > Petrosia ficiformis. Next base: position 6,987,410 of record OX345642.1, on the reverse strand, counting down.
ACATATATGTAGTAAATATATTGAATAGAAAACTCTTTTATGTATCTATCCATCCATCTATCCATTTATATATACACTTACATAGATAGGATTGGAGCCACCAGATCTAAGCTAGCTATCAAAACACCAACTTCTGCTAACAGAGCAGTTAGAATGAGAGCAAATGTGGGCTCACTATTCCAGGGAGAAACCTTCTTAAAGATCTTCAGAAATGGTATTAAATTGTCATTAGCTATTGCTTGAAGAAGTCTCGGAGCTCTGGATAAATAGACAGATAGATAGATAGATAGATAGATAGATAGATAGATAGATAGATGGATAGATAAATAGATAGATAGGTAGATAGATATATAGATGGATAGATAGATAAATATACAAAGAGATGGATAGATAAATAGATATACAGAGAAATTAACTCAGACAAAAAACAGTAATAGAGAAGATAACAGATAAAAAAGATTTTATGTTGTACCCTGTAAGAGTTTGTAAACCAGCTCCTACTGTTGAGAGAAGGGCACCAATTAGGATTATCCATTTGGTAGGGAAAGCCAGTAACGATACAGTTAAATCACCAGTACTGTCTCCAAATCTACAAGGAAGAGAAGAGAGGACATGTTTAACAAAAGGTCATTCACATTCACCTTGACCTCAGAGATACATGTATGTATATAAGTTTAGTTTGAAATAACCAGCAATCTTTTTACCTGCACCATTTTAATATAATTATCCTTCCCATTCTATTTTGTGTATGTCAAACTTCAATCCATCGCTTCATAATTGAGTTACAGTATAATCATGTATTAACCTTATGACATTAAACTATACACTATAGTACATATAAAGTCATCACATCATAATTGAGGTCATTGTGAATGTGAACAGACTTTAGTATTACTAACTGATCTCGTAATAGGAATCCAGATATAGTACCTCCAAAGAACAGTACACAAGTGAAATCTATTATATATTAGTTATGGTATATGAATTATAATATAATAGTTATACATGTATATCCTGTAATTAAAATAGTTAATTAATGTATAATTAATAGGAAATTAAGATAATTACTAATACATGTATATGTATTTATTTACATATTTTGCAATTAGATTAATTAAAGTAATAATTAAGTTTAATTGTAATTAATTAATGTTAATCAGGATACAGATGAAAGTGGTTGTAAGTTGTGCTGCTATCGTTCCTATAGGAATGGATTTCTGAGCATCTTTGAGGTCACCTGACCTATTAGAGCCAGCCATTATACCTACAGAAAACAGATTATATTATACTATGTCTATGATAGAAATTAAGAGGCTGTATTATCAATATTTGAAAGCAGGAAAACAGTACAAGACTCTACATTATTATATGTAGTGAATATCTATGAACAGACACAAACACTTGTAATAGTGCTGTTTTAGTCCGACAGTGCTGGCTACTTTGGAGTTAACTACAACACTAACATGTACACACATTGTACAAACAGACAGACAGACAGACAGACAGACAGACATACCAGTGACAGAGGGAAAGAAGATTCCAATTAGTACCAAGAATGAGCTTGTAATGGCAGCTTCCACCTGATTACCAATTGCCGGTTCTCCTGGTCTACCTTCTCCCTTCCTTAGGTACATCTCTGGTGTATTTTCTACAAATGAGATTATAACATAAGTATGTTACTATGGCAACGGACATCAAGGTTACCATGACAACAGGCACTATGTGTTACCATGATAATGGAGTGAACAAACATTAGTTCCATTGACAACAGACACTAATTAGGTGTTACCATGACAACAGAGTATACTTACTTACCAACAATGGTCTTGGTTCTTGTGATGCCAGGTATACCAGTTCTACAGGTTGGTTCAAACCCATCTTCCCAAGGGGAACTTACATCATCAGCATCATAAACAGTTCTATTTTGTAAGCCTTTTGTAATTACAACATCATCAAACTCATCTTGAAGTATTGGATTATCCTCTGAACATGTCATATTTATATTGATAGCTGATGTATTACATGTGAAACCACCTTGTAATGCAACTCCATTCACTGTACATATACTATATATAGATAGATAGACAGACGGATAAATAGATAGATAGATAGATAGATAGATAGGTAGGTAGACGGATGGATGAATGAATAGATGGATAGATGGATGGATGGATGAATAGGTGGATGGATGGATGGATGGATGGATGGATGAATAGGTGGATGGATTGGATAGATGGATGGATGGATGGATGAATAGGTGGATGGATTGGATTGGATAGATGGATGGATGAATAGGTGGATGGATTGGATAGATGGATGGATGGATGGATGGATGAATAGGTGGATGGATTGGATGGATGGATGGATGGATGGATGAATAGGTGGATAGATGGATGGATGGATGAATGGATGGATGGATGGATGGATGGATGAATAGGTGGATGGATGGTTAGATGGATGGTTAGATGAATAAATGGATAATATACAATGTATAGATAGCTGGATCATTGACTAGGTGATTAAAAAGACGGATGAACAGATGAATAATACAACAAATGAATAGTATATCAAGCGATACATGTATTAGTAAATTCTACAAACATTCCACGTTCTCTTGGATCCAGAGCTCCAGCGTAAATAGACACAACAGCAATAATTACGCATATCAAACATATCGTAGCAAAATAACTGACCTATGAATAATAAATAAATAATATTAATTAATACATACATGTACATGTATTAATTAATTTAATTATGATACTACGTATGAACTATTACTCCACTAGGCATTTGAACTAGGGCTGGGAAACAGCTTTGAATGTTCGAATTTGCTGTGCATTCAAAGATAAATTCTCCCTTCGAAGCTTCGCTGCCCTGCCCACTTTAATGTTTGCTCATGTGCACTTGTACACTCTAAACATATGGTTATAATATGAGCGTATTCCAGTAAACTGTGTTGCTGGCTGCTTCTACCTCATTTCTCAGTCCAGCGATGCTAAATCCACTAAGCCACTGGAAGTTGTCCATAGGTAATAGAAGTTGAAATAAATACACATGTAACCAATAGGCAATACCAAAATAAGTTTAGTACATGTACATGTGTAACTATGGAAACTACGTGTACATGTAACCATGGTGAGCAAAATTTCTATAAACACAAATAAGATAGATTTCAAATGCATTGTAAAGAAAGGGAGGATAATTACCCACCATAGTCAATCATTGTCTCTTATAATTATTACAACTTACAAATTTGACTCCCACAAATACCACAAATGTCATCAATAATAACAGAATGGTTCCGTATATTCGTCCATTATTGTATAGTACTGTGGGGTTGCCTCGTATCTCTCCAAATAGAGCTGCTTGAGGACTTATATACGTCTAATGAATGATGGAAGAATCAATGAATGGATTGAATGTGTGTACATGTACTTAGGTAGGTCTATGAAACCCAATGTATGGTAGACTGGATGAATGGGTGTACATGTACATGTACTTAGGTAGGTCTATGAAACCCAATGTATGGTAGACTGGATAAATGGGTTTACATGTACACGTACTTAGGTAGGTCTATGAAACCCAATGTATGGTAGACTGGATGAATGGGTATACATGTACATGTATTTAGGTAGGTCTATGAAATCCGATGTATGGTAGACTGGATGAATGGGTGTACATGTACTTAGGTAGGTCTATGAAACCCAATGTATGGTAGAATGGATGAATGGGTGTACATGTACATGTACTTAGATGGGTCTATGAAACCCAATGTATGGTAGACTGGATGAATGGGTGTACATGTACAGGTACTTAGGTTGGTCTATGAAACCCAATGTATGGTAGACTGGATGAATGGGTGTACATGTACATGTACTTAGATGGGTCTATGAAACCCAATGTATGGTAGACTGGATGAATGGGTGTACATGTACAGGTACTTAGGTTGGTCTATGAAACCCAATATATGGTAGACTGGATGAATGGGTGTACATGTACAGGTACTTAGGTTGGTCTATGAAACCCAATGTATGGTAGACTGGATGAATGGGTGTACATGTACAGGTACTTAGGTTGGTCTATGAAACCCAATGTATGGTAGACTGGATGAATGGGTGTACATGATGAATGACTAGATCGGCGATTTCACTAATTGGTAAAATAGTAAATATTACAACACATCACACGTGTATGTATTCCTATAAACCCTTATATCTAAATAAAGGACATTATATAAATTCATTAGAAGCATTATATCACAAAGACATCAATGTTAATGGTTAGAAATGACATTCTCTGGGAAATCATTATTCAATTACCATGGCAACACCCTCTATATCTATGTTTATAAGACTCAAATAAATACACAAGACAATAATCATTAATTCATATTTTCATAATTGCCCATCCCTATATTACAACTTAATAAACAGTATCTAAAACATACATGTACATCACATATGTGTACATGTACATGTACATGTACATGTATATTATACATGTGTATATGTACATGTAAATCCTACATGTGTATATGTACATGAAAATTCATGTGTCTAGCATGTACATGTACATCATAGATGTGTATATGTACATGTACAAGTACATACATAATATATACGTAATATTTTGTAAATATACATGTACATGTATTTGTTAACAATAACAATACAACATGAATGAATATTAGATACATACATGTACAAACATTTCTTACTAGTAATATTTCAATGGCTCCCAGAGTATACAGAGAAGTGCCAAATGTGTTTGCTAAGTAAAATAGAACTCCAACAGCACCACCAAATTCTGGGCCAAGATTACGTGAGATCATAAAATAAGATCCTCCAGCTATAGAGAGAGATAGGAAGATGTGGAGAGAGGAATAGAGAGAGTAGCTAACCTGGGACTACTCCATTAGTTGCTATGGCACTCAGTGAAATAGTTGTCAGAAACGTCTGTAATTAAAGGTGTGTTAATTATTATACAATATACATGTACATACACCTGTACATGTACAAACAAACACACATGTACATGTACACACTACACAAACATACATGTACACATTGTAATGACAATAGTCATATAGATTATTAGTACAAATTGTACATGTACATGTACATATATGTACAATAACTAATTCATTTCATTAGTAGCATACCAGATACATCTTCAAAACAAGTTAAAAGTCTTTTTAAGGTGTTTGTAAACTAGTTACACAACGTTATCAAATTTCTACCACAGTGGTGGCTTGCTATATTACCTTTATTTGTGTTTCACTATAATAATTTACTCACACAAGAATGAATTATCCTTATGATTGCTTTATGATGTCATCATTAACGTCATTGCTGATTTTGTCGTGTTAGAAACCAACCAATCATTATTTGTTTATCTTCACTCCTTCCTGCTAACTAATTACCAAGGATGTAAGAGGGAAGTGAAAAGTGCTGGCGGACTGGTGGTCACAGGGAATCGATCCTAGGGACACTGACTTTAACCACCAGTGCTCTTACCACTGAGCTAATGACTACCAGACAACTATTAACACTTCACAATCCTTTATGTACACTGCACGAGTGCTAATGCTTCAGTCACACACTAACATACATTAAATATATTTCAGCCAGTACAATTATTAGCTACAGATTCTATAAGCAACTATGTTTCTTCTGGTACGTACAATTTGATCACACGTTATTTTACACACCACACCCATTAATTCACAGAATGTTACAACATCCTTCATTGGGTATACATACATGTACACTGTACAATCATAGAGTAGGAAACTCAATTAGTAAACAAACGAGGTCAGGGTACATTACACCTTTTCCTAGTAACATCAAAACTAAACTAAACACTTTCTTATACTAGTAAAGATATTAACTATAACTATACATATATGTACGTGTATGTACTGACAGTGTATGGAAGTTGTCTCCGGTAGTTCAACTTTATTGTTAATATATCATCCGAACCTTGTTGCATACCTTATGGTTTTAATATTTCTACATACTCTATCATGTTTTAAAAAATGGATACCTCTTACACTACAGATATTTTAGGAACACTATTAAACTTACGCAAGAACAACATAGTAATACTATCAAGAATGATTGTCCTACTCCAGCTGTGCCGACAATCCAGGTTAATCGAAGGAATAGTATTACACCTAGAATGTTTTGTAGTGTGGGGAGATACACACCCATTATTGTTCCCATCTTTGCTGGCTAAAGAGGGAGTGAGATGAAAAGGGCAAGGAAGAGAGTGAAAGAGAGAGAGAGAGAGAGAGAGAGAGAGAGAAAGAGAGAGAGGGAATTATTTGGTACATGTGAATATAATCATACATGTGCATAATTACTATACAACTTATATGTATTGTACATGTACGTGTATACTGTATTGTATGTACATGTACACTGTCAGTATGTACATGTACATGTACAGTACATGTAGTAATATGGAGAAAGTGATATAGTAGACACTTTTCAATATCATCTACTTGTATAGGCTAAAGATGGCTCATGAATCATAACAACATAATATATAATGTCAGAGAACAAATAATTGATTAATAATTAACAATTATACACACCTTTTTCTTTTTCTTTCCTTTTTTTGGGTTTGGTAGGACAGGTTCATATCCAACCAAGTTTGATAATAATGTTGATATTTTAGGACGTCTCTTGAGATCATCCTACAGTTGGCAAGCAGGAAGAGAATGAGGTAAAGTATTTAAAATATGATAAGACATTAACGAGACAGTTTAATGCTCACCAATCCATCTACTCAAGAAGGGTAGTCACTATTAACAGTGGTGTGGATATACTGAGCTGACATACTTTGTCCTGCTCAACATATATAGTTCAGTTCTTAATTTATAGACACTCCTACTAGATTTATGCATGACTGGCTGTTTCACACCACTGTCTATACTCCACCCTTAGAAAGATGGTATCCCCTCGTTGACATGCTATTTATTATTGAGAAGATGCCATTTATTGCCTGGACCTACCTCATATAGAGCAAGATTACCCTCACTGGTTAATGTAAACTCATTCAGTTCTTTGTTAGCCTCCTGTTCTTTACTTTCACCTTCGATAACTATCTTTGGTACCTGGAGTGAGATGTCTTCCTCACCTATATATATATACAAAAAATAATAATAAAGCTCTGACTGGGTAGGATGGAAAAGAGGATGAATACAATATGACTTACCTTCTATTTCTTTGGGCACTTTAGTATCCACAACGTCTGAAACGTCGAACCTTGACGCCATATTTGTTTCAGACAGCTGTTAGCAAGGGCTATAATGCCTTTAATTATGGTTTCTTTTTCCTTTCCTTCCCTCGCTTTTTAAGAGTACGAGAGTATACGGAAGTATAACGAACTATAGTACTCTAAGGTGTGTCTCTTATCAGGGGGGGGCGTTCCTCCATTGGTGGTTTTATCTATCCAAAAGGTGAGATTGTTTGTTGCCTTGTAACAATTTTCATAGTTTGTGCTGTAACACAATACAAACATATCTGTATACATAGATTTACTAAATATGGTGGCATAGTTGTTGTAATGTGTTTGACATTTCATCACAAAACAACTCTACACTTGTGTGAAAAACAGCATACGAAATGCTGCACAAACATAAAAAAAGTGAGATGTAATCTCAATTAGTCCATTTGCACTAAATCTCCAATCCTGAGTGTAGGTTTGTCATGATGTATGGCAAATAAGTATAGTCTAATCCCAAACGGGTTTTGTCTTGTATGCATACAACTAGTGATGTACTGATATTTCAATAAACTGATAATTATTTTAGATATGTACTGATAACCTCTACCGATCCTATATTATATCTACCTTCTGGTTTCTGATTGTTTCAATGAAAGTGAGCATTTTCTTAATATTTATTAGTATCAATAGCAATAATTATTAATGATGCTTAAATCACAAGAAACGACATTATTGGTACGCTTTTTACAATATCGGCTAAATCTTTCAGAAATAATGGCCGATTATGACTGATACCGCAAACCAGTCTGATTATCAATACATCACTATATACATCACTATATACAACACAGTGATCACATTACATGAAAAACGAGTTCATGTATGTCTATTGAGTCTTATAGTACCGAAGGTCTAATCCCAAACTTATAGGTTTTTTTCTACAATACAAACATGTTCAACTTCATACAGAGGTATGTATATGTATTATACATACACCCTGTGTATGTACAGGTCTGTACTACTAAAACAGTCATTATAGTTAATAAGTTATGTCAACATGTTTAGTGTTTTCAAATACAAAATAAGTAACAGAAAATCCATTTTAGTACATAAAACATCTCTATATACTAATACAAACAGTATAATACTAACATACTTCCAAAGTAAAAGAAATAATAATAGTCCAGACTTTGATATATTTATATATATAATTATAAAGAGAGAAATATTTTTTAATAATATACATAGAAACATAAAGAATGTGATTGTACCATTTGTCTTTTGATACTTATTTCTTGGGTGATCAAAAGAAACAAGTTGTCGGTATGTCCATCCGTACAAGTTTGTGTAATAGAAGTTTACTTTTAACAATGTTGTAAGCTCATTGATTTGCGAAGAACAGGTGTAGGATTTGAAGAAATGGGAGTACCTACCATAATCTCTCGACATTTACGCTGAAAAACTTTAGATAATTGCAGTGCAGTTTCTTTAGCCGATACCTCATCTTCGCACTTGAATGCATGACAATACGGGGTTTTATTTTTGGACTCCCATGCTATGAAACAAAACATCCGAGAGTATTTTGGATGAGTACCTGTGAATGAAATCCAACGATAACTGAATTTCACAAGAGTGTCTTCTGAATAGTTATCAACTACTTTCAGTTCTTCGTTGCCAGCAACCAAACGAACGTATTTAGGTCTGTACTCTGCTGGTAAAGAACTCTTTCTTCTCACACTTTTTGTCTCTTGTGTTTGTCGCCATATCTGAGCTGCTGGCGCATCAATACAGCCCCGTCCAGTAATATTCCTACCAACCATACTGTGAGATCCCAAATAGAAACAATCTAACAGAACTTGTTCGTCTTTATCTATGGATCCATAAAGTCGCCCTGTAGGTAGTCGTGTATCTGTTTCATCTTCACCAAGTAGAAAATGTACTTTCTCTGTGGGCTCCTGCAGAGTACATTCTAAATCCACTTCGATAAGGGAATCTTGACATGTGTATTCGTCTTCGTTGTCTTCAAACCAAGTTTGATATGGCGTTTGTCTACGCCTTTTAAAAACTCTAAGAGCACTAGCCATTTTTGCAGAGATCGATTTAGTGATTACTAAGTTATGACAGGCCCTTTTAGCCTTTTCAATGAAGCCACGCCGCTAATAAAAACTTACACTTTTGAATTATCGCAATTACGTGGGAAATTCGCAATGGGTATAGAATACAAATTCCATTGACTAATTTCAAGACTAAAATGGAACATAATACATTATATAATTATATAATCATAGATATATCTATGTACACGTGTATACACATGTACGTACATATGTACATATGTACATACGCAGTCGAATATACTTACGTATATATAGATCCATATATACATACTATTTACGTATGTGCATACATACTGTATTTACTGCTTAGTACATGCATACATACATACATACATACATACATACATACATACATACATACATACATACATACAGGTGAAAATGGAAAACAATTTCATATATTATGAATCTGAAGAGGACATAGTCCCTCGCAATAGGCGAAAGCTTCAAATACCAGTTAAATGTACTACACCACGCAGAGGTCCTCTCCAACTGCAGACACCTAATTCTCCTTATATGGAAGTAGAGAGACATAGTGTTTGTCAATCATTACCTCCGTTACCATTAGCAACAAGAAGACAGAATGCAACAAGAAGGGGTAATGTTCAACAAGGCCGTATGCTAACTCGTTTTCCAATCGTCTGGATGCAAAGACCCATTGAGGCTATAGAAGAGAAGTTAGTCGGTCTATCATGTGCAGATTTACAGAAAAATATTCAAAGCTTAAGCGTAAGTTGAAATTTATTAACACATACGAGTATAAATTAATACATGTAAACAAATGTAATTAATGGTTTGTTGTGACATATATACACATGTAGTATTAATAACATTTAATATAGTGTATAATTAACAATGTATCCTTATAGCATGACATACTGACCTATTATAGTAATAGAAATGGTGATTTCAGCATACTTATCATACTAAGATGTTAATTAGATTATATGGATGATTCTGGTTGCCATCTGTTACAATTATGAACAATTTGTAGCATTTAAGTGAAAAGGGAGTTCGTTTAACACCTATTAGTACAGAAAAAGGGAGTTCATCATAATGGTATAACACCTATTAGTGCAAACACAAAGTGTTCTGCTGTAAACACCTCTTTTGAATGCAAAAAAGTATAATAGATATCTTGAGAAATATTTGTATTACGACAATTTTCTTGAACTGCTAACAGTTCTCGTAGTCTGTCAACCACCAGTTTAATGTACCACAACAAGAATTTTGTCTGTTTAAATATTTTATAGAAATTGAATATTATAAATAGTAATGTACACCTATTAGCTTGTTAAATACACAATCAAGATAGTTCACACACTAATGTGACCCAATATCCATAAACATTGTTATAGTGAATGTAGCACATTGTATACTGATGTTAATACACCAGCCATGAGACATCTTCTTTGCGATTGGATTAAGCTAGGCCTGTACATATTCTGCCAGCATGTAGTGAGCAGTGATTTGGCTTGCACATGCAGACCATGTGGTATATTATGTAAGTCATATACCTCTGGATCATATGAGCTTACATAGTATACCACATCTAACACATGTCAGTTTAGCAACTCATTTGGGAGCAACAGTAGCTTAGAATGCTATGTTGAAGCTAGCATAATTCTACAATACAACAAGCAATATCACACTTATATAATGAACTTAATAAAGAACATAATGGAATAGAATATTAGGGCTAAACTCAGCAGAGTAGAATGTGGACAGGTCTAGATTATAAGTATATTAGCATAGAAGACACCATGTGTTTTATCATTAATTCATATTTATCGCCCCTCCTTACACAGTTAAAACCAGGTATCCACTTACCACAATTGAGACAACACACCCATTACATACAACCACGATCTGATAAAGGTCTGGAAACAGTAATTCATAACCATTCAACTGGATTAATGGATATATCCATAACATTCACACACCAATCAAATTACAGTATTTCAGATGACCATACCAATTTCGTATCTGATAACCAATTCAGGACTCAACCGGTCACTCGAGTAATGACAACTCAAGGGAGTGTGGTTAGAAGTCAACGATTGTCACAGTACCATCCCATAGCGCCTCCATCTCTGAATGCATTACTAATACATCAACGACAACCAATCACACAAAATACATACATAACTGGACAGAAATATAATAATTAATTAAACAAAAATGTGTACTTTTAATGATTTGTATTCGTTTTGTATGTTGACATAGTAACCTATCACTATAATAAGATGTTACACATTTTTCTCATTAGATAATAGCATATGATAATAAACAGTTTAACATCAAAGACTCTAAAGAGTATAATGTACAAAGTTCATATTAATAATGTATGTTTACTTGTTAATATATTATCATTATTAATAACATTCATTCTGTCTGCACCCACTGGTACATACACACATACACTGACTGTCTGCACCCACTGGTACATACATACATACACTGACTGTCTGCACCCACTGGTACATACATACATACACTGACTGTCTGCACCCACTGGTACATACATACATACACTGACTGTCTGCACCCACTGGTACATACATACATACACTGACTGGTCATAACATCATATTCTAATATTAATTCCTGAATAAACTGCTAATGAGCCGAGTGGTTTTAGGGGAATTGAGTAGACAAACCAGGATATAGTCTAATGGAAATGAGGCTATCAATATATATATATATATATATAGATAGTCCAAGAATGAGGCTATTTGATGTCTTTTTTCGTCATGTTGTTTATTAACTTGTACTCAAAGACATATGAATGTATTCATACATTCACTTCAAAGATACTTGAAAATGGTAGTTGTATTTAAACATTTCCTCACGATATCTTATGTACTAGTATGTCTATACTTCATTCTTTTGATCTAAAGACCTTTCGAGTATATAACAGCAACTTACACCAAGTCTCACCCAGCCCACAGGCTCTCTAAACGAAATTATATAGAGTGTGGGCAGGGGTTTACAAGAAAGTGAGGACAGCTGGAGATGAGACTAATCATGCATACACACAGTTGACCTAAGACTAGAAAATGCTAAAAAAATTGGTACAGAAAAAAGGCAAAAATAGATCTATGATTTGTAATCAAAAGTGTACGTTGTCATAATTATTTAGCTAATAAATGAATAAAAATGAACTAGAGAATGTTTTGAATAATGTACTACTAATAGTTGCATGAGTAGTTAATTAATATAGGGTGACACTCATGTGGCTCATTTGACACTCTGTATGCATTCACTTCTTCTTCTTGCCAGACTTATCATCTTTCTTACCCCTGTGAGGATAGATAGATAGATAGATAGATAGAGATACATAGACACATGTATAGACACATAGATGGAAGGGAAGTCATATAAAATGGATAAATAGATGCTAGTAAAAGTCAAATAATGACCTTAGTCATAATTATATCCGGATGTTTACAAGGTATCAGATATATTAATGTCACTGAGCCAAAAGAACACTTATAAGACAATGCAGGATTTACAAGACTGGAACATGTACATGTACCTGTACATGTACATGTAATAGTGCTCAATTGATAAGTACTATGCTATGAGTAGTAGCGCTTAATAGATAGTATAGTACACATGTATGCTATGAGTAGTAGCATTCAATTGATAATATAAATAGTGCTTTGTGTTACTAAAACTACATGTAGTAGCATTGTACATGTAGTAGAGCTGTACATGTAATAGTGCTTTGTGTTACTATAATTATATACAAATACATGTACACATGTACATGTACATGTAAGTATTAACAATGTGAAATATATCTATTCATGAATACTATTATCAACAGTGATAATGACAGTGTGTTACTATTTTATTATTATAGTAACACTAACTGTTGCTACACTTTGCAACAGTTAGTGTGGTTAAAATAATAAAATAGTAACACACTATTATTGAATACATGGGCTGGTTTGATCAAATAATGACACTGATGCTGAGCCATCTGTATAGGAAGTCACTTAGGGAAAGCACAATGACCTAATAGCTGAGTAGGGAGTAGATAGATGTAAACATTTCTATAGTCATTGAATTTACTATATAGTCATATGACATAATCAAGGATAATATCAATATAATAATATGATGAACAGATTATATTGGTTGTCATGGTAACATACTTTTGCGGGAGAGGTAGAATACATATCAATAGTGAAACCTCATTTGTGTTAAGATTTAGCAATAATTACAAATACATATACATGCACATGTACATGTACATATACATACACACCCATACATGAATAGACAAAAACATACATGTACACACATACAACTGTATATACACATATACAAAGACACATACACATACATGTACATACACAGACATACATACATACATAATTATACATACACGTACACACATATACATGTACATATATGTACATGCACATGCACATACACACACACACGTATACAGTACATACATGTACATACACATACATGCACAGACACACATACATGTATATACATGTACACACTAGGGCTGAAACGAATATCCGCTTTATCCAGATATTCGTTCGTTATTTTGGTATCCGGATGTATTTTTAGCATCCGGATATTCGTTTAATGTTTGCGCTTGCGTAGAAATTGAACATGTGACATTATAATTGCAATAAAATGGCCGCAGAGAAGTTTCTTGCTCCGTATTACTGGCGTTCTACACCTGTAGAGTACTGAATGGATAGTTTAAACAACTTTGGCTGTTGTTATAAACATCTATAGCAACTGTTAACAGCAAAATGGTGAGCTAATATTTAATATCTCACTAGAAACGAGTTATGACAAAATATCTCTGAAAGCAAGTGAATATCCGGATATTCGTTCGTTAAACTAAGCAAAAATCCAGATACCAAAAAATACTATTCGTTGCAGCCCTAGTACACACACGTATACAGTACATACATGTACATACACATACATGCACAGACACACATACATGTATATACATGTACACACACACAACACAAATATTATAAAAATGCAAAATAATTATCAAATATTTAATAGCATGTCTACCACCACATTACAAAAATAACTAACATAAATGATAATTAATATATAATTATAATAAATGACTTGTAAGGCTTAGCCCAGCTGTTAAATTAATTACCTAAAAACCGGAATGGATGGCTAGTACATTGTAGATATAATCTCTCTAGATAGTAAGTGATTATTTTATAGATTACTACATAGTATTACGTGTACATGTATAATATTAGTATAATTATTAATATATCATTATGTGTGTGGTATGTTAGACTAGTGTCTACTCACTGTGTTTGTAAACTAACTTCATTACGATAACTGTGATACTATCTACTATTACAATAATGCATTGTAGCTTTCAATGTGTGTGCATGTGTGTGTGTGTGTGTGTGTGTGTGTGTATGTGTATGTTAGACTAGTGTCTACTCACTGTGTTTGTAAACTAACTTCATTACGATAACTGTGATACTATCTACTATTACAATAATGCATTGTAGCTTTCAATGTATGTGCATGTGTGTGTGTGTGTGTGTGTGTGTGTGTGTGTGTGTATGTGTGTGTGTATGTGTGTGTGTATGTGTGTGTGCATGTGTGTATGTATGTATGTGTGTGTATGTGTGTGTGTATGTGTGTGTGTGTGTGTGTGTGTATGTGTGTGTGTATGTGTGTGTGTGTGTGTTGATTAACACAGAGATTCATCGTAAACAATTATTCAAAAACAATCATTCATTAGACATAATTATTCATTAGTGTTGTAACCATGACGATTTAGTATGCGGTAGGCAGTTGGAATTGTTAACTGTTCTGTTCCTTTATCAATTATTAGGTCAGAGCTGTGAAAGAGTGCCATCAAGAATGTGTGTAACACCCAAAAAGTAGAGACACCAGTGCTATCAGCAATGAGTGATAGCCCACTGCCAATTAATCACTTCATTTCTCATGTATCTTGATAATGCCAATTTGGATGTTTTCACATAGTATTCTAATAGTCTCACAGGAATACATGTGTGTATGTGAATTCTTGGGCAACCATACATGTCATGTGACATTACAATCACATATACATATAAGATACACATTGTTTATGATAGTTCCCCTCCCACCTACATTAATTCCTAAAATAGCACATACAATGTAAATAAAATTGTACTCTATTAACAGATATCAGGCATACCCTCATTTGTAAAGAATATTGATAGCTACAAATAAGTCCCGAAACTCACCGAGGTCCTGATGAAGACAGTTTCATGCTTTCCAGTTGTTCAACGTATTTTTGGTGTTCAGCATCAAATGATTTTTTGTCTTCTTCAAACTGGTGTCTCTTCTCTGCCAATTCTCTCTTTTGTTGATCTAGTGATCGTTTCATTTGATCTTTACGACGATTCAACTGTAAATAGAATTGAGATAAATACATGGACAGACAGATAGATATATACATATTACATAGATAAACATATGGATAGATAGATAGATCATATTATATTACGCACACACACACACACACATAATGAAGTCCTCAGTATACTAGTAGTGATCATACCATCAACTGATATGTACATGTACACATATTCAGTACATGTAGACACATTGTATGAGAAATACATGTACATGTAGACACATTGTATGATATGTACATGTACATGTAGACACATTGTATGAGATATACATGTACATGTAGACACATTGAATCATATACATATACACATTTTGTATGATATATACATGTACATGTGCACACATTGAATCATGTACATGTACATGTTGTTGGAGTACAAATATTTGTATACACATAAAAATATTATGTCTTCCTATACATTTGATGGGAGAGTAAAGTTGATATATTATATCATGTTACAGAGTACAGTTACTACACAAATATACGGGTGATACTAGAAATATTAATGTT
Organism: Petrosia ficiformis; assembly: GCA_947044365.1. Lineage (NCBI taxonomy): Eukaryota > Metazoa > Porifera > Demospongiae > Haplosclerida > Petrosiidae > Petrosia > Petrosia ficiformis. The sequence continues at coordinate 6,971,120 of OX345642.1, read as the reverse complement.
TAACGGACTGTTACTACAAGTATAAATGAACACACACAATAGTTATGTATTCACAAACACAAACATGCCTCTCTCTGTCTCTGTCACATAGACACACAGACACACACCCATCATGTATTAATAGTTACCCTCACATTTATAATGATCACATTCACACATATACAGATGCAGAGACACGCCCGCCATTTAATGTATGATACTCCCTCATATTTACATGTATAATAATCATATTTACACACACATACACACAGACAGACACAGAGACACACCATTATGTATTAATAGTTACCCCTCATATTTATAATGATCACAGTCACACACACATTAGGATTCTGAAGTTTAAATAGAGTCCATTCAGCAGGAAGGAAGTGATGACAATTATATTGATAATTATATTACAATGACTTAATATAGGTATTGTTTATGATAATATACATGTATGATAATACATGACAATATCACATATATAATTATGTAACTCACATCAACTTCAATATATGATAATACATGACAATATCACATATATAATTATGTAACTCACATCAACTTCAATATATGATAATACATGACAATATCACATATATAATTATGTAACTCACATCAACTTCAATATATGATAATACATGACAATATCACATATATAATTATGTAACTCACATCAACTTCAATATATGATATTACATGACAATATCACATATATAATTATGTAACTCACATCAACTTCAATATCATTCAGTTTTTGTAGTTTCTCTTGCACTTTCATGTCAAACACTTCTTCCATCTCTACCTCCATTTTATGCATTTTCATTTCGTGCTCTCTCTTCTCTACTTCAAACTGAGCCAAAGGATCTCTGGAGAGAGAGAGAGAATAAATTAAAGAATGTCACAATGCATTACCTACCATTACTAGCCTGCCCAAGGTGCATAATTATTATATACAACGCTTAATGAATGTTATAAAAGATTTAGTATCTATCACTTGACATTTCTAGTGTTTAGTCATATTTTCACAAGTAACTGTGTATTAAATAGCTAACGCATTCTTAAATGTACATTACGCAGTTTACAATGTGATCAAGTGACATGTGATTGGATCAAAGTCATGTGATATGTATTAATTATAAATTCAGATTTTTAGTGGTTCAGAGAGAATTCACATCAGCAAAAACTTACTGGTCTTTAGCAAGGTCCTGTTACAACTTACAAAATAAAATGATGGGACAAACCCAAAGACAAGTACACAAAAACTCCAAGTAGTTAAACATATATCTACAATATATATATATATATATAATATGTATATATTACATATACATGTACATGTATATTAGGGCTGAGAAAAAGGTTCAAAGGTTTGTTGCACATTCAATGCTAAATGTTCTCCCTTCGAAGCTTTGCTACTCCATCCACTTTCATGTTTGCGCATACACTCTTCTACAATCTAAACATGTGGTTATTAATATGGGTGCGTTCCAGGAAAGTTGAGGCTGTGTTGCTTGCTGCTTCTCTCAGTCTAGCAATACTAAATCCAAGTAGACAGGAACAAGACTAGTACTTGTTATAAAGCAATAATCTAGTTTTGGAGGCTTTCTATAGCCAAGCAAGATAAGAGCAAAATTGATAAAAACACGCACGAAACTTCGAAGGTTGTTTTCCAACCTTCGTCCCAACCCAAATATATATACATGTATATCCAATTCAGGAGGTATCTATTCTTCCTTTTCTCTCTGTCTTACCTGGCAGGAGCCATTTTGTCACTAGATCCAGTTGAACTACTGACCCCGGCTAATTTATTACAGCGATAGTTCTCATAATGAACCTTATTAGTAATATCTTTTAGATCTTGCATGTGAGTTCTATAAAATGAGGTTTATTATATACATATACATGTACATGGACTCATAGAAAACATGCACAATTCAACCAGCCATGGAGGAAGCCAATTAAATATTGTATCTAGGTGGAGCATTAACTGGTCTTCCTGGATACCAAATTTCCTTGACTTCCTGTACAAAATGGTGGTGTAATTTAAGTGCTTGTTAAAAATTATTATTATTTTTACGCATCTCTTGTTTAATTAGGGCATGAACGAATATTCTAATATTCGAATGTTTGTTCGAACAGCAATTTCAAATAATAGAACATGGGCGTGGTCTCAATAATTACATTCCAATGTGTTTTTGCAATTTCTAGCTTATTTTGTTAGGAAAGCTTATATCAGCTATTAATACATGTAAAAAGGCAAGGAAAATGTTGCAGAAGGTGATAGGTTTGACCGTTTTTGCTAAAACCCCATTCGTGTTTTGTGTGGTTTCTAACTAACCTTGGCCATGGTACGAAATTCAATTACAACTCACTCGTAGAGGCGGCCAGCTGGAACCTGAAAACTTATTTTTTGTCCAGCTCAGTACAAAATATTATATCTATACCTTACCAAAAAATAGCCAAACCGTCATCTCTGTTTTCAAAAGATGGGCGTTGCCCGTTTCGATTTCGTTCGTCTTGAAACATCTACATCTACAACCTTCAAAAAGAGCAGCAACAACTTGAAATTTCTTGCAGCAGTAGAACCAGTGTTTTTGATAAGCTCGTATGGCATACCATTGGCCCAAAGAGCTTCTTATTTGGGACTGCACAGTTCTCTCGTTGGGCCAGTGGCACAGTTAATTATGATTATATTGTCACTAACAGCATTAACTCTTAGTTAATTGGTTCAAGATGTATTCTAAATGGCGCACACACTAACCATTTTGAGCCAATCTGGCCCAAGCTTCAAAACTTATCAAAAACTCTGATAGAACTAAATGTCGTTTATTATACAGATGAAGTTTTAAAAGTTTTGATACAGCGTTAGGTAATCTTTTGAAAGAAGTGAATGTTGAACTTTATGCAAGCCACACCTACATGTACGCACATCTTTTGATTAATAATATTCTTGTCAACAGGATCTTCCTAAATGCTAATTAACTACTTGAAGCTTAAGCCTAATTCATATAGATTAAGCCTGTTTTATAAGTGTATTATTTATTATATTTTAGGTTTTTAATGTAAATATTAAATATTTCATTTTCAATGGTGATAGTAATTGAAAATTAGAATGTTCGTTCGTTCAATAGAGAGAACATTCGTTTTAGTAAATTCCCCATTCGTTCATGCCCTATGTTTAATGGACACTGGTATGTCCTGATCACTCAATAATGATATTCATTACCTGATAATCATGTTCCTTAGTGTAGTGAAGTCACAATGATCAGCATTCTCAACTGAAATGAAGAAATGTATAATTGTAATTGTTTGGTAGAGTTTTCATTGATCCCTTGCTAGAGTCTCACCCTCAGCCACACCCCATGGGTACTGTATACATGTACATGTAATTATAATATAATCCTCTCACCCTCAGCCACACCCCATGGGTACTGTATACATGTACATGTAATTATAATATAATCCTCTCACCCTCAGCCACACCCCATGGGTACTGTATACATGTACATGTAATTATAATATAATCCTCTCACCCTCAGTCACACCCCATGGGTACTAGTATACATGTACATCTAATTATAATATAATCCTCTCACCCTCAGCCACACCCCATGGGTACTGTATACATGTACATGTAATTATAATATAATCCTCTCACCCTCAGCCACACCCCATGGGTACTAGTATACATGTACATGTAACTATAATATAATCCTCTCACCCTCAGCCACACCCCATGGGTACTGTCTCCCTCGGATCTTCTTCTGATTCACTTCCAGTACTGTACTACTTCCAACAACAGCAAAAGGAATAGCTTCCTATATAAATGGAGACATTATTATTAATATGTGATTTAATAGAAGAATAGACTAGTGGTTTCTGATTCATGGATATACATACATGTACATGTAGTAAGTGGATCGCATGACTAATACATATACATGTACATATACAGTATAATACATACACGTGTACATATACAGTATAATACATGTACATGTACATGTATATTGTATATACACAATGTAAATGGATACTGCATACTTATACAGCTACACGCACATAAGTACATATCTACATACATACATGATTACAAGGCCTGTGTAATAATGAAAAAACCTATATCACGATAATAATCCCAACTATCACGATTATCACGATAATTTGATTTCAAGAATAACTGAATAACATAATTTATTTAATTTCAATTCAATGAATAAAAATTAAATTATTTATTAAGTTTCCAGTTCGTGTTCCATCATTATTGAATGTATCGAGGCTCGAATGATTTAACCGTGTGACGAAATCCTGGATCAGTTACACAATCATAAGGTTGCATGTCTTTACCAATGAAATAGCAAACAGAAGCAGTAAGAGTCTGCCATCTCTTAGAATTTCTTGGTAAAGAAGTAAGATTCTCAAATGCCTCTGTTATTGAGCGCTGACCTGGTTTAGACGGTTCAGACATATGGGAATTAGTAGCTATTTTAGACGAAACACTATCATATTCATCTTTATGGTTGTACTGCAGATGGACAATCAAGTTAGTGGTATTTCCTTTGTAAGACAGCGATTGCTTACACAAAACACAGTGAACTGTCTGTCTCTTCTTCTTATCCAGCTCCAGAATTTTCCCCTCTTGTGCTGGAAACCCGAAATATTTCTAAACAGGACTTTTGGCCTTCTCTAAAGGTAGGTATTCAATGTTAGAAGCCATTGTTACTCGACGAGATGCTTGTAAGCCTTGCATTGATTGAAAATCATGTGATCACGTGTGAGCAGTATGCGCATGTGCAAATTATTGCGATAAGAATGTCAACATTATTGTTATCACGATAACAATTTCTTTTTGCGATTATCGACCTATCGCGATTAGCGCACAAGCCTAATGATTACATGTACATGTACATGTAGACAAATAGATGAACAGAGATATTGATATATCTATGAGAAGGACTAAGTACTAGGGTTGGGACGATTAATTGATTATCAACATTGAAAATTCTTCTGATTATCGATTATAAGTATGTGATATCGATTTTGCTAATTATTCCAGAAGACATACTTGTGACGGCAAATAATGTACAATATTGAAGTGATAGGAAGCCTTTTTGATCACAAATGGGAGGAGTTTCCTGTATTATTTGACTTAATTGGCCTAATTACTTCCGCTGATTTTAATCGATTATCAATCGACTCGAAATTAGTGATAATCAATTTCAGAACCTCAGCTGATTCCCAGCCCTACTAAGTACCTTGTTTATATTAAACTTACTCTGAGTTTCTGATTGGCTGCATCATCTTCTTCATCCAATTCAGCATCAGGAAACTGATATATTTTAATACCATTATCAGCAATCTCTTGAAGCACCTGTTAATAGACATATATGTATACAGTATATCCATGTACATGTATCTGTGATGTGTATATTAGACTTACCAGCTTCTTGAATCTTGTACATTCTTCAGGTGTGAATGTATCAGCTTTAGCTATCACTGGAACTATATTTACCTAGAGAAGAGAGGAAGGTAGGGAGAGACAGAAAGAGATAGAGGGAGAAGCAGGGAGAGACAGAGAAGGAGGAAGGGAGAGAGAAAGACAGAGAGATAGGGAGGGAGGGATAGACAGATAGACAGATAGACAGAAAGGGAGGGAGTGAGAGACAGAGACAGAGAGAGGGAGGGAGGGAGGGAGAGACAGAGGCAGAGAAAAAGGAGGAATGGAGAGAGAAAGAAAGAGGGAGAGACAAAGGTATGTCAGTAGCATAAAGTGTATATTGTTAGAGATATACCTTCTCATGAAGCTGTTTCATGAATTCAATATCAATTTGACGCAACCTGTTTGTAAGTGTACATATCACATATTACACACATCACATAATACACACATCACACTGACTACATCATACATTACACACCACAAGTACATGTATCTCACAATCAGCACATCACATACTACACACCTCACACTTAGTACATCACTTATTACACATGTACAAAACTCACCCGTGTCCATTGGGAGGGATGAAGTACAGACAACAATGAATACGATAATCCTCTGTAATCCCTCGACTAACTCTACTCTCATCATTAATATATTTCTCGTATTTAGTATCAATGTGATCCAGTATAGGACGCCAGCTGTATGTAAGATAGATACATATGATTGATAAATAGATAGATAAATAAACAGATCATATACATGTACACGTAGATAGATTATAAATGAACAGATGGATTTGATAAATGGAATACATGTACATGTATATCAAATAATTAAATACATGTATTTTGGTAATATAGAATAGATAAAGATATAGACAATAGATGGATAGATGGACAAGAAAATGGTTAGATAGATGAATGGATAGATAGATGGATGAATCCTATACTAACCAGCTAGTATTATCCACCACATCACCAAACCCGGGAGTATCTACTACTGTTAGTTCCAATCTTACCCCATTCTCTTCAATATACACAGTAGATTCCTTCACCTGTTAAAAAATGAACACAACAATCATCATTAGCCCCACCCACTTATAATTAATTGTACAAGCCCCTCTCGTTATTAGTCTGAGCTACTAAAGGCCATCCATTAGCTCCTCCCACTTATAATTAATTGTACAAGCCCCTCTCGTTATTAGTCTGAGCTACTAAAGGCCATCCACTTAATTATACACGTCACTTCCATTATTAGTCAATCTCAAGAAGGCCTTTTCAACTAATAGTTTAATGTATAATGCAAGCTCCTCCCACTTATAAATAATTGCACAAGCCTTTCGTTATTAATTGATTATCTTGTATATGCCCCTCCCACATTAATTAATTATTTCACTCATAAACAACACTAATTTTCTTGTGTTGACTAATAAAACACATGTATGTATTCATTAAACAATTAACTTACATATATAGAAATCTAATTACATGTACCTGTATATATACATGTAGTCTAATAGTCTATGATATTATTATATGGACAATTCTTTTGAATAGTTACTGTGTTCTGTTATATATTATTGTAGTACTTCTGTTTGAACTCATGACAGTATTTGTTTGAGTGAGGAAGCAATGTATTATTTAAGTGGTATCTATTCAGCTGAAATTAGGTATCTCTGATAGATCTTCATGGATACCATATATCATTCTCTTCCTACATATAATGTATACTAAAATGGAAATACTTGTACAACTTCAGTGTACCAGACACAGGGTATAGTAATAGATTACATGTTTCAAGGTACATGTAATAGTATTTGTAATAGGTAATTAAACTCTGAGGTAATACAATACTAGTAATAGTAATATACAATCTCAATGTTGAGGTAATAGTAATAGACAGTCAAGCAATAGTATTAGTAATAGTAATATACAATCTCAATGTTGAGGTAATAGTAATAGGAATTGACCTTATGTAATATGTTCATTTATAGTAGGACCAGTTGAGAGACTTTTTAGGATATGTTTTCCGCCAGAAAGGTGCAGACATACTGATTACGCTTTTGAAACTCATGAATATTAAATACAATAGTCATTTAGTTTAAAACATGAAAGAATTTCAAAGAAACCTCAACACTATAGTAATAGTAATAGTAATAGTAATATACTGATTTTTAAGGTAATGGTAATAGTAATTTACTGATTTTTAAGGTAATGGTAATAGTAATATATTACATTGCGTTGTAATTAACTCCATATCTGTAGTGTAGTACATGTATCTTGCAATAACAACATATGTATATACATGTATATGTATACTAGCACAGATGGTTATATACACATACATATATACTGAAGCAGGTGATATGTACAACATGAATATATAGAGGCAGATGGTATATGTACATGTATTATATATACACAGGTGTTAAATAGATGTACATGTATATTGAGACAGGTGGTACAATATACATTGTATATGTACACTATATAGTACATGACAATGTATGTGCATGTACATGTACACATACATGTACACTATATACATTATCCTGTTTACATGTACATGTATGTGTACATATATGTGCACATACATGTACATGTACATGTACATATGTTTAATCAAGACTAATGACCTGTGTAGTTCTTGGTATACGTTGAGGAGAAGTGCTATAAGTTGTATCCTCATATAAATCAGTCATGAATAACGAATTAATGAGAGTTGATTTACCAAGACCACTTTGACCTGGAGGAGGAGGAGGAGGAAAAGAAGCAGAGAGAGGGAGTGATGAGAGGAGGAGTAGAATTATGTTACAGTATTTTCACAATAAGATATGGCCAATGGGTTTTTAATTACGATGCCATAACTCATTAGCGTGTGGGTGGATATCATTGCAAGATTTTATCCATAAAGAATACTAAACAACAAACAACTCATTTATAAATAGTATTTGTAAATCCCACAGAGTATAAATATATGCTATATTTATTACTCACTCACACTTCAAAAGATGTTGGTTGATCGTAAATGTATTTATGAATGTAAAATATGTACATACCTACAACCATCAAAGAGAATTGAAAACCTTTTTTCACTGCCTTTCTAAACACCTGATTTGGTAGGTTAGCATATCCGACATAGGAGACTTCAGATTTCTCCTGGAGAGAGAGAGAGAGAGAGAGATAGAGAGAGAGAGAAAGAGAGAGAGGGATTACAAATTAAATTCCATAAATACATCTTTTGCTAAGAATAATCAGCCAATCTAATTTCTTTATACAATATCAGCTGAAGGAGCCTAAATTCATAACTACAATGTATCGTGGTACTAAGCCTTCCGTGTTGTAGGTTCTTAGCAGTAAGCCTAGCATATACAGTATTTACTAATACTAATGCATCAATAACTACACATTTTCAAATTGTGGATGAAAATTCAATTACACAATAACAGTTGTTATTTGTCCAGCTCCACAGGACTGGTAATATTCATTAGTTCAGTGTTCTAGTACAATAATGACTACCAGCATAATCTGGACAACACACACACACAAACCCAAAATAATGGTAAAAGATGTGTTATAAATGAACATAATCCTGATTGCATGAAGATGGAGATGGTGGATTACAGACCTCTCATCCTAACCTAAACTTTGATTAACAATAAACAACAGCCATATGAGTAACTAGCACAACTGCTATTCAGAAGGGAATTAATAATCACTATATATAATAATCAAAGTGTACTATTCTCAATCATGCATGAATAATGTATTATATTAATGATAATAGTAGATACAATACTAGAATGCTGATTTGTAACGACAAGTCCACAAAATAAATATTATACATAGCATATACAATTATGTTTTTACTACAACCATATGGCCTCCATAACATGCAACAGTAGCAAGGCTTGTAATAATTACATCAACAAGTCATTTATAAAGCTCACCTTTTCTGAAACTGTCCATTTGGCCAAGTATTGTACCATGTTGGATCAACACCAGGTGTCCCAAATAGAGAATAAAAAGAAAAAAAACAGAGCTGTTAAAAATTGAACTAAAAACAATTTTTAATTAAAAAATTAATTGTCTTTCCAGTAGACTCCTTCTTGCTGCTTCTCCAGTCAACAAATATGGCTAGATAAAATATCGCAGGGGCGGTATGATGGCAATAAAAGATGGCAGTTAATATGGCAGTTATACCAGCATGAAGGTGTGGGAGTCACCGTGCGAAAATTCGAAGAATGTGAATATTATTAGCTAATTTATAACAAAGTATAAATCCATTATAGTAATTGGCACTGTAAGAGAAACAGACCAACTAGATGTAAAAATGATTTTCCAACAAGACTTTAATGTATTAACACACATACAATACATGCTAACATTATGTAGAACCTGTACACAGTACGATTTCTTAGAAAGTATATATATATATATATATATATATATATATAATATATGTACTTATAACAAATTAATTTCAAATTCTTACCTTTGGTTGTCATGTTGATCTACTTCACAGGGATAAAGACAAAGAAACAAAAATACTAAGGGCAGTGTGGTAAAGCGTGACTGTACACCGCCAAATTGAATTCATAGGAAATGGGTCTCCGCCTTTAAACCCATTGGAGTCAAAACACGAACCACATGGAACCAAGTGAAGTAGAGTTTTTAGCAGAGAAAGAAATAGTAACAGTTATACCTAATTTCTCAGAGAACAAGATTGCACTTATTTCAGTGAGAAAACAGTAATTTGCATATATATATATATATTTAGTTCTATATTACCATTATTTCAGGGTGACTATGGACCGTTCAACCCTTCAATGCCTGTCGAGGTACCATTATGGTTAGCCGTTAATCTCAAACAAAGGCAAAGATGTCACATACAACCTCCACAATGGCTCAATGTAGGTATGCATTTAAATATTCCAGTATGAGAATGAAACTCTGGAACAGGAACGAGACTGAAAACTTATTGAGCCACTAGTGATGTGGTGATTCCAGAAACTTTCTTACTAAGTAGTTTTGGAACCCCAGTATAATGGTAGCTGAGTACTGGAATATGCATGGGTGAACATACACCATGCATTATTATTGTGCAAATTTTACTCAGTGTAAAGAAGGGGTGTGGTGGTATTGCTAGTGATTACAATACTTGATACTAGAAGTCAATGTGTTGATATCAAAGAATTGAGTATCATCGATATTACTCATCATTCAGTTTTTACTTACCTCAATATGGTTTTGTGTAATAATAGGCATTGATACATTCCGTACATTTCTCACACAGCTGTTCTGTCTGAAAAGAAACATGCCGAAACTACATCTGAATTATTTGTTGAAATGCCTTCCAAGTACTACCTTGAAGTGGCTACTCTCCTTTTGAACAAGTATAGTATTTTATTTGTTCATCTATCTATCTATCTATCTATCTATCTATCTAGCTAGCTATCTATCTATCTATCTATCTATCTATCTTACTATCTATCCATTCATCCATCTATCTATCTATCTATCTTATAGTGCTGCAGATGATATATCACAAGCTGATGAGATTCGTACATTGATAAAAGACATATGGGACATCAGAACAGCAAAGTTACGTAGAAGTATGGATCAGATGATGTCCAAACAAGCTACTCACGGAAAGGTGAATCGAATCACCATGGTAACGGGGTAAATACACAAGGGTACTATTACATCGTTGTATATTGTTTGAAGAAAAACAAAACTCAGTAGATACATGTGTAGGTGGGATTTGAGGGTATTTTTGTCCATAAGTAGACATGCAGATATCATACTCTAATTATCAGAACAGCCCAGATACTATACTCTAATTATCAGAACAGGCCCGATCCCATACTCTTATTATCCGAACAGATCCGATACCATACTCTAATTATCAGAACAGCCCAGATACCATACTTTAATTATCAGAACAGCTCAGATACCATACTCTATCAGAACAGACCCGATGCCATACTCTTATTTATCTGAACAGATCCGATACCATACTCTAATTATCAGAACAGCCCAGATACCATACTCTAATTATCAGAACAGACCCAATACCATATTCTAATTATCAGAACAGACCCGATACCATACTCTAATTATTAGAACAGACCCGATACCATACTCTAATTATCAGAACAGATCCGATACCATACTCTAATTATCAGAACAGGCTATTAAATTTCTGATATCTACATACACTCATACAGGTAGATAACCTGACACTAATGGAGATCAACTCTATTCGTCCATTTCTCACTTCATCACTTGAACAACTTCACATTTTAAAATCACATGTTGAAGAATACACTGCTCCAGATGACTCTACATTCTAAACTATATCTCCTGATGTACTTCACACACTTGGGACAAATTAATTATTAATATTTATTAATTATCTATACATAATAATTATGATTATATATAATAGGAGGTTCAATTATCTCGGGTATGAACAGCTTTGTCTAAATATCAATTAAAATAATCAGTTGATTAATATTCATTATTAAATAAATTAGTTGAATATACTAGTACCAACACATTATACAATCATTATCAAAACTTATTAACTAACTAATGTACATGTATGTACTACACTCAGGTGTTCATAACTATCTAATGTATGTATATACATACACTTTGTTGTTCATAATTTACCCAACAGCTGTGTGGCTTCAGCTTTAGCCTACGAGACAAAATATTTTATATAATAATATTATTATTATTATTGATTTGTAGTATATATTTATTTATTATGCAAGCTTGGGAAAATTGCTATCATAGGAATATTATCTTGGGACTAAATATTGCAACTCATAGAGGCACTTGTAATATATGATATTACTTGTTATGATGTGAAGTTGTATATATTAATACAACCCGTACATTTCTTGATGGACTGGATGAACAAGACTAATCCTACTCATCTTTCTCACCTCTTTGGCCTCTGCACTTTCGGATTCAAAATCCAGTGTCTTCTGTATCCAAACTTTAGCCTCCGTTTTGTTGCCAATTTTAAAATAAGTCTTTCCTATGAACAACAGATTTCCGCTATAAAAACCAGCTTTGACTGTAAAGAATGAAAGGGCAAAATAACACAGTTGCCATGGTGATATATAAAATGAACACAAGAAAAGCATTTGTTCTGAAAAATTATAATTACGTATGTTATAATCTGCTTAATTATCATGACAATTACTAGTCTGCTTTTATGAATTAATGGAAAATGTATTTTACAATTTTGATTTGAAGTTGTGTTTAATTTCAGGTGAATGTAAGAGTACATAAGACTCAAATTGTTTCACAGAACAATTGCTCATATCTCTTGTATAATCAGTGATGCTTACGTTTTTCAGCTTCGAGAAAATGCTTGAGTGCCTAAATACAATAGATGAAACATATGATAAGATAAGGAATATAAATGACTTGTGCACATATACTATAGATTACCTCTTCATAACTTGAAGATGGAGGCTCAGAAAATATAAGTTTGGCTGCTGAACGTGCCAACCATGAAACTTCACTGATGTTGAAGCACCATCGACCCATGAGGTGTCTTGACATGGCATCGTTAGGATTCAACTCAATTGCTTTCTATTACGAATATACACGTAGAATATACTACTAGTTATAAATGTAATATACTGAGAATATACTAGAGTATACAATAATATACATGTAGTATACTGATTAAATACTAGCAAGATTATATAGTATACTGATTAATATACTAGTTCTGATGATGAATATACTAACTTACATTGAAGTTGTCTCTAATTTCGTAAGACTTCTCTATCCTAACATTAGGACCCTTAAAATCACTATACCAGCTGAGAATTATACCTTTCCACTATATGAAGATACGTACACACATATATGAACATACATACATACATACATGCATAGTACATACATAGTACATACATACATACATACATGCATAGTACATACATAGTACATACATACATACATACATACATACACACATACATACATACATACACACATATAGTGCATACATACACACACATATAAAACACTCATACACTGATATGTTCACACATGCACACACACATCTTAACTAACTTTGTAACAGGCAAACACATTCTCATCAATCTCTAAACCCTTATCAACATGTTCCAATGCTTCCATTGCCAGTGCCTCAGCCTTTGACTTATCTGGCTCATAATGTTTACCAACTTGATAGCATATACGAGCAAACCTCCATTGAATCTCCGCATCCTCAATATCCTTATAGGGTAATAGGAATTCGTAAGCCTCTCTCATTTTATTGTTCTCGTGCATGTCATCAACTTTTGCTATTATCTCTGGAATGTTGACTTCTGAAGGTTTAGCTGATTCCGACATGTTGATGTAAGCTGTGGTTCTATTTAAAGGATAGAAGTTTCTGCATATCACTATAGTAATAATACCACAACCCATCCACTATTTATTGTAAGCATATGACCTTTATTGCTGATGTGATACAACCATCATTAGATGAAGAGGCACAAAGGATAATAGATTAATTAAAAGTACAAGACTCCATCACCTCGCTGTTAATTGTAAATAAAGAATATCTCGTAATTAACGCATCAAATAAATTTGAAATAAAGACAATCTTTGGATAAAACAATGATTTTGATCAAAAGATAAAGTAAGAGGTATGAGATACCACGTGCTACATTCAATAAGTATTATATATAACATACAATACTATATAGTGTACTATAGTCTTCTACTTGATAAGAGACAGCTGTTTTGAAATATATAATAATAATAGAATCTAAATTATACACATAATAACTCACCCTTGTTGCTTTTTTCAGTAATAGAATACACCAGGACAAAGAAATGAATTGCGTTCTTATATAATTAAACTATCTTGTGGTGAGACAATCATAATTAATTATAATTGATTAGTGTTATAATCTCATTTTGGCAGTGTGTGAATGTGGGGATATTTTTCATGAACTGTAATAAATAATAATTATAATAAATTAATTATAATTAACTCAACGACTTTAATTATCTTTATAGACAATGTTTTGTGTGCGTAATGATTAATAATTAATATAATTATTATACCAGACAAAGTTAGTGTGATTCTATTATACAACAATAATTATATTATAATTATTATAATTAATTGTGTTCTGTAATTCATTAAAATATACATGTACCAGATTCTCATAATTTTCTTAAATACGTAATAAAAATACATTTTGAAATACTAATGAATTAAATATCACTAATGAAGATGACATTCTACCTCCTTCCCATAGGTAACTAGCTGTGGATGATTATATTGTACGAAGAAGTTGAGCTGCTTCCATCTTGGCCTGTGTATGATGTGATAATAAATACTTAACAATGTTTAATGAGGATCCCAATAGCATGCTTGTTAATTATGAAGGCTCTCATACTAAACATTGAGATGAGAACTGGGCCCAGTACTTTAGTCATACAACACTGAACAGTTCCATCATATTAATGTTACTACACAGTGTTGTATAACTTCAATGAATAAACTGAGTTCCAGACCATTGTTTGATGAAAAGACTTACCTCCTTTTCGTCTGGATCTTCAGAAACATAGTCTGCTGTTTTCTGTAGCCATGGTTTAGCTTCCGCTTTATTGTTTAATTTTAGATAACATTTTCCAATGAATAACCAGTTAGTACTGAAGAAACCTGATTGAACTAATGGGAATACATGTAGGTGAATGTAGTATGAAGAAGGAAATACTGGTAGACACGCAGAGAACTGGACACATAGACACACAAACACACAGACATACACACACAAACACAGACATACATACACAAACACACAGACATACACACACAAAAACACAGACATATACACACATATATACACGGGCATACAAACATAAACACACATACACGGACATACAGACATATACACACAGATATCAATACACAGACACAGACTCTACTAGTATATTAATGAACTCCGTTCCACTCACTTTTTTCAGCTTCAAGAAAATGTTTTAGTGCCTAAAGCATAGAAAGTGGTTTTGAATATATATGAATGGATAGATAGATGCAATCTCTTTACCCACACATACACACACACTTACCTCTTCGTATGAGGTGCTAGGTAGTTCAGCTAGTATATATTTGGCTGCTGTACGCATATACCATGGAACATCAGAAACATCAAAACACCAGCGACCAATGAGATGTCTGGATGTAGGATCACTTGGATTTAATTCAACAGCTTTCTATTATCAATGGAAATGATAAGTATACTAGATATACATGTAATATACTGATAAATATACTAGATATATATGTAATATACTGATGAATATACTAGATAAATATGTTAGTATACTGATGACATGTACACTTGTATGTAATAAACTGATGAATATAATGTAGTATACTGATGTATATGTTAGTATACTGATAAATATACTGGACATAATGATTACATTATGTAGTATACTGATAAATATACTAATGAATGTACTAAAGTGATGAATGTTGATCTTACATCAAAGTTGTCTCTGATTTCGTAAGATTTCTCTATCTTAACTTTATAGCCTAGAAAATCACTATACCAACTGAGAATTATACCTTTCCACTATGGAGATACATACACACATATATGAACATACATACATATGTACGTACATACATACATATATGAACATACATATATACAGACATACATACATACATACATACATACAGACATACATACATACGTACATACATACATACATATATACATAGCTACACACACACACACACACACACACACAGCATCTGTAATAGTAAGCAATAATTTTAATTATTAAATAAAAAACGCCCACCTAAGATTAATTAGGAGAGCACATGTGTATAAACACATGGTAGGTAAAGTTTTCAAGGGAGTAGGATCTTTCATAATCCAGTAAGATTGGGCCATTATTTAACTCCAAAGTTTTGTAAGTGAGTTATTATTATATGTATTTACTGATGCATTGGTAAACAGGACTGTAAGCATTTTCAGATACGGATAGAGAGGGGAGGGTTGGGATCCCACCAAAGATGTCTTTAACCCCCATTTCTGGTTCCCAAGGCCAGACTATCTGTGTCAAAAAGTCCAGTAACATCAAAGCATCAAAGCATATGGATATGTTAACAGTTAAGATTGTTAAATACAATTTACATGTATGACACTGCTTTAATAATTTCACCAATAAAGTTTCATTGAACAACAGAAACATAAAGTCTATGGAGGAAAGTATTCGGTCTATCAACGTGTGCAAGCAGCTATAGAGTGGTCGGCTGTCTGTCTGTCAGAATACAGGCAATTGAAACCGTTGACAGCAAGCACATTAATCACGCTGCCTCTGTTTGTCAACACATTCTCTTATTATCCAAACACACACACACACACACACACACACACACACACACACACACACACACACACACACACACACACACACACACACACACACACACACACACACACACACACACACACACACACACACATATATATCATTACTTTGTAAGCATGAAAGCAACCTCCATTAAGCTTAATACTCCTATCAATATGTTCCATTGCTATAGTCGCCAGTTCCTTGGCTTTTGTCTTATTGGGTTCATAATGTTTCCCAACATTATAACACATACGAGCAAATCTCCATTGAATCTCTGAATCTTCATTATCCTTATAAGGTAACAAGACATCGTAAGCTTCTCGCATTTTATTATTTGTGTAAAGATCATCAGCTTTGGCAATTATCTCGGGAATGTTGACTCCTCCTGAAGGTTTAGCTGTGGCCTCGGACATTATGATAAACGGAGAAGCTAATAACACTACCTATGATATAAGACAACATGATATTTTAATATCTTACAGTTCATTTCACACTATCTGATCAAAGACTGTGTGTTTTTGAAGGTGAATACAAAACTCAGAACATAGATGTATCAGAGATTACAAATGTAAAATACATTCCTATAATACAAAGTAAGAAACACTTTGCCATAAATAAAGTCAAAAATATTGTTATGTATAATTATAATAACATCTAATTTTCATTTAATCTACTGTGGATCATAACTTGGATTAGTGTAGAGTATTGACACAATGAGTAGAATAACTGTCAATACATGAATAGATATGTATGTATGAATATAATATATTACTTTGATCGGCAGAAAGATTGATAAGTATGAAACATTCATAACATTGCTACGTATAGTAATTTGAACACACCACTTAAGTACATAATTAATTATATGTCCCAAATCGGACATTATGATAAACGGAGAAGATAATAACACTACCTATGATATAAGACAACATGAGGACATCAAGAACTACAGTATTCATTTGCCACAGGAATTTAAAGTTATATTTGTGGTAAACAAAGCCATGAGTGATCACGACAGCTTTCCTGTGATCTGATTGGGCTGCAACTATATTTACACTGTTTCAGCAGTACAAATAATAATACATATATGTATGGCCCAGACCCTTCCATCTATTTGCAGAGGGGCTGGCTGTACCAACTAGTATTGAGTGTAGTTTCTCGGTTTGGTAGATAAGGAGAAGTACGTATATACAAACAGTTGCTCTTCTCTTTGAGTAAGTATTAATCAGTCATGTGATATCATGCTGTAAGTACATACAATCTTAGCCACATGTTTATCATGTGATAAAAGTATAATTACTAGCTTCATTAATTAATTAATTAATTAATTATTAACATACTTTTGTTAAAGATTTGATTTTTGGAAATATGGACACAGGTTGAAGAAATGCTCTGGTTATCTTGATTGCTAAACTTGCTCTTGTTAGTTTAATAGTTTCCCTTACTAAACTAAACAAGACACGGCTATGTATCATCTGTGAATATAGTTAACGGAGAGGAACTTCCTTTAAAAGTTATTAATTATTATTAATTAGTGGGTGTGGCATTTATAATCATATGACCCCTTTGCAATTTGGCTGTCTGACAAAGTTTCAAGATGTTTCAGGAATATGTATTCAATGTAGATCATGGCTACTTGGAGGGATTAGTGAGGGGTTTTCGTTCAGGCATATTAGATCGTACTGACTACCTCAATATGGTTCAGTGTGAAACTATAGAGGGTAAGAGATCAGCTAGCATGTGTATAAACCCTTTAATAAATAATTTATGATTGCATTAGCTAATAGGTTAGTCTCGTACAAATACGGCCTGTGTTGCGAGACTACTAATGATGTGGTATACAATAATTAGCATCATTTGATATGAGGGTGGAACCAGTGATTATATAATGCTGCATGAGTAACGTTATCCTTTAGCTCCATTCGAGTGCTCAGTCTTGCATAGATAAACCATGTGTATTTCAAACACTCGCCTTGCTTCCTTCTTGCTATAATGGGTTGGATCTGAGACTATGGAGTCCCACATTAAAAATACACATGCATAGTATAAGGTGCTATATGTGTGTAGTACATGCAGTAATGTTTGGCACATGTGCAATATGTAATTTAATGTGCTGTCAGGTGATAAGTTTCAAGCAATCTGATTGGCTGTTGAGATACATTAATGTATTGTTGCTCTTACGCATATGTATTTATATACTTGCCTTACATAAATTGGAGTAGACTTATATGTATAATTGTAGTTAGCTATAATGTGTAAGACTCACTACGCTTTACTAAAAGAGGTTTAACTACCTCTATATCACTTCACTCAATGTATAAGCTCACTCTAGTTTTTAATTTTCATTATCACAATAGACTTATTATATGTGTATTAGTAGTTAGTTATGCTTACTAAAATGGGTTTTTGGTATAACTAGCCTCTTGTATTTAACTTCTCTCAATATATATTCACTTTCATAATTAATTATTGTCTCTTAGATTTGAAGTTGCAGTTAGCAGCTACTGATTATGGTAACTTCCTTCAGAATGAGCCGTCTCCCATCGCTGTGACTTTAATTGATGAGAAACTTAAAAATCATTTGGTAGTTCAGTTTCGTTATATGAGAGCACACTCTGTGCCTGATCTATCTACATTTCTTGATTATATTACGTAAGTAAGGACTGACAGACTGACATAAATAGATAGATAGATAGATAGATAGATAGATAGATAGATAGATAGATAGATAGACAGACAGACAGACAGATAGATAGATAGATAGATAGATAGTTAGATATGTATGTAATATAGAAAGGCAATTAGTATATTGATGTATGTATAGATGTGTACATACTGAACAGTTTGATAGAGATATCTATTTTCAAGTTGTTTTTCTATTTATGGATGAATAGATTAGAACATTTTTAGAACATTGTGATTAACACATTCTCTATGTATTACATATAATTGTACTATAGTACATGACTACTAGTAATAGTACTAGCTTACTATATACTGTACATTAGAGTTTTTGATACGTTTTGAAGCATGGGCCAAATTGGCTCAACAATGGACAGTGGTGCACCATTGGGAATACATCTTGAGACAATTAACAATGAGCTAATACTGTTAGTGATAATATAATCATAATTAACTGCACCACTGGCCCAAAGAGAGAACTGTGCAGTGCCAAATAAGAAGCTCTTTGGGCCAATGGTACACCATATGAGTTCATAATTATGTAGTTATGTATTATAGTACATGATGATGATAATTTCCTCTTCTCACTTTTAGATACAGTTATATGATAGATAATATAATACTTCTCATCACTGGTACACTACATCAGAGACAGATATCAGAATTGAGATCTAAATGTCATCCCTTAGGATCGTTTGCTGAAATGGAGTCTATTAATATAGCAGCCACACCAGCTGAACTATATTCAGCTGTCCTTGTGGATACACCACTTGGTATGTTCAGTTTTATCGGAGAGTATACAGTAGTATGTGGCATGGAAAAAATGGCCGCCCATACATTTCAATTGCAAGTGATGAGTTGAAATCTCTGCTAATTTAAAGGGATATAGTCAGAAGGGTTGAAGGGCGTGTCTGTTAATGGGTTTAACGACACTTATGAAGGAAGCACCTTTTCATGTGCTATGAGTGCTCTTGGGTCATTTGGAGATTATCAAATAGTGCAGTTTCCATAGCAACAGAAATACCACAGATAGTAAAAGTGGGTGGGTACCTTAGTCAGTGGATTTGTGGGAGGGTGCGATTGATGATTAATTCTTTGATGGAGATTATCAAATAGTGCAGTTTCCATAGCAACAAAAAAATACCACAGATATATAGTAAAAGCATAAAATGGGTACCTTAGTCAGTGGATTTATGGGAGGATGCGATTGTTCCTTTTTTGCTATCGTAGTACTGATAATATTATCTCATTCAGGTCCTTATTTCAAGAATTGTATCAGTGAAACAGATCTGGATGAACTTAATATTGAAATTATTAGAAATGCACTCTACAAGGTAATGATAATAATAATAATAATAATAATAATAATAATAATAATAATAATAATAATAATAATAATAATATTATGAGTTTAGCACTGTTGTATTAAATATAATCATAATATTCTATTTTAGGCTTACTTGGAAGATTTCTATAAGTTATGTCAATCAATGGGAGGAGAAACTGCAGAAGTGATGGGAAGACTCCTTGCTGTAAGTATATATATGTCTATCTATCTATCTATCTATCTATCTATCTATCTATCTATCTATCTATCTATAGTTCCCTTTGTATATATACCTTTCTATATCCATTGTTATGTAAATTCATATTTGTATTTCACTTATCCAGTAAATTATTTATCTATCTCACAGTTTGAAGCAGATCGTCGTGCATTCATTATAACTATAAATTCATTTGGTACTGAACTGACTCAGGATGACAGGGAGAAGCTATATCCAACTTGTGGTAAACTATATCCCGATGGACTTATTAGACTAGCTAAATGTGAAGATTATGAGCAGGTTAAAGCAGTAGCTGAATGCTATCCAGTAAGTATTACATACATATATCTATCTATCTATCTATCTATCATCTATCTATCTATCTATCTATCTATCTATCTATTTATCTATCTATCTATCTATCTATCTATCTATCTATCTATCTATCTATCTATCTATCTATCTATCTATTTAGTTATTTATTTATTGTTTATATCTATCGTTAGGAATATGCTAATGTATTTTCTGGTGCTGGTACAAACCCAGGAGAAAAGACTTTGGAGGATAAATTCTATGAGAGAGAGGTTAGTAGAACTTTGGCGCTAAAGAATAGAGACAGATTAGTGCATGGATGGATGAAAGGATGGTGAATGGATGAATGGATCGATAGATGGATGAATTGATGGATGGACGGACGAACAGATGGGTAAACAGATGAGGAGTGATTTGGGTAAATTTCCATTATTCATATTAGGTTGAGTTAAATGTTCAGTCGTTCATGCATCAGTTTCATTTTGGAGTTTTCTATTCGTATATGAAACTCAAAGAACAGGAGTCTCGTAATATCATATGGATCGCCGAGTGTATTGCTCAGAGGCAGAGAGCAAAGATTGACAACTACATTCCTATATTTTGATAATCTCATTCCAGCAATCTGTGTATTTGTTATATACGTATATAGTTACTATAGTAACAGGAAACACGTGATGTATCATTTTTTGAGTGTGCGTAAATGTTAGTAAAATTTAAACTGTTTATAATAATTTGTACGATTATTATACATTGTATAGTTCATTGTAATTATGGTAAATGGTTTGTATGTATAGAACCAGCAGTTGCTTATATAGATCAGTTACCAGATCCCGGCAGATCGGTCGCGTCGTGCCGATCGATTGCGTAATTGATCGCCGAATCTTGACCACACCCATTTCAGTTGATTGTTAAATGTTGGTAAGATGGTATTCAGTTATATGATATTGATTTTGACCTGGTGTTCAGTTGTAAAAGGATATGGATCAACTGAGGAAGAGATGGCTGAAAATAGGTATGATTTGAGCCATATTATCACATGACGATCATGTGATTATCACTTCTCTTCCAGGAACAAGGTACGAGAGATGTTCCAACATGCATTTGACAGTTACATGAGATACGCCTATCCATTAGATGAACTTCAACCATTGTCTTGTAGTGGTAGAGATACATGGGGAAGGTGGGTGGGGCTTAAAATGACCATGTCACCAGAACTTATGCTTCAACATATAACAGTGCTTACATTACATCATCATACAATCTAGGCAGTAGAATTATTAATTATGGGAACTGCGGGATGCAATTTTCTATTTGTGTATAGTAGCGAATGGGTTATATAATTGAATGGTTATATCATCAGTGCAGAAACTTCTGACCATCCATCCATGCATTCATTCATCTCTATAGTTTCTCCTTATCTCTCATTGACTCGTTGGACACTTTAATTGTAATGGGAAATATTACAGAATTTCAGAAAGCGTATCATTTGGTCATATCTCAACCATCGTTTGATATTGATGTCAATACATCAGTATTTGAAGCTAATATCAGAGGTGACATTTATTTACTATGATTATAATAAAAATTAATATTGATATATAATTATTATATTATGCATGTGTGTGTGTTCATGTATGTATATGTAACTGTATACTAGTGTATAAACATGATATTTATATTATTATATTATTTCTTTCCCATTACAGTTGTTGGAGGTCTATTATCAGCTCATCTCCTGTCTCCTCATGGACGTATCCCTCTTCCTCCAGGTTGGCCATGTGAGGGACCTCTATTGAACATGGCGGAATCATTAGCGAGGAGACTTCTCCCAGCTTTTAACACTCCTACTGGTCTACCGTATGGAACAGTTAATTTGCGATATGGTGTTCCTCCAATGGAAACAACTGTCACCTGTGTAGCATGTTGCTCGTCTTTTATATTGGAATTTGGTACATTGACAAGACTCACAGGTTAACTATAACTATAACTATAATCCATTTTAGTAAGGCATTATGACTTTTAGTTAACTAAACTATAACTACTTTACACAATAACTATAACTAACTAAATGGAAAATGGCTAATAATAGTTAGTTAACTAAATTTAGTAAGCCTAATATTATTTTAGTTAATTCAACTATAACTAAACTATAACTATATTAAAAGTGGTCACTATGGTGAAACTCACAATACTATTTAGGTGATCCAATATTTGAAGAAACAGCTCTGAAATCAGTTTATGGTATTTGGGAAAGAAGATCTCCACTTGGATTACCAGGAAATCATATTGATGTCATTACTGGTAAATGGAAAGCACATGATTTTAGTATTGGTAATTTTATTGATTCATACTTGGAGTATCTGGTAAAGGGAGGAGCATTGTTAGGACGTGGAGAACTGATTGATATGTTTAGAGGTAATGTTAATTTTGTGTAGAATCTCTTAAAACTAGTCTGTAGATTTGATGGATGGATCGATGGATCGATGGATCGATGGATGGATGGGTGGATGGATGGATCAATCAATCGATGGATGGATGGATCGATGGATGGATGGATGGATGGATGGATGGATGGATGGATGAATCGATTGATGGATGGATGGATGCATGGATAGATAGATGGATAAATGGATGGATAGATGGATGAATAAATGGATGGATTGTGGGATAGATGGAGGGAGAGCTGGTGTGGAATGTACTGAGACTACAGTAAATATTAATTTTTCCGTTAGAACTTCTAAAACCAATTCTGAAATATACTTATCAAAGTAACTGGTTTTTGTGGGTTAACAAAGACTCGGGAAAGTTCACATTTCCATATTTTGAAGCTTTGGATGCCTACTGGCCAGGTTTACTTGTAAGTGTGTGTGAGTGTAAGTCAATCAATTTATCTATTTATCTACCTATCTATCTATCTATCTATCTATCTATCTATTTATCTACCTATCTATCTATCTATCTATCTACCTATCTATCTATCTATCTATCTATCTATCCAACCATGCAACAAGCAATCTATTCATTTATCCATCTTTTATTTTCCTGCGTATCTTTCCAGAGTCTAGTGGGAGAGTTAAGGCAGG
This sequence comes from Petrosia ficiformis, assembly GCA_947044365.1. Taxonomy (NCBI): domain Eukaryota; kingdom Metazoa; phylum Porifera; class Demospongiae; order Haplosclerida; family Petrosiidae; genus Petrosia; species Petrosia ficiformis. The sequence continues at coordinate 6,946,651 of OX345642.1, read as the reverse complement.
CACAAGATACAAACTTGAATCATTATATGGTATGGAAGACTTTAGGTGGTCTTCCGGAGATACTTGATATCTTGGAGGGTATGCCAAAACAGAATTATGAGTCTTATCATTTAAGACCAGGTGTGTGAGATTTGTGTAATTATTCCATAAAGATGGAGTGTTCTTTCTTCATTTTTCCAGAGCTAGCTGAATCAGTTTGGTATCTCTATAGGGCTACAGGTAATCCTCTTCTATTGGAGATAGGGAAGAATATGATTATGGCAATCAATAAGACTGCAAGAGTTGAATGTGGCTTTGCTACAGTACGTTATGCACATACACAAACATACATCCAAGTTTAAATTTATTTCTTCTCTCTCAGGTAAGGAATTGTTTGTATCATACTTTAACAGACAGAATGGAATCGTATTTTCTCGCTGAGACTTTGAAATATCTTTATCTTTTATTTGACACTGAGAGTCCATTCTCTATGGAGCCCTCATCAACTCTTAACATCACTGAGCTGTTCTCTCTACCTGGAGCACAACACTTACTTCATAATAAACATTTATTTAAAAACGGTTGCAGTGTTGCTCAGAGTGGTTATATCATGACAACAGAGGCTCATCTGATTGATGTAGGAGCATTACATTGCTGTAAGCACAAATGGAAGACACAAGACATTGGAGGTGAAGGGATTAGTGGACAACATGGTTGCCCAGCTCGACCTTTTCATTCAAGATTAGAACTTTATGCTGCCAGTATCAAAATCTGAAAAGCTTTTTATAATAATTATTTCTGTTATTAAATCATCATGACTTTATAGTAGTTATCATTGATTTGTGTATCTTTCACCAATATTATATACTGTATTTTAATTGGACACTGGTTTGCTAAGTCAAACTTTATGATTATGTATTGAAGGATATTAATACATATACATTATGTTTACATACATAGTTATTAAATTATACTTTTTGTAAGTGATCATTTCATATGCATTGCATCTCCAAGGTGCAAAGTAGATCTATAATGATCAGATTATCGTATGTATAGAGAGATGATAATGTCACTTGAGAAATAGTATTACTGATTCGATTATATAAATTATCGTATGTATAGACTTGTTATATAGATTATCGTATGTATAGAGACAGATGATAATGTCACTTGTGAGACAGTACTGATGTGATTATATAGAGTATCGTATGTATAGAGAGATGATAATGTCACTTGTGAGATAGTATTACTGATTTGATTATCATACATTTTCTCACTTGAGAGATAGTATTATATTATACTGATTTGATTATATAGAGTATCGTATGTACAGAGAGATGATATTGTCACTTGTGAGACAGTACTGATTTGATTATCATACATTTTCTCACTTGAGAGATAGTATTATATTATACTGATTTGATTATATAGAGTATCGTATGTATAGAGAGATGATATTGTCACTTGTGAGACAGTACTGATTTGATTATCATACATTTTCTCACTTGAGAGATAGTATTATATTATACTGATTTGATTATATAGAGTATCGTATGTATAGAGAGATGATATTGTCACTTGTGAGACAGTACTGATTTGATTATCATACATTTTCTCACTTGAGAGATAGTATTATATTATACTGATTTGATTATATAGAGTATCGTATGTATAGAGAGATGATATTGTCACTCGTGAGATAGTATTACTGATTTGTATAAATTATTTCATTTTTGTTCTTGATGTAACGTAGTAACTTAACATCATTGTCTCCTGGTAACTGATACCCTTTATCTTCATTTCTGTTAGTCTTCTGTCGACTAAACACACAATATCTGAAAAAGATTAGGTATTGTATTAAGTAGGTGTGTCACTTCCCTTCTTAACATCTGTGTGTAAATTCACAACATTTACAAAGGTAAAGGGGGTTTGTACGTACACATGTATATACATACACACATGCATGACACATACACATAATTATACATAATTACCTACGTACATACATACCTACCTACCTACCTACCTGTCTACCTACATATATACACTCATACATACCTACATACATACCTACCTACCTACATACATACATACATACATACATACATACATACATACATACATACATACATACATACATACATACCTACCTACATACATACATACATACATACATACATACATACATACATACATACATACATACATACATATATACATACATACATGCATACATACATACATACATACATACATACATACAGCATACATACATACATACATACATGTATACATACATACATACATACATACATACATACATACATACATACATACATACATACATACATACATACAATGTCATATGTACACTTACATTATTACGATTCCACTGACAGTGAAAATTAGTAGAAGTGAAAGAATAGATGTTCCTAGTATTATACTCAGCATGTTACTGGAATTTTCTTGATAAGCTTTGATCTCAATTAGAGGTCGACCAGTATTTAGATAAAATGGAGTAGCCGCTCTCAGTGCAATGGGTATCAAAGTTTTTCCTGGTATCAATGGAATTACAAATGAAGTAGTGAGGTTAGCACCATTGGGTATACGCAGTGCAATCGAAACTTGGAGTTTCATTCCTTCAAGTTGACGTGGATAGTTTGGTTGGAATATTATATCAGAACTGCTGAACTGAATGCTAATATTTTGTAACTGTACTATAAATTATAATAATAACACTAGTAAGTATATTCACCTGTTTAGTAGTCCACATTGTTCAAGATACTCTGAACAATATTTTGTAGCTTCTGTCGATATAGAGTCTGTGAAGGCTTCCTGCAAACTCAGATCATCTTCCCACTGTACATTAAATTGTGTTTAAGTATGTATGTACGTATGCAAATATGTATGTATGTATGGATGGATGCAGTATGGATGGATGCATATATGTATCATGTATGTATGTATGTATGTATGTATGTATGTATGTATGTATGTATGTATGTGTGTGTGTATATATAAGCATAGTTATATGTATAAATATTAAGAAAGTAAATTACCTGCTGTAGTGTTGTAAGTCCTAGTGTCACCATTACATAGTTTTCTCTTAACTGTTCTTCTGTAAAATTATAGTATATTGTTGGTGAAGGAGATGGTAAAACTACACTTGTGGAATTACATATCTTTGCTTCAGTAGCATTCTTTTCAATTAATCCCAAAATATTAGCTGAGATAGCTTCAAAGATGTCTAACATGGTTGCCATGGGGACAACAGCAGGAGATGATACAGGTGTTAGGAAGTCAGGGATTTGTATTGAAAAAGCTATTTCCAAACCATTGAATAGTTGTTGTGGATAATATGAGTGTATAATAATATCAGCGAACGTGAAGAGCACTAACGATCTTCTGCGGAATTGTAAATACATTATAAAAAAGAGTCGAAGCATAAAATATAACACAGAGGAACATTTAATGACATTAAAATCTGTCCATGTTCACTTGGTCTTCAGGAAATCAGAGATAACGTCTGCAATAGCAATAACAAAGTATATGTTGATTAATGTTTTAAACCATTTAACTGATGCAACTACTCAGTGACAATATAAAAGACCAAGTGAATGTGAACAGACTTTAGAAGTGAAGTATATTAGAAGTGTTACAACTATACTTTCAATGTAATGGTGTTGGTAATAATTGCTTGTTAGGACTAACGTCTCGGAAGGACTGATGTTGCATTTTGAGCGATCTTCTGAGCAAGAGAGAGTTGCGCCATTTGATGCTGCCAAAATGAAGTCATTCTTTATTGAACTCCACTGGGAGAAGATAAAATTAGTATAACTGTCACATGACTATATCCTCCATCATACAAATATGATTATAATACTACAGCAATGTTAATCTTACTCAAGAAGATAAATGGGACAGTTACATATTAGTATTGTACTAACTAACATACACTCTCTGAGGGTGGCTAATGGGACAGTTACATATTATTATTATACTATATAACATGACCTCACTGAAGGGGACAGTTACATATTATTATTGTACTATACATGACCTCACTGAAGGAGACAGTTACATATTAGTTACATATTGTAGCACTCTATAAGTGTTTAATGTATACATACATTACGTGATTTAAAGTGCTGGCAGTTGATGCCTTTTCTGCAATGTCATTGGTCAGAATTTCATGAGATGCAATAAGTATTACTATTATACTAACATGCACTTTGTTACCTCACTGAGGGTAGCATTTTGCAATAAGATACACAAAGCATTGTCTTTCAGATCAGCAGTGCCTATATCAATATTGTTTCTCGATAATAATAATAATAATAATGCATATAATTTAATAATTGCATACATACGTATATACATAATTCGTATGTAAAGTAATAAACTCACTTGGAGTTGTGCTCACAGCTACAGAATTTTAAAATTAATGCAAAATATATGAGATTTTATTGCATACTCACTGCAACATATGAATGTTATTAGTACACAGACAACAAGCCAACAGTAGTAGTGCACTCTAACCCCAGCCATAGGAGGATCAGTTGCTATGTGATGTTGACATGGTAACAGATAATGAATATAATTATAATAATATAGCCCCATCCCTGCAAGGATTTCTGTGATCGTGTTGACAAGACTAACTTATATTTGCAACATATAGGCTGAGAGATAAAATCATCCATCGGGGCACAATGGCTTCTGTTCACCAGCCATTGGATATTTTTGGCAAGCCTCTCGATCTTTCAGGTATGTATGTGTAAAACTCAAGTGGTTGCTTGTAGCCACATTGTACTCACAACAAGCTTGTGTATCACTTAAAATACAATAGTTGTTAAGCGTTTGTCATTACACTAAACAATCTCTTGTATTGTCTATAAACAATCTCTTGTATTGTAGAGAGTGAAAAGTCTGCCATAGGGGGAGATGATGGATTTGTCCTACGTCGAATCTTGCATGTTGAGACACATACCAAGAAGGGTGATCACAAAGAACCTAAAATACTGGTAACAATCAATTACATAGATACATGTACATAATTCTAATCACATCAATAATTATAATTATTATTGTACTAATGATCAGCTTGTTCTTCCAGCTTATATTTAATGTCATTATGATCTGATTGGGTGGTGCTGCTGACGAATTAGAGCAACAAGATTAATGATGCTTGAAATACATGTTTTTAGAAATGGGATTAATTACATATCTGCTTCTCATTTGTTTATGACACAAGGAGGAACTGTTGATTAAGCTCCAGTCTATATATATTTACACATGTTTGTATTGGCTTCTGTGTATTGTTAGCTATGCCTTATAATGTGTTAATAGTCTTATAATGTGTTAATAGTCTTGTAATGTGCCTTGTCATTAGAAAATAGTTTCAATATAAATATCATGTCAGTGTTTTGCCCACACTGGTCGGCATCAGTCAGCACTGGTCGCCATTGGTCAGCACTGGTCGGGAACAGCCACCACTTCGCATAAATTAACCACCACTCAGAAGAATTAACCACCTCTCAGATAATACATATATAAGCTATTGAGATAGTAATAGGTATATACTGGATAAACACTACTAAATGCAAGTTAGAATCAAACCACCATTCTAAATATCCTGGGCAGAACACTGTCATGTCCCTCCTATTTCTTGAAAAAATTTCACCTAATTTTGTTATGTCATGATGTAAATATATACATTACACTGAGTATGTATTATTATAATAACAAGATGTGTTTATTTTCTATATTAACTTGTTTGTTTCAAATGTTTATTTCTGAGGTGTGTATCTAGGTAGTATGTACACTAAATACTATAGGACATATAAATATACATACATGTGTACATACTGTACAAACACTCTCTTATACACATACATACACACATGTACAAACATACAAACATCTGACACTTTTATACTAATGTACAAGCAAGGATAAACACACATTGTTATTATCATAATCCTTTTTATTTTTCTAAAAGGTTATCTCAAGTAGTAAATGTTATATCATAACTCAGAAACCATCAATCAAGGTACATGTGTACATTCCATATACATTCCATATACATACATGTGGAAGTGCTTACGTAATTGCAATCCGTACTGTATAGTTGATAGACAGTGATAATGTACTATAATTACATTATTTAATGTATAGTACATCTTTGTATTCATATACATGTACATGTACATTAGACAATGTTATATATAGTATATTATAATTTATATAAATATTAATTTAATATAACAAATTATATGGATACATAGATGTACTATCAATACACATGATATACATGTATATAACAGTGTTATGTACAATGTAGATGCATCATATATAACATTGTCTAATGTACATATATATGGATACAAATTATTATAACATTGTCTGATGTATAAATGTACTATCAATACACATAATTATTATACATGTACATGTGTACAAATCAGAGTGGTGCATAGATATACATATACATGTACATGTACATGTACATGTATATGCACACCTGGTATTTATAACAGTGTCTTTGAAATAACAAACTATTGTTCCAATGTATGTGTTTCTCATTCGTATAGTGTATAGCTTACATGTATTATTAGATATTATTACTTTTGATCTTATTTTTAGTTGGAGACGAGTTTTAATTTTCTTAAAATAAAACTTCTGGAATGTACTGAGAAAAAAGTATGTGTGAAGGTTTTTTTGTATGTACATGTATGTATGCATGTGTGTATGTATGTATGTATGTAGTATACTATGTACGTACGTGTATGTAGTATACTACATGTACATGTATGTACGTACGTACATACGTACATACGTATATATGTATGTATGTATGTCAGTTTTTCTGTAAGCTTATGTGACGCACCATTGGCCCAAAGAGCTTCTTATTTGACACTGCACAGTTCTCTCTTTGGGCAAGTGGCGCAGTTAATTATGATTATATTGTCACTAACAGCATTACCTCTTTCTTAATTGGGTCAAACATCAAACTGTATTCCTAATGGCGCACACACTAACCATTTTTGAGCCAATTTGGTCCATGCTTCAAAACTTATCAAAAACTCTGATGTATGTATGTATGTAATTGTGTATGTATGTATGCATGTATGTATGTATGTATGTACATGTATGTATGTATGTATGTATGTATGTATGTATGTATGTATGTATGTATGTATGTATGTATGTATGTATGTATGTATATGTATGTTTACATGTATGTAGCTGTCTGTACATAGTACAGAATACAAAATGTTCGTTATAAACATGGACATGTTAACATTTTATTATATCATAGCTTTCATTTCATTTGGAAGGAGAGACCAAACCTCGTGAATTATTGGCAGACAAGAATGACTCCATTACAATTGTTGGACTTATTCTAGCACAGCTGAAGAATCTCTTCACTGTCACTCCTATAGAGTGGGTGTAGTTACTTCATCTATCACTCCATCCATTCATCCATCCATCCATCCATCCATTCATCCATCCATCCATCCATCCATTCATCCATTCATCCATCCATCCATTCATCCATTATCCACCAATCTAATGGACTATTAGTCCATTGATTTCCTCCACAATTCCACATCCATCAATTCTTCACATCCGTCTATTCTTCCTGTACACCCATAGTCCATCCACTTATCTTTCTAATTTTTATATTTCTCATATATAGTTCTATTTTCAAAGCTTCATATAATCCAGAATACCTCGGTACTGAAGTTAATCTTCTCCAGGAAACTCTCCAACAAGCTATGGAGACATTAGATCCTAATTCATTAGAAAGTTTTATAACTGTTTATGGATTTATGTGTGATTATTATAACACTCAATATCTTGAGGATGTATCAACAGTGAGTATATGTAATGTGAACTATATGTCTGATACAGTTCTTATCTTTTTATACAGTACTTACGAAGTGTCTATATGACTCATACTTTTAGAGAACTTAATATAAGTGACTTTGAACATCTTACTAATAGGTACTTGTATACATGTATGTACATGTATTTGTATACATACATGTAGTTAAGTACATGTATATACTTGTGTATGTAATATTACATTTACTGGTATACATGTACAATATGTACACTAAATTGTAAACATGTACATGTATGTTATGTACATGTACATGTGTATACTTGTGTTGTGATATTAAATGTACTTGTATACATGTGTATATATGTATAACATACACTTGTATGCATGTACATTTTGAATATGTACATGTATGCAGACAAATGTATTTATGTGACATGGTACTTGTAAACAATTCAATTATGTACATATCTACATGACAATAATGACATGCATTTTATAATTATATTTAGAAATACATTCTTTGCATATTTAGGGATCTTCTGCCATTAGTGTCTGCTCTCAGACACAACCAATATTTTGAGGGATTTTCCGCTAGAAATATGAAACTGGTATATGATCTCTAGAATGCGGCTATTCATTCCACCTGTCATCCATCCATACATTCATTCATACATCATCATATTCATTTATTTGTCCATACATACATGCACATTATCAAGTCATTGTATCCACAGACTCCTGACATATATGAAGAGTTAGCTGAAACTGTTGTACACTCACACACACTTAAAAAAGTTACTCTTGATAACTGTACCGTGAGACCGTGAGTTCTTTATCTCTATGCAGCTGTCCAATCACTCATTGTTCTGAATTCTCATTTTCCTCGCAATTTACAATCTTTCTTTTTGTGTTACTTTTAGTGAGATTCTCTTTCAGTTTTGTGTGGCATGGAAAAACAGCAGTAAATCTGTACTTAGTCATCTTGATTTATCAAACAATCCATTGGAAGAGAAAGGTATATAGATACATGTACATAGATACATGTACATAGATATATATACAACATGTACATGTATATTCATACACAATCATTATAAGTGCATTATGTTACTATATGGGAACACATTTTGTGATAATGAATATACTTTATAGTTTGATCAATGTATGCATGAAGACAGCTACTGTAAATATGGTATCTAGGATTACTGGATTAGCAACCATTGTACCTCCAATCAATGTATGCATGAAGACAGCTACTGTAGATATGGTATATAGGATTACTGGATTAGCAACCATTGTACCTCCAATCAATGTACATGTATGATCATTTGTAGGTAAATGTTTGACAGTATGCACTGCTCATAATATTTCACTTATGAACTGCTAAATCTCATAATATACATTTAGACTTGATGTTAATGTTTAACAGGAGGGTCATGTTTATTATTAGAAAAAAATGAAAGAAAATGTAGGGGATATCAAAATCAAAAAATCACACAAACAAGATTGGGATGGTACCTTAGCAGCAAAATTGAACTAACCACTTCCATATAACAACCCTACATGAGTATAGCTATAGAGTATAAAAAAGAAAGTATACTTATGTAAGGTTGTTATATGGAAGTGGTTATTTTAATCTTGCTGCTAAGGTACCATCCCAATCTTGTTCCTGTGCTTTTTCGGTTTTCACATTTTCTTTCATTTTATTGAAAAATGTTTTTATTATTCTTATTTGTTCATTTGCTAACAGAACACATAACAATCTAGTATAGTAATACATGTACATATATATATATATATATATATATATATATACATTTTGGTGATATTCTCAGGACTGAAGTTAATGACCTTTCGTACTGATTTCTTGAAAGTGTTAACTTGTAGTTTTCATAACACAGGCCTGTTTGTTAAATATTGAGATGGTTTAATTACACATTAATAAACATGTTTAAATGTTTCCAGTTTGGGATCTTAAAACCTGTTTGTTATAATTCATAATAATTACATGTACATGTATATTGAGATATCTACATGTACATGTATATACGTTGATCTTACTAAACAGATTTAATTATATACAATGTACCATTTCATACATGATTAATGTACTTTGTTGATATCATCAACGATACTTCCTCTATTGTTTATGATGTCCTTTAATCTCCGCAGCAATAGAGCATTTCTGTATTGGTTTGGAGTCTCTGCAACATGGATTACAATCATTGACTCTATCTAACTGCAAGATCACACCAAAAGGTCAGTACATGTTAATAGATAAAAGAATGAATGATTACATGACACATCGCATAATTGGTAACGAAATGACTTTTCTTTTATTTCTTCAGTTGGTGCAATGTTGGCTCAATCCATGAAGAAGAATCAAGATCTTCTTTATAGTCTCATTCACTTGGACCTTTCCGCTAATCCACTGCTTAGTTCAGATCCTCAGGGAGCTTTGGTTTTTATTCAGGAACCTCAAACTATTGCAACATTGAATCTGTCAAAATGTGGTCTGAACTTTGACGTAGTGAGTGAACTAAGTACTAGATACTAATAGCACTGTAGAAACCTCTAATTGACCAATCAGGTTGCAGCATTTTAATGAGCTATAATCTAAATACTAATAGCACTGTAGAAACCTCTAATTGACCAATCAGGTTGCAGCATTTTAATGGGCTATAATCTATAGCACTGTAGTTGTTAATGTGTTAACTTCATGAAGATTGATCAATAATTTTGAACTTCAACAATAAAATTCTTACAATATTTATATTGTTGTAGTGAAGTTGTAATTAACAATATGCATGACAGTATTAGCAATACAAACTCACATTATTATATACATACATGCACATACCAACACACACCCTATGTACAGACATACTTACACACACACTTGGTATAATTAGTACACGACTACACGTACATGTACACACCTACACACACTCTACAGGTATGTACGCACATACTTACACACATATGATTTGTACACGTACATACATGTATTCTTTATAATAGGTATTTCCAGCATTAATCAGAGGCTGTCAACAACATCTCCAAGAATTAGACCTTTCTCAAAATAAACCTAAGTGCGTACACGTATGTCAACTGTTGCTAATTCAAATCAACATCGCTTTATTTTCAATATTACTCTCACTCTCTGTCTCTCTGTCTCTCTTTCTCTCACACACACACACACATAGAAAGCATCAAGCTGCTAGTGTTGGTCATAGTATGCAGCAGTTTTTCAGTTCGGCCATTTCCCTAGAGAAGATAGATTTAAGTGATTGCAAACTAACAGCTGATCTTGCAGTGTAAGTATACATGTACATGTATATGTATATGTACATGTATTACTAATAATGATATTACTAATTGTTAATAGTGTAAGTATATATATATTATGCTATTATTACTAATGTATTACTAATTGTATAAACACTTATAAACATAAACATTGGAGTTTTGTTACATTTTGTATGTGCAATGTATGTGTACATGTATATACAACATGTACATATATAAATATGTATGTACTTGTGCATGTGGTATAAAGTGTACACATAATTATAACATGTATAACTTGTACATACTACATGTAGATGTGCATGTATTAATATTTGTACATACATTTATAATTGTATGTCTACTGCACACATTTGTATAGTGCTATAATGGAAGGTCTTTCAGTTAACCCAAACATTCAAGATATCTCACTGAATTTGAGTTCTAACGAGGTTAATAATTTGTGTATGTACTAGACAGACAGACAGACACACACACACACACACACACACACACACACACTCACACTCTCTCTTATGATATTATTTGTCATATAGCTCAATCATGGAATGGATGTTAGTGCTATGTCAAATATCATGTCTAGAGTGAGAAATATCAGCGATTTAGACATATCAAATACTGGTATGAATAACACTGCATGTAATATACATGTACATGTACATGTACATGTAGCATACAAATACTGTTATGATACACTAACTGTTGTTATATTTGATGTACACACAGTAGAGTACAATGTATATACATGTATAACACTACATGTAATATACATGTACATGCACATGTAGTGTACACATCAAATACTGGTATGATACACTAACTGTTGTTATATTTGATGTACACACAGTACAGTACAATGTATATACATGTATAACACTACATGTAATATACATGTACATGCACATGTAGTGTACACATCAAATACTGGTATGATACACTAACTGTTGTTATATTTGATGTACACACAGTAGAGTACAATGTATATACATGTATAACACTACATGTAATATACATGTACATGCACATGTAGTGTACACATCAAATACTGGTATGATACACTAACTGTTGTTATATTTGATGTACACACAGTAGAGTACAATGTATATACATGTATAACACTACATGTAATATACATGTACATGCACATGTAGTGTACACATCAAATACTGGTATGATACACTAACTGTTGTTATATTTGATGTACACACAGTAGAGTACAATGTATATACATGTATAACACTACATGTAATATACATGTACATGCACATGTAGTGTACACATCAAATACTGGTATGATACACTAACTGTTGTTATATTTGATGTACACACAGTAGAGTACAATGTATATACATGTATAACACTACATGTAATATACATGTACATGCACATGTAGTGTACACATCAAATACTGGTATGATACACTAACTGTTGTTATATTTGATGTACACACAGTAGAGTACAATGTATATACATGTATAACACTACATGTAATATACATGTACATGCACATGTAGTGTACACATCAAATACTGGTATGATACACTAACTGTTGTTATATTTGATGTACACACAGTACAGTACAATGTATATACATGTATAACACTACATGTAATATACATGTACATGCACATGTAGTGTAGACATATCAAATACTGGTATGATACACACAATATCATTATATTCACTGATGTTTAAAATGTAGAAGTTATACAAGCTAGTAAAAAAGTGGGCATTGCCCATGGAACTACTTTTTTTTCAAGCACTTGCCTTGCTGTCTTCCTGCTGATAGAAAAGCATGTTTTTGGTATCAATGGGCTTTTTAGAATATCTTCTGTCTAACTACGGGAGTTAAAATTCACTGCTGTTTAAAATGTAGAAGTTATACAGGCTAGTAAAGAAGTGGGGTATTTAAATTTTGGTGAGTTTTAATTTGGCGACCCATCCCCCAAAACGTCAAATTTCCAAATTTGCTTAATATATTAATATTAATATACATGTACACTACATGTATAATTACATGTACTGTACATGTATTATATAATAGACAAGCCCAAAACTTCATGTGCAATTTCATTTTTTTGTTATAACACTGATCCAGTCAACTAATGTTATGTGATAAAATACATGTACATGTACATGTAGTAGATTACATGTACATGTAGTTTGTGATAGAATACATGTACATGTAGTTTGTGATAGAATACATGTACATGTAGTTTGTGATAGAATACATGTACATGTAGTTTGTGATAGAATACGTGTACATGTAGTTTGTGATAGAATACGTGTACATGTAGTTTGTGATAGAATACATGTACATGTAGTTTTTTCTACTCACATTTTGTTATTATAAACACTGAACTAACTTAGTGTACATGTACATGTATATGTAAGTGTAGTGTTATTGTAATATCATGTACATGTACATGTACATGTATATGTAAGTGTAGTGATATTGTATAGTCATGTACATGTATATGTATACATGTATATAAGTGTAGTGTTATTGTTTGGTCATGTACATGTACATGTATATGTAAGTGTAGTGTTATTGTATACATGTATATGTAAGTGTAGTGATATTGTATAGTCATGTACATGTATATGTATACATGTATATAAGTGTAGTGTTATTGTAATATCATGCACATGTACACGTACATGTATATGTAAGTGTAGTATATTGTATAGTCATGTACATGTATATGTATATGTATACATGTATATAAGTGTAGTGTTATTGTTTGGTCATGTACATGTATATGTAAGTGTAGTGTTATTGTATACATGTATATGTAAGTGTAGTGATATTGTATAGTCATGTACATGTATATGTATACATGTATATAAGTGTAGTGTTATTGTAATATCATGTACATGTACATGTACATGTACATGTATATGTAAGTGTAGTGATATTGTATAGTCATGTACATGTACATGTATATGTATACATGTATATAAGTGTAATGTTATTGTTTGGTCATGTACATGTACATGTATATGTAAGTGTAGTGTTATTGTATACATGTATATGTATATGTAAGTGTAGTGTTATTGTATACATGTATATGTATATGTAAGTGTAGTGTTATTGTATACATGTACATGTATATGTAAGTGTAGTGTTATTGTATACATGTACATGTATATGTAAGTGTAGTGTTATTGTATACATGTACATGTATATGTAAGTGTAGTGTTATTGTATACATGTATATGTATATGTAAGTGTAGTGTTATTGTATACATGTACATGTATATGTAAGTGTAGTGTTATTGTATACATGTATATGTATATGTAAGTGTAGTGTTATTGTAATATCATATACATGTACATGTATATGTAAGTGTAGTGTTATTGTATACATGTATATGTATATGTAAGTGTAGTGATATTGTAATATTATATACATGTACATGTATATGTAAGTGTAGTGTTATTGTATACATGTATATGTATATGTAAGTGTAGTGATATTGTAATATTATATACATGTACATGTACATGTATATGTAAGTGTAGTGTTATTGTATACATATACATGTACATGTATTGGTACATTTATTTGTGTTCATATGTTGTCTTTTAGGTATTGACTTCTATTTGGCTCGACTGCTGGAAGCTCTTGGTCTCAATAGAAGTATTCGTCATTTAAATATTGGACAAAACTTTGAAGGAAAGGGCAGGTTAGTGGTGTATGATGTAGTAAAGAATACAAGTGAACGAATACTCTATATTGAATTTGGACAACAAAATTACCGGGCTATCAGCATTAATAATGACACACCCACTTTAGCACATGTTCTGTGTGTACATGTACATGTACATGTATATTTGCACATGATTATATCGTAATACATGTACAGGTAGATTATATATTATATATTATATATCATCCATCTTTTATAATTACAAAATGTATGTTCTATTCTTCAGTTCTAGGCTAGAAGGAATGAGACAGTTAAGTCGACTAGTAAGATCTGATGAATGTTCTCTTGAGTCTTTGAGTCTGTCTGATTCTAAACTAAAAGAACTTACACCTGGACTTCTTCACTCTCTCACAAATAACGAGTCCTTACGTAAACTAGATATTAGGTTAGAAGATATCAAGTCAACTAATGTAAAATCATTACATATTGCATCGATTGTAACCCCTCTTTACTCACTTTCATTTCTTCCCCTTCTCCATCTCCCCCTCGTACAGTTACATGTATATATTTTCATTTGCCATTTCTATCTCCATATCTCACTCTATCTCTCGTCCTTTTTCCACTCTCTATTTCTCTCTATCTTCTCCAATTTTCATCCTCACTCCCCTTTCAGTGGTAACAGTATGGGTGGACCGGGTATCAGAGCTTTAGTCAGATTAATACTCTCTGGATGTAGTTTAGAGTAAGCAATTATGGATTTGTGTGTGTGTCTGTGTGTGTGTACATGTATGTGTGTGTGTGCGCCACAGTGCGTGTGTTACTGTAATCTTTTTATACAGAGAAATCCATTATGGTCACAATGATATTCCTGCAGCTGGATTCACTCACATAGCAGATGCTTTAGAACAGTGAGATATTCATTCATTTATTCATCCATCTATCTATCTATCTACATGTATCTACATTGTATCTATTTATCTATCTGTCTATCTATTTATCTATCTATCTATCTATCTATCTACATGTATCTATCTATTTATCTATCTATCTATCTACATGTATCTATCTATCTATCTATCTATCTATCTATCTATCTCTCTATCTATCTATCTATCTATCTATCTATCTATCTATCTATCTATCTATCTATCTATCTATTTATTTACCTATCTGTTTATCAATCTATTTTTTTCTTCATTTCTATTTTAGTAATTACACATTACGTTCAATGCCACCTCCTGTACATGATATTGCTCGTGTAGTTGGAAAAGAAGGTACATGTATGGAGGAAGCTCTGGCTAGAATACAAAAATATCTCTGTAGAAATCATTCAGATGAAAGGTTTAGTATTGAACTGGCTAAACGTCATCAGCAAAGGCTGCTGGCATCTTCTCAACAAAGTGTAAGTAAATTGATGATACAAGCAACATACATGTACATGTACATGTACATATACATGTACATGCATACATTATATGCATACATCCATACAAACATACATGTACATGTACATGTACATCCATCCATACATACTCACTCACATTCATTCATACATACATGTGCGCCATACATACATACATATACACACTTATTCATACATACATTTATATATATTCATACATACATGCATACATACATACATGTACATAGTTACATACATATATGTACAATTGTACATATACATACACATGTATATAATTATATATACATATGTACATATATACAGGCTCTTATAGGAAGAGAGATTGTACAAGTTGAAGAGATGTTGACAAAAATATCAAAAACTGACAAGAAGGAAGAAGGAACAGATGAAGAGGTTAGCCGAGCTACTAGTGTGAAAGAAGAAGCCAATAAAGTTGTTCAACTGGTGGACAGTCTCTACTCCCCACGACAAGAGTCTCAGCAATATGAGGCTATTAATCATAGGATTCAAGATGTTATAGAGCGGGAAGTGGAGCAGCTGTATGCTGAATATGTACAAGAAAACATAGAGAAGATGGTGACTCAGAGTGTGAAGGCATGTCCTTCATTCCTAGATGACACAGTAAGTCAAAGATATTCATACTTGTATATACTATGTATATGCTGACAAATAGATTCGAGAGACTCTTAGACAAATTGGACGAAGAGAGCTCAGTGAAGAACTGGCAGAAGCAAAGAAAGCAGTTACAAAGAAAACAGCTCCTGAAGTTATTAATCATATCAGGTATACTAGGGGATAGGATATTAAGAGGGAGGATTGAAAAGCAGAGGGAAAGGAAGGGAGAATTGTAGAGGAGGGTGTACTTGTACATGTACATGTACTTGTGAAAGGAGAATTGAGAATGAAAGGTGGAGGTGGATGTGTGAGGAAGGAGGGAGGATGTAAAAGTGATGTATGTTCATATTCATAATTATTTTCTAATAGTGAAATGAATTTAGAAACAGCTGCTGTGATCTCTGAGCTTATTGTTGATCGTACACTGGGTGAATTAGAGGGGTCATCTGGTCGACTGGTGAGCAGTGTAATGGACAACTGGTACACGTAACAAGTAATATATATACATCTATTCCTCTATAGCATAGTATTTTAGAAAAGACTACAAAATCATCCTCTCCCAGTAAAAGAATATCAAAGATCTTCTCATTTCGGACCAAAGATCAGGATGCTGTCAGGAAAAGAAGAGTTCGAAGAGATGATAATGATCATGATGAAGGTACACATGTACAAACACTAATTATTATGATATACTATACTAATTCATTATGTAATGATCTGTTTGTCTGACTTCTGATACATTGTGTATGTCTATCTATGTTCTATTTCTCATCCATTCATTCTATTGATTTGTAGTTTCTATTCCAACAACTCCATTACAAACTGATGGACCAGCTCTACAACACTTGGGTAAACAGAGACCACGTCCTGCAAGACGTCATCGTCAGAAACCAGCTGTTTTGAAACAGAGTGGGATAGATGGTCCCTTTTCAATATGGGATACTCCAACCACTGATAATGTCATTGAGGAACCAGATAAACCGAAAACTCCAGAACCAGTAAAGTCAGTACTTATCTCTTCTATAGTCTGTCTGTTTTATTATTAGTTATTATCGTAATTTCAAATTTCTTCTTTCTCTTTCTGTCTTCATATTATAATTGCTACAGGATAGAATCTCCAGTGCTATCTGTCAAACCAGAAACTCCAGTTGAACCAGAAACGCCAGTTAAACCGGAAACACCAGTAAAACCAGAAACACCAGTTAAACCAGAAACTCCAGTTAAATTGGAAACACCAGTTAAACTGGAAACACCAGTTAAACCGGAAACACCAGTTAAACCAGAAACACCAGTTAAACCAGAAACTCCAGTTAAACTAGAAGCACCAGTTAAACTGGAAACACCAGTTAAACCACAAACACCAGTTAAACCAGAAACACCAGTTAAACCAGAAACACCAGTTAAAACAGAGATACCAGAATCTTCTCATTCGCCTACACCAAATGAAGATGATGAAGAATCAGATAAAAAGAAGACCAACACTGCAAAAAGAAAGTAAATATAATAACTTACTTACCATTCAATAACTACATATACAACTACATGAGTTAGCAATAGAGTCATCACTTTAATCAGTTGATGTTTGATTGAACTAGTATAACAGTATCGTTAAATAGAGAATCTCATTGTACTATGTGATAGTTGTATACCTATCTACTCACATAGACTCATTATATACCTATTTACTCACATAGACTCATTATATACCTATCTACTCACAGAGACTCATTATATACCTATCTACTCACATAGACTCATTATATACCTATCTACTCACATAGACTCATTATATACCTATCTACTCACATAGACTCATTATATACCTATCTACTCACAGAGACTCATTATATACCTATCTACTCACAGAGACTCATTATATACCTATCTACTCACATAGACTCATTATATACCTATCTACTCACAGAGACTCATTATACTATAACTATTTTCTCTCAGGTCTGGATTGTCAAAACTGTTTGGTAGTCGTAAGGAGAAGACATCATCCAACTCTTCATCAAGCTCTCCTTCTCCTGCTCCTCAAGATAAACAAAAAGAGTTAGAAGAAAAACAGGAACTGAAGACTACTCCACAAGAGAAGAAAGAGAAACCAATCTCAGAAATTGAAGCAGATGAGGTTATTAGTACTTGTTAAGTGTTTTCATATGTATCGTACACATGTACATGTATATCATAATGTTACATGTACATGTACATGTACATGTAATAGCACATATTTCGTATTTAGAATAGCCATTTATTATGTATAGCATGTAGCGCTTGTATATAGTTATGTACATGTACATCATGATTTTACATGTACATGTAATACATTTTAAAACTACGTGTATTTAGAATAGTTCATTTATTATTTATAGTATGTAGTAGTTATGTACATATACATGTAATAGTACATGTACATTTTAAAACTACATGTATTTAAAATAGTTCATTTATTATTTATAGTATGTAGTACTAGTATATAGTTATGTACAGGTACATGTAATAGTACATGTACATTTTAAAACTACATGTATTTAGAATAGTTCCTTTATTATTTATAGTATGTAGTACTAACAGTTGAGAAGACGAAGAGTCCTCCTCCACCTCCAGCAAAACCAAATGTAAATATTATTTCATTTATCCACTCACTCATTCATCTATTTATCCATTGAATGTGATATTTTTCTCATTTAAGAAACCAAAACATGATGAAGAGAATGGAGATAAAGAAGGAAGTTGGAAACCTCCTTCAGGAGTTAATACAACATCTGTTGGACAACTTGCTAATGTATTGAAACAAGGAATACCAACACAACTAAAATCTACAAAGGTATGTATGTACATGTACATGTACATGTACACGTGTATATGTACATCACACACACACACATGGACATGTACAAATAAGACTATCAACTTTGAATTGAGTGGGATCAGGTCTCTTCATGTGTGAGACTTTTTTAGAGTCCTTCTTTCTGTCTTGCAGTTGTGTTATTTTAATATAATAGGTGGGGCCTAACAACGAATCTCTTTATGATGGAACATTATTGGAAAGTGTTAGATTGGTACATGTACTTCTGTGTGAGTGTACATGAACTGAACTTGAAATGTAGATGTCTCACCCCCAATATATGAGAATTGGCATCTCTGTACATAGTCACACACAGTCATACACAGTCACACATACTATGACAGACACACACGAACACAGATATGCACACGCACACACAACAGTGTAAATACTCTCCTGTTATTTTCTAGCCAATCAAAGAAGATGAGAAGGAAGTTAAAAAGGAAGAACAAGACGAGAGACATAACAGTACTAGTAAGAAGACTCCTGCACCACCTATAGCTAGTAAACCTAAGAGACCCTCTGGGAAATCAAAACCCCTGATTCCTCCGAGTACTGTTAAACCTCCAGAAGATATATCACCTGACAAAAAGGAGGTTAGTAGCACTGTGTTAGATAATCGACTTTTAAACTCAATAATTGTTTGTTTGTTAGGAGTTAAAACCAGATGTGAAACCTGAAGAGACTATTGTGGTAGAGGAATCAGAGAAAAAAGAAATGGAAGATCAGAACAAGAAGAAAGAAGAGGAGACAAAACATGAATCAACTTCAGATAAAGAAGAAAAGGGGGACACAGATGAGGAGGATGATCAGAACAGGGACAAGGAAGATATTGACTTATGATTTTAGTGTAATAAAATTATAACATAACTATTTTTAATAACTTCTGTTTGTCTTATATATTTACAAGTTTCTATTCTAGTTCTGTCAGGTATGTATGTAGTTATAGATTTTTACAAAATTTATGTTATTGATGATTTTAATGATACACAAACAAGTAATGTAACCTCATTTAGTCATGTTCAAGTATAAAGGCCTGATATAAAGTTATAAACTCTAAAGGGTTAATTTTTTAAATATCAGATTCTATTTAATGCACATAAACAAAAAGTTGTTTTGTAGACTGGACACTACATCTATTCCTATACCAGCTGCTATTCCAATAGACTGTATAACATCAAATATTGATCAGTATACAGGTACATATATAATATATAATAATATAGTTGTACTAATAATCAGTTCATTATCAGTTATGATGAAACCATGATGATATTGTCATCTATGGGTACTGCTAATGATCATGAATCACCCATTAATACTAGTCCTATCACTGTATTTGTAGGTCAGCAAAAAGTTAATTGATAGCCGGTCATGCACTGCCGAAATAAAAAGGCCAGTTAAACCAATTGCAAAATAGTAATCAAAATACATTGTGTGTATGTATATGTATTATCAGTATCACTAAATATTATCAATACTCATTCTCAAAATACTTGGTATTGTATCAAAATTGCTCATTATGTGTAATACTATACATGTCATGACATTAGTGTATTATCACTGAGTGCATGGTAAAAACATGATAGAAATGGTTTGTTTTGCACTTTTATGTACAATGAATTATTGTGTATTATAGCTAATTATATTTAGAACTGCAAATTGAAGTTAAATGTTTCATATTAAAGTGGCCAATTCAACATTTCTGCAATTTCTGCATTTCTGCAATTTCTGCAGTCTCTGCAATTTCTGCAATTTCTGCAATTTTTGCATACCTGCAATTTCTGCAATCTCTGCAATCTCTGCAATTTCTGCAATCTCTGCAATTTCTGCAATTTCTGCATTTTGCTTGCTTGTGCGTCTACATAACTTTTACTACTTTCTTTAGTAGACTGCATGAATATAGTAATAGAAATACAACTCCACTCTATTATAGTCATGCTGGTTTTCATTTAGGACAGCTTTTAGTTACATTCAATTATTACAATATTATTACGTTATTAGTTCATTCATGCATCCACTAGTCCACATTTCCATTGATCCATAGCCAATATGGCAACCATACATTGGAGCTAATGGTAAGATGTTAGAGGTTTCATTGAGTTATTCACAAGTCATTTGGCCATGGACTGGATGGCTATCAGTAACTCTTAGTGTAGTTAATGAGGGGAGTGGTTTCAATGGAGAGGCTGCTGGACAAATATCACTAATTATATCAGCACCAACAGTGAGTTATTGTCACAATAATGTAATACATTTCTTATTAGTTTATGTATGGAACATGGCATGTACATGTGCATGTACAATGACATGTACATGTACAATGACATGTACATGTACATGTACAATGACATGTACATGTATAGGTACACCACAGAATGTTTGCGCAAATTGAAATTGTTTTTGTAAATCTACTGATCAGCGATGAAGGATTAAATCAATTTGTAATACCAAAAGGGCAATCCTTAGGTTGTTTTCATGTGACACTATTAATTATACAAGGTGTCAGGAAAAGTATAACTAGCTATTAATCAACTGACAAAGTTACATTTTTTCGTTTACGTTTGCTTGTAAAGATTTTTGTAGTTATTTTCCACTTGTCAGCATGGTATTTATTACTGTAGATATACTTGTTTTTAAGTCATCGTTATTTTAATTTAGCAGGCACCAAACTCACGTATACATGCTAATTCAAAATGAAATTGTTGTAATTTCGTTTATACACCAAGATTGATGTAAAATGGAATTAGTGACACAACTCAATAATGTGATAGAAACATGATATCTATTCTGATATTCTATTAAGTGTCAGTAAACACTCTTTGGGGGTATATTTTTGTGTTTTCTCTGACCATAAATATCATCAATTAAAACTATCTGTAATTATGTTCATGACTATGAATATATAATGAGATTCAATTGGAACATGTTCTTGACATGCACTGGCCTAATATGGTGGTACCTCAGTGGGTGTGGTCTCCACACTTCATTCTATTCAGTCCTTATAAGGATAAACTTATAAATAGAAAATGATAATAACAATATTCATAGCTTTTGATGGTATAAAAGGCTGTGCATCTGCTGATATTTTCAGTTGGAGCTGCTGAAATTAGAGTATGGAAGAGGTACATCTTTGATGTGAAATAATGTCTCAGAACACGTTATATCTATCAGAACAGGTAATGCTTATTCTATAACTTAGTTGAGATAATGTTATTATAACTTATTAATATTTCTTGTAGTGAATCATGTCAAACATCCCATCACCAAGCAGACCAACTGAGAAAGAACTAAACCTAGAACTAAAAGGTTTGGTGCGATGGCAAAGCTTTGCTCTTCATCTACCTACAATAGAACAGTCAGATATTGAAGAAATTGAACAAGACAAACCAGGAAGTACAGAAAAACAAAAATTGGCTCTTTTTGGGACATGGTTAAGCAGGTGTGTTAGTGCTTCCTGGCTAGATGTGGTATTTGCTCTTGAGAAGATTAAGGAAAACGTTCTTGCGGAATGCCTAAAAGTGAAGTATTGTCCTGTGTCTTCTTTTGATCCTTCCAGATCCAATTCTCATAGTTGCTCACCAAGCAGACCTTATTGTCATAGTCGCTCACCAAGGAGATCTTATTGTCATAGTCACTCACCAAGCAGACCTTATCGTCGTAGTCGCTCACCAAGGCGATCTTATCGTCATAGTCACTCACCAAGCAGACCTTATCGTCGTAGTCGCTCACCAAGGAGATCTTATCGTCATAGTCACTCATCAAGCAGACCTTATCGTCGTAGTCGCTCACCAAGGAGATCTTATCGTCATAGTCACTCACCAAGCAGACCTTACCGTCGTAGTCGCTCACCAAGGAGATCTTATTATCGTAGTCGCTCACCAATCAGATCCAATCATAATATTCAACTAAATTCAGATGATGTCATAATACAAAAATTAGAACAGCTTCACAAATCATTCACTGACTTGGCATCAAGTATTCGGGAGAGGATCGATGAGTTGATTGAATCAGGAAGATATTCTTTGCGTAAATTGGCAATTCATATTGAAGAAGCTCAGATTTATAGAGTTAGAGGATTGACTGCTGTACAAACAACAGATGAGTTCTTTGAATTAGTTCGTCCGCATTACAATTTTCTAGATTGTCATCTACTAGAAACTCTTGCACATAAATGTTTAGACAAAGAAGATCTTCAAAGTATACAGCAACACAAACTTAAAGTTTCAGAATTCAAACAGGATTCTGAAGTGAAGTGTCTAAAGAGTTCTGTAGAAGACCTTAAAGCCATAAGCAACCATCATGACCCAGTAGTTATTAAAGTACAAGATGCATGGGAAGAAGAGCCATTAATTTTAATGGAGGTACTCATTAAAAATCTTTTTAAGCATCATGGTCACGAGGTCAACTGGTTTAAAGTGATACCTGGATCAGTATGTGTATTGTTTGTAGCTCCCAAAGTTATCTGCCATTCTCTTATTACATGTACCTCAAGTCGTCAAAAGCTTGAGTTTATGAGACTAATGGGAGTCTTTAGTTTACAGATCGGTAATGAATATGTTCTACAAGAAGATGAGAACAAAAGCTACACATTCGAGTTTGCTCTTCTACAATCATCGAAAGTTGGTAATAATGAAGCAGTTCGGTTTCTACTATACATGGGAGTTAATGTAAACTATAGTGATACCGAGGGGAAGACAGCATTATTATTAGCAAACGAAGCTGGACATGAGGAGGTTGTACAAACACTAATATCAGCTGGGGCTAATCATCAGGATAGTGTAGGGCAAACTCCACTAATGCTACCAGATGAGACTGAACATGAAAAGGTCGTACAAACACTATTACCAGCTGGGGCTAATGAGAGCACTACTGGACAAATAGCAGAAATGTTAGCAATTGCCATCGAACATAAAAAAGCTATACAAAGACTATTAGCTGGTTCTGCTAATATTCATCGTGAAGATACTATTGAACAACCTACACTAATGTTTGGCAGCAAGGCTGGACCTGACGATACTATTCGACAACCTGAACTAATCTTTGGCAGCAAGGCTGGACCTGACGATGTTATTGGACAAACAACACTAATGTTTGGAAGTGATGATGGACTACACTCACAAATAATTGAACTACCGAAGAGTGAGATGGAGACTCGACTTGAACATTTAGTAGACTGGGCTAGTCATTTACCTGGATTTTTTAATCCAGTATCTGGATTTTTTAATATAGTATCTGGATGTTTTAATAAAGTATCTGGCCTTGATGTTCTAGCTCTTTTTTGGACAAGGTTGCACTCGTATCCTGATGCTTCATCAGATGATGTGAAACTAAAATTAGAGAAAGTTGATTTACATTTTCTTGCAAACCAGATTGAAGACAGACCAGCAAACAGTCTAGAATCATCAGATAGTATGTTTGAAGATTTAACAGCACTCCATACAACATTCATCAAACTAGTAAATGATTTTCATACAGCAATTTGTGAACTACCAGAAAATACACACCTACTCCAGGAAATAATCGGCTTCGTCAAAGATCTTCAGCAATATGAAATCAAGAGGTTGAACAAAGTGCAAACAACAGATGAACTCATTTATGAAATTCTTCATCATTGCAATTTTTTAAATTGCGGTCTACTACAGCAAATTGTGGAGGAATATGTAAAAGAACTTCTTCCAAGAATACAATCTTATATACGAAAGATTAACGATTTTAAATGTTCCACTCCAATCAAGAGTCTCCGATATGGTTTGAAAGGATCTGTTGGTGAGCTAATGAGATGTATTATCGTAATTATTAAGCTACACGAAGTATGGGAAGAAATCGATATGGTATATCTCGAAAAGCTTGTTCAAAGTCTATTTCCAGGATATAATCCAAACTGGTTTGCAGTAAGATCTGGTCCATTGTGTTGTGTTTTCTTAATTCCAAAATCCAAAGCCAAATCTTATATTAGCTCTAGTAGGAAAAAGCTTCAGTTCATGAGACTAACTGGAATCTTTGGGCTACAAATAGGTATTACTCATGTTATAAGAGATGATGAGAATGAGAGCTTCACATTTGATTTAGCTCTTCTAGAAGCATCACAGTGTGGTAATAACGAAGCAGTTCAGTTTCTACTAGACTTACTAGTTAATAAAAGCAACATCATAGAAAGACAAACCCTTAAGTTAGCAAGTGAGGCTGGACATCCAGAGGTTGTACAAGCATTAATATCATCCAGAGCTAATATAAATTATCAGAATAGTGCAGGAGAAACTGCACTAATGATTGCTTGTGAGAAAGAATCTCTTGCATTCATACATTGTCTACTCTCTGCTAAAGCAGATCCAAATTTACAGAATGGAGATGGAAACACAGTGATGCATTTAGCATGTTCTGTGGGTAACAGAGAATTAGTAAATTTATTAGTAAAATTCAATGCTAATTCTTTCATACCTAATTCCAAAGGTGAAACAGCTTTTATGACCTCCATTATAAACAACAGTCTTGATATCGTTACAGATCTTATACATTTAATTCCTTCTATAGCACATATCAAGTCAGGAGTAATCACTTCATGTAGACTAGGATATCCAGCTATTACTAGTCTATTAATAAGACATTTACAGCTTTCTTCACAAGTATTAGATTTATTTATTGCCTCTCTCAATGAAGATACGACTCCATTGAAACAACAGCTTACCCAGTCTGGTATTAATCCTAATACCACATTAATATCCGATATTACACCTCTCATGATAGCATCATCATGTGGACATATCGAAGTATTGGAATATCTTCTACAAGCTGAAGCTGATGTTAATAGTAAGGATGAAGATGGTTATACACCATTAGCATATGCTATTACAGGTAGTAAATCATTAACAATAGTACAACGACTTCTTGAATCCGGAGCTAATCCTAATATTTTACTAGGAGGTATTTCCATTATAGAGAAAGCTAAAGAGGAGAATGGAACAGAGGAAATTGTTAATCTTCTCCTAAAATATTCAGCACTTCAGTTACACAAAGATTATGAACAGTTAGCTGAGAAAATAAAAAAATCCATTAATGATCAGATTGAAGAGAAGAAGCTAACTCTTTTACAAGTTACAGAAAAAATTGAAACACACTTTGAAGTTACTGGTTTAGCTGAAGCACAAAATGCACACGAATTATTCAACAAGTTACAACCACATTACTCCTTCCTGAGTTGTGATATCTTAGTTGATATTACAAGAGAGTTTATTGGAGGTGAGATTGAGAATGAGTTAGAGGGCTACTTGGTAATGATGAGAAAGTTCCAGAAATCAGTTAAAATAAAACAGTTGAAAGAAGTGATGTCACTTGTTCCAAGACAAGAGGACACATCCAATACTTGTGATGTCAATATTCAACTTAATGGAGAATGGGAGGAAGGAACACTTGAAAACCTTCAACAGTTACTCAAACACATGTTCCATAATAAACAATATCTTTTTAAACACATGACTGTCGATGAAAGAGATTTACTTTGTATTACATTCACAATTCCTACTTCACAATCAGATAGTTTAGTTGATGAAGTAAAGGAAAGTAAAGAGTTTCTAGAGTGTGTTGGAGTATCCAGAGTGTCTGTTGGAGATGTTGATGTAGTCAGTAGAACTGAAGACACAGGATTCAGCTTCAGTTCAGGTCTTCTGAGAGCAGCTGAAAATGGTATCAACGAAGCAGTCCAGTTTCTTTTAAATATTGGGGTTAATATTGATGATAGTGACTGGGAAGGACGGACAGCGCTCATATTAGCAAGTAAAGCCGGTCATCAAGAGATTGTACAGGCAATATTATCCGCTGGGTCTAAGGTTTATCATCAGGATAGTGTACGACAAAGAGCACCAACGATGGGTAGAACAACTAACATATCACCAAAACAGTGCAAATTTAATCCTGATATTAAAGATAATAATGGAATGACAGCCTTGAGTTATGCCATTCTGAATGGTCATTTACGGGTAGTTGAAACATTACTAAATGGAGGAGCTGATGGACAGGCAGTACTGATGTCTGCCAGTAAGAATGGTCATTCTGAGGTAGTTGACATACTACTGAGGGGAGGAGATGATCCCAATATTGAGGAGAAAGATGGATTGACAGTCCTAATAATTGCCAGTCAAAAGGGTCACTCCGAGGTTGTTCAAATACTACTCAAGGGAGGTGCTGATCCAAATATTCAGAGGAAAGATGGAGTGACAGCTCTAACGATTGCCAGTTATAATGGTCACTCAGAGGTGGTTGAAATACTACTCAAGGGAGGTGCTAATCCTAACATTCAGATGAATGATGGAAGAGCAGCCTTGATGTTTGCCAGTCGAAATGGTCACTCAGAGGTGGTTGAAATACTACTCAAGGGAGGTGCTAATCCTAACATTCAGATGAAGGATGGGCAAACAGCCATGATATTGCCAAGTCAGAAGGGTTACTCAGAGGTGGTTGAAATACTACTGAAGGGAGGTGCAGATCCTAACATTAGAGATGGAAAGGGAGTGACAGCCTTAGTATTGGCAAGTCGGAATGGTCACTTAGAAGTAGTTGAGAAACTGCTAAAAGGAGGTGCAGATCCTAACATTCAGATGAAGGACGGACGAACAGCCATGATATTGCCAAGTGAGAAGGGTTACTCAGAGGTGGTTGAAATACTACTGAAGGGAGGTGCAGATCCTAACATTAGAGATGGAAAGGGAGTGACAGCCTTAGTATTGGCAAGTCGGAATGGTCACTTAGAAGTAGTTGAGAAACTGCTAAAAGGAGGTGCAGATCCTAACATTCAGATGAAGGACGGACGAACAGCCATGATATTGCCAAGTGAGAAGGGTTACTCAGAGGTGGTTGAAATACTACTGAAGGGAGGTGCAGATCCTAACATTAGAGATGGAAAGGGAGTGACAGCCTTAGTATTGGCAAGTCGGAATGGTCACTTAGAAGTAGTTGAGAAACTGCTAAAAGGAGGTGCAGATCCTAACATTCAGATGAAGGACGGACGAACAGCCATGATATTGCCAAGTGAGAAGGGTTACTCAGAGGTGGTTGAAATACTACTGAAGGGAGGTGCAGATCCTAACATTAGAGATGGAAAGGGAGTGACAGCCTTAGTATTGGCAAGTCAGAATGGTCACTTAGATGTAGTTGAGAAACTGCTAAAAGGAGGTGCAGATCCTAACATTCAGATGAAGGATGGAATAGGAGCCTTGATGGCTGCATATTGGAATGGTCACTCAGGGGTGGTTGAAATACTACTGAAGGGAGGTGCAGATCCTAACATTAGAGATGGAAAGGGAGTGACAGCCTTAGTATTGGCAAGTCAGAATGGTCACTTAGAAGTAGTTGAGAAACTGCTAAAAGGAGGTGCAGATCCTAACATTCAGATGAAGGATGGGCAAACAGCCATGATATGGCCAAGTCGGAAGGGTTACTCAGAGGTGGTTGAAATACTACTGAAGGGAGGTGCAGATCCTAACATTAGAGATGGAAAGGGAGGAACAGCCTTAGTATTGGCAAGTCGGAATGGTCACTTAGAAGTAGTTGAGAAACTGCTAAAAGGAGGTGCAGATCCTAACATTCAGATGAATGATGGAAGAGCAGCCTTGATGTATGCCAGTCGAAATGGTCACTCAGAGGTGGTTGAAATACTACTCAAGGGAGATGTAGATCCTAACGTTAGAGACGGAAAGGGAGGAACAGCCTTAGTATTGGCAAGTCAGAATGGTCACTTAGATGTAGTTGAGAAACTGCTAAAAGGAGGTGCAGATCCTAACATTCAGATGAAGGACGGACGAACAGCCATGATATTGCCATGTGAGAAGGGTTACTCAGAGGTGGTTGAAATACTACTGAAGGGAGGTGCAGATCCTAACATTAGAGATGGAAAGGGAGTGACAGCCTTAGTATTGGCAAGTCAGAATGGTCACTTAGAAGTAGTTGAGAAACTGCTAAAAGGAGGTGCAGATCCTAACATTCAGATGAAGGACGGACGAACAGCCATGATATTGCCAAGTGAGAAGGGTTACTCAGAGGTGGTTGAAATACTACTGAAGGGAGGTGCAGATCCTAACATTAGAGATGGAAAGGGAGGAACAGCCTTAGTATTGGCAAGTCAGAATGGTCACTTAGAAGTAGTTGAGAAACTGCTAAAAGGAGGTGCAGATCCTAACATTCAGATGAAGGATGGAATAGGAGCCTTGATGGCTGCATGTTGGAATGGTCACTCAGGGGTGGTTGAAATACTACTGAAGGGAGGTGCAGATCCTAACATTCAGATGGATGATGGATCAGGAGCCTTGATGGATGCATGTTGGAATGGTCACTCAGAGGTGGTTGAAATACTACTCAAGGCAGGTGTTAATCCAAATATTCAGGAGGAAGATGGACGAAAAGCTTTGATGTTGGCAAGTGAGCATGGTCACTCAGAAGTAGTTGAGAAACTGCTAAAAGGAGGTGCAGATCCTAACATTCAGACGAATGATGGAAGAGCAGCCTTGATGTTTGCCAGTCGAAATGGTCACTCAGAGGTGGTTGAAATACTACTCAAGGGAGGTGCTGATCCTAACATTAGAAATGGAAAGGGATGGATATTGGCAAGTCAGAATGGTCATTCAGAGGTGGTTCAGATACTACTCAAGGGAGGTGCTAATCCAAATATTCAGGAGGGAGATGGACTAAAAGCCTTGATGTTGGCAAGTGAGCATGGTCACTCAGAAGTAGTTGAAATACTACTCAAGAGAGGTGTGGATCCTAACATTAGAGACGGAAAGGGAGGGACAGCCTTAGTATTGGCAAGTCAGAATGGTCACTTAGAAGTAGTTGAGAAACTGCTAAAAGGAGGTGCAGATCCTAACATTCAGATGAAGGATGGGCAAACAGCCATGATATTGCCAAGTGAGAAGGGTTACTCAGAGGTGGTTGAAATACTACTGAAGGGAGGTGCAGATCCTAACATTAGAGATGGAAAGGGAGGAACAGCCTTAGTATTGGCAAGTCGGAATGGTCACTTAGAAGTAGTTGAGAAACTGCTAAAAGGAGGTGCAGATCCTAACATTCAGATGAAGGACGGACGAACAGCCATGATATTGCCAAGTGAGAAGGGTTACTCAGAGGTGGTTGAAATACTACTGAAGGGAGGTGCAGATCCTAACATTAGAGATGGAAAGGGAGTGACAGCCTTAGTATTGGCAAGTCAGAATGGTCACTTAGAAGTAGTTGAGAAACTGCTAAAAGGAGGTGCAGATCCTAACATTCAGATGAAGGATGGAATAGGAGCCTTGATGGCTGCATGTTGGAATGGTCACTCAGGGGTGGTTGAAATACTACTCAAGGGAGGTGCAGATCCTAACATTCAGATGAAGGATGGAATAGGAGCCTTGATGGCTGCATGTTGGAATGGTCACTCAGGGGTGGTTGAAATACTACTCAAGGGAGGTGCTGATCCTAACATTAGAAATGGAAAGGGATGGACAGCCTTAGAGTTGGCAAGTCGGAATGGTCACTTAGATGTAGTTGAGAAACTGCTAAAAGGAGGTGCAGATCCTAACATTCAGATGAAGGATGGAATAGGAGCCTTGATGGCTGCATGTTGGAATGGTCACTCAGGGGTGGTTGAAATACTACTCAAGGGAGGTGCTGATCCTAACATTAGAAATGGAAAGGGATGGACAGCCTTAGAGTTGGCAAGTCGGAATGGTCACTTAGATGTAGTTGAGAAACTGCTAAAAGGAGGTGCAGATCCTAACATTCAGATGAAGGATGGAAT
The DNA here is from genome assembly GCA_947044365.1 of Petrosia ficiformis. Classification (NCBI taxonomy): domain Eukaryota; kingdom Metazoa; phylum Porifera; class Demospongiae; order Haplosclerida; family Petrosiidae; genus Petrosia; species Petrosia ficiformis. The sequence goes on along the minus strand of OX345642.1, from coordinate 6,915,204 downwards.
AGGAGCCTTGATGGCTGCATGTTGGAATGGTCACTCAGGGGTGGTTGAAATACTACTCAAGGGAGGTGCTGATCCTAACATTAAAGACGGAAAGGGAGGAACAGCCTTAGTATTGGCAAGTCAGAATGGTCACTTAGATGTAGTTGAGAAACTGCTAAAAGGAGGTGCAGATCCTAACATTCAGATGAAGGACAGACGAACAGCCATGATATTGCCAAGTGAGAAGGGTTACTCAGAGGTGGTTGAAATACTACTGAAGGGAGGTGCAGATCCTAACATTAGAGATGGAAAGGGAGTGACAGCCTTAGTATTGGCAAGTCAGAATGGTCACTTAGAAGTAGTTGAGAAACTGCTAAAAGGAGGTGCAGATCCTAACATTCAGATGAAGGATGGAATAGGAGCCTTGATGGCTGCATGTTGGAATGGTCACTCAGGGGTGGTTGAAATACTACTCAAGGGAGGTGCTGATCCTAACATTAAAGACGGAAAGGGAGGAACAGCCTTAGTATTGGCAAGTCAGAATGGTCACTTAGAAGTAGTTGAGAAACTGCTAAAAGGAGGTGCAGATCCTAACATTCAGATGAAGGATGGAATAGGAGCCTTGATGGCTGCATGTTGGAATGGTCACTCAGGGGTGGTTGAAATACTACTGAAGGGAGGTGCAGATCCTAACATTCAGATGGATGATGGATCAGGAGCCTTGATGGATGCATGTTGGAATGGTCACTCAGAGGTGGTTGAAATACTACTGAAGGGAGGTGCAGATCCTAACATTCAGATGGATGATGGATCAAGAGCCTTGATGGATGCATGTTGGAATGGTCACTCAGAGGTGGTTGAAATACTACTCAAGGGAGGTGCTGATCCTAACATTCAGATGGATGATGGATCAGGAGCCTTGATGGATGCATGTTGGAATGGTCACTCAGAGGTGGTTGAAATACTACTCAAGGCAGGTGTTAATCCAAATATTCAGGAGGAAGATGGACGAAAAGCTTTGATGTTGGCAAGTGAGCATGGTCACTCAGAAGTAGTTGAGAAACTGCTAAAAGGAGGTGCAGATCCTAACATTCAGACGAATGATGGAAGAGCAGCCTTGATGTTTGCCAGTCGAAATGGTCACTCAGAGGTGGTTGAAATACTACTCAAGGGAGGTGCTGATCCTAACATTAGAAATGGAAAGGGATGGACAGCCTTAGTATTGGCAAGTCAGAATGGTCATTCAGAGGTGGTTCAGATACTACTCAAGGGAGGTGCTAATCCAAATATTCAGGAGGGAGATGGACTAAAAGCCTTGATGTTGGCAAGTGAGCATGGTCACTCAGAAGTAGTTGAAATACTACTCAAGAGAGGTGTGGATCCTAACATTAGAGACGGAAAGGGAGGGACAGCCTTAGTATTGGCAAGTCAGAATGGTCACTTAGATGTAGTTGAGAAACTGCTAAAAGGAGGTGCAGATCCTAACATTCAGATGAAGGATGGAATAGGAGCCTTGATGGCTGCATGTTGGAATGGTCACTCAGGGGTGGTTGAAATACTACTCAAGGGAGGTGCTGATCCTAACATTAAAGACGGAAAGGGAGGAACAGCCTTAGTATTGGCAAGTCAGAATGGTCACTTAGATGTAGTTGAGAAACTGCTAAAAGGAGGTGCAGATCCTAACATTCAGATGAAGGATGGGCAAACAGCCATGATATTGCCAAGTGAGAAGGGTTACTCAGAGGTGGTTGAAATACTACTGAAAGGAGGTGCAGATCCTAACATTAGAGATGGAAAGGGAGGAACAGCCTTAGTATTGGCAAGTCGGAATGGTCACTTAGAAGTAGTTGAGAAACTGCTAAAAGGAGGTGCAGATCCTAACATTCAGATGAAGGACGGACGAACAGCCATGATATTGCCAAGTGAGAAGGGTTACTCAGAGGTGGTTGAAATACTACTGAAGGGAGGTGCAGATCCTAACATTAGAGATGGAAAGGGAGTGACAGCCTTAGTATTGGCAAGTCAGAATGGTCACTTAGAAGTAGTTGAGAAACTGCTAAAAGGAGGTGCAGATCCTAACATTCAGATGAAGGATGGAATAGGAGCCTTGATGGCTGCATGTTGGAATGGTCACTCAGGGGTGGTTGAAATACTACTGAAGGGAGGTGCAGATCCTAACATTCAGATGGATAATGGATCAGGAGCCTTGATAACTGCATGTTGGAATAGTCACTCAGGGGTGGTTGAAATACTACTCAAGGGAGGTGCAGATCCTAACATTCAGATGAAGGATGGAATAGGAGCCTTGATGGCTGCATGTTGGAATGGTCACTCAGGGGTGGTTGAAATACTACTCAAGGGAGGTGCTGATCCTAACATTAGAAATGGAAAGGGATGGACAGCCTTAGAGTTGGCAAGTCGGAATGGTCACTTAGATGTAGTTGAGAAACTGCTAAAAGGAGGTGCAGATCCTAACATTCAGATGAATGATGGAAGAGCAGCCTTGATGTTTGCCAGTCGAAATGGTCACTCAGAGGTGGTTGAAATACTACTGAAGGGAGGTGCAGATCCTAACATTAGAAATGGAAAGGGATGGACAGCCTTAGAGTTGGCAAGTCGGAATGGTCACTTAGATGTAGTTGAGAAACTGCTAAAAGGAGGTGCAGATCCTAACATTCAGATGAAGGACGGACGAACAGCCATGATATTGCCAAGTGAGAAGGGTTACTCAGAGGTGGTTGAAATACTACTGAAGGGAGGTGCAGATCCTAACATTAGAGATGGAAAGGGAGGAACAGCCTTAGTATTGGCAAGTCAGAATGGTCACTTAGATGTAGTTGAGAAACTGCTAAAAGGAGGTGCAGATCCTAACATTCAGATGAATGATGGAAGAGCAGCCTTGATGTTTGCCAGTTGGGATGGCCATTCGGAGGTGGTCAAAATACTACTCAAAGGAGGTGCTGATCCTAACATTAGAAATGGAAAGGGAGTGACAGCCTTAGTATTGGCAAGTCGGAATGGTCACTTAGAAGTAGTTGAGAAACTGCTAAAAGGAGGTGCAGATCCTAACATTCAGATGAAGGACGGACGAACAGCCATGATATTGCCAAGTGAGAAGGGTTACTCAGAGGTGGTTGAAATACTACTGAAGGGAGGTGCAGATCCTAACATTAGAGATGGAAAGGGAGTGACAGCCTTAGTATTGGCAAGTCAGAATGGTCACTTAGATGTAGTTGAGAAACTGCTAAAAGGAGGTGCAGATCCTAACATTCAGATGAAGGATGGAATAGGAGCCTTGATGGCTGCATGTTGGAATGGTCACTCAGGGGTGGTTGAAATACTACTGAAGGGAGGTGCAGATCCTAACATTCAGATGGATGATGGATCAGGAGCCTTGATGGATGCATGTTGGAATGGTCACTCAGAGGTGGTTGAAATACTACTCAAGGCAGGTGTTAATCCAAATATTCAGGAGGAAGATGGACGAAAAGCTTTGATGTTGGCAAGTGAGCATGGTCACTCAGAAGTAGTTGAGAAACTGCTAAAAGGAGGTGCAGATCCTAACATTCAGACGAATGATGGAAGAGCAGCCTTGATGTTTGCCAGTCGAAATGGTCACTCAGAGGTGGTTGAAATACTACTCAAGGGAGGTGCTGATCCTAACATTAGAAATGGAAAGGGATGGACAGCCTTAGTATTGGCAAGTCAGAATGGTCATTCAGAGGTGGTTCAGATACTACTCAAGGGAGGTGCTAATCCAAATATTCAGGAGGGAGATGGACTAAAAGCCTTGATGTTGGCAAGTGAGCATGGTCACTCAGAAGTAGTTGAAATACTACTCAAGAGAGGTGTGGATCCTAACATTAGAGACGGAAAGGGAGGGACAGCCTTAGTATTGGCAAGTCAGAATGGTCACTTAGATGTAGTTGAGAAACTGCTAAAAGGAGGTGCAGATCCTAACATTCAGATGAAGGACGGACGAACAGCCATTATATTGCCAAGTCAGAAGGGTTACTCAGAGGTGGTTAAAATACTATTGAAGGGAGGTGCAGATCCTAACATTCAAATGAATGATGGAAGAGCAGCCTTAGAGTTGGCAAATCAGAATGGCCATTCAGAGGTGGTTCAAATACTACTATGTTTTGTAAGTAAGTTATTATTACATGTATTTAATGATGCATTGGTAAACAGGACTCTGTAAGCATCGAATACGGATAGAGAGGGGAGGGTTGGGATCCCGGAAAAGAAGTCTTTAACCTCCAGTTCTTACCAACGCCAGAGTATCTGTGTCAGGAGTCCAATAGCACCAAAGCATCAAAGCATATGTGAATATGTTAAAAGTTAAGATTGTTAATACTATTCCTGACACTGCTTTATGTTAAGTAGCTAATTGCTTGATCTATACCACATTTTACTATACTAATAATTTTTTAAAAACAAAAAACATGTCTACTCTGTAAGTCTGCATGCTAAAATAATAATCACAGGCCATCCAGATGAGTTGGATAAAAACATGAATATAGAAAACAAAATCGCTAGAGCTGAAGAGAGACCTATTATGCCTGTTTAATGTTTTTTAAGTTTAGTACTTTGGCTAATGAAATTCTTGGTTGTTGACAATGCTCAGGTTAGCAGACTCTTAGAGCAGATCCATCGTCCAGGATCGGGGGCATTCCAGCCAACATGTAAATACACACTTACACACATGCACACACACGCTGAGCACAATGTACATATTCTCCTTCCTGTTAATTAATCTAGGCAGATGAGAAGAAATTTAAAAAAGAAGAACAAGATGAGAGACATAACAGTACTGGTAAGAAGACTCATGCACCACCTATAGCTAGTAAACCTAAGAGACCCTCTGGTAAATCAAAACCCCTCGGTGATTCCTCCTAGTACTGTTAAACCTCCAGATGATATATCACCTGATGACACTAAACCTGATGAAAAGGAGGTGAGTATAGTAGTGTGTTAAATAAGTGATTTCTTTGTCTCATTACTCTATGCCATTGGAATTCTTCCTTTTATTCATCCATTTATCGTGTCAGTTACTTTATTTGTTGTCTTAAATCTATACCCATTAGTACTCTGAAGAAAGAGATCAGAGGAAGATAAGAAAAGGAGAATAGACAATGAAGAGGATCAATGATCATTCAATATGAAAGCCCAACCACTGAATCAAGGACATGGAAGATAATTAGTTTGAATTATAATTATAACACAATTTTCTGGTCTGATTGTAATACTTTTATTATTTATTTTTCAATTATCTCATTAATTATGATTGCCTAATTGGTTGACTAGATAATTACATCTCACAGAAATGTGACAGAATGTCAGAAACTCAGAATTACAGATACATGTACTGTCAGATAATTTTAGCAAAGGGTTAATTTAAGATTCTATTGCGCATGCGTGGGATTAGATTCTATTTAATGCACACATAAACAAAAGATGGATGAAAGGTTGCTAGTAATTTTGTTATTATGTTGTCTGTCATCTATGGTGTGTCCATCAGGAGATCAGTGTAATCACTGGAACACTACATCTATTCCTATAGCAGCTGCTACTCCAATAGACTGTATAACAGCATCAATAGTTGATGAAGGTATGTATAATATATAGAGTTATATGAAGTGTGTTAGTCTAATGATCAACTTATTATATATTGCTCTTATTGGGCAGTTTACTGTATTGAATCAGTTTACTGTACATGTCCTCACTAGTTGTTACTGGTTGTATTATGTGTGTAGGTGGGGATATTAGTTTGTAGTAGTGAGATTGATTAACAGACTGACTATTTAAAAGGCCCCATAAGTTCAAGTAAACTTGTTATTATCCTGTGCAGTATACTGTGCAAGGGGTTAAGCAATTGGTTCTGTCTGTCAGTCTGTCGTGCAAAAAAAAAACTTTAGAATACTTTAAACATCTTCTAAACACATCAGTCAGCTAGAAAATACTCATATAATAACGTATACATACCTTGCAGAAGTTAATTCAGTTCACAGTATCCATAATTCCTGAGTTTTCATTTTATCAGTTTAGAAAAGTCCACCATTTTTTCCAGTCAGTCACACCCTTCATATTAATTATTGATATTCTCCAATGACTTAGCGCAGTATTGTGTGGAGTATGTGTTCTAGGAACATCTTTCTTATTAGGTGTTGTTCCTAGGATTTGATATATCATCCCTTAGTAGGAGTTAAAACTGTATAGTAACTCATTCCATATTGAACAGTATCCCATCTCTCCAACCATGGCCATGTGAAGTGTGTTTAGAGATGTCCGTGGATCAAAGATAAGTTAGAAACTATACAGTAGATCTTTTACTTGAAGCTATCACAGAGTTGTAGAGTGTAACAAAGAGTTTGTAGAATGTAACAAAGAAGCAAGTAGCTTTTATATGCGGTCCATTTAAATGATTGAAGGAAGTTATCTACATGTATAACATGAAGATTTGCCATCATCAATGAAAGCAATCTTCAGTGAGTCTTCTCTTGTTCCCTGTACAGCATCAGTCCAAATATTTCTTTCACAAGCATATTGACGTTCACTTTTAACTGACTAGAGAATGCATTAATTAGTTACTCATGTGACTACTGCAATTTGATTGGCTCTTCTGAAATTCATGCAGAGCCAACGTTTTGAATAGGAAAGTCTCCAGACGTTTCCTCCACCAGCAAAATGGCTGGCCTAAAGACTAAACCCAATGTAATCTTTGTTCATCTGTTGATTGATAGTGTTATTGTGTGTGTGTTTGTGTTAGTCAACATTTACTAAAGATAAGTTTATTCATTTGGAAATGCCCAATGACTGTGAGAATATCCAGTTTGCCTCAGCTAATTAATATCAGCTTATATCAGCTTATACGTGTATGTTTATAAAATAACAAGTTCCTAATATTAATGATACTATAAAATGTATTCAGTTAGAAACAAAGTATAATATATTGGCACATTAATATAGGTCCTCTTGTCTCTTAATAGAATATATAGTATCATTTAATGGATATTATCATGAAGACGCTAGAGATGGGTTCTTATCAGCAGCTCTACAGAGCTCTAGTTGTAGACGATGGCATACAATACCTCGTAGTAACCCAAGTCAAGACTATCCATCTGATTTCTCTGTCATTCATCTAATGACTGGTGATGATTTAGATTGTGCGAGAGCACTAAAATCTCATCCAGCTATCAAAATGGTGACACCACATCGTAAATTCTCTCGTTCACTTTCTTGTTCTAATTCACCTGAGTCCATTACTAGCAGAAGGAACATGTTAGAACAACCTTTAACAGGGGACAAGTGGATTGTGGGTAGACGTCTTTTACGTGCTATCCCTCGTCAAATTACCTCAGCACTTCATGCTGATGTATTATGGACTATCGGACATACTGGAAAGAATGTGAAAGTATGTACATCTATCTGTCTGTCTGTCTGTCCATCCTGTTATATACATGTAGTATGTACCACTGGTAATATGTTCATATGTTTGTATAATTCATTTTGTCATTCTCACATTCTATCTACTAATCTGTTATATACACCATACCATGATTATAATTTGTGATGCTGCATATATTATTAACCCTTTTAGGTCCAGACATTGAGACTTTGAAGGGTTAATATTACTTCTGTGATGCTGCATGTATTATTTTCTTTTTTAGTTTCAGACATTGAGACCTAAAGGGTTAATATTACTTGCGTGATGTTACATATATTATTAACCCTTTGAGGTCCAGACATTAAGACCTTGAAGGGTTTATATTACTTCTGTGATGTTAAATGTATTATTAACCCTTTAAAGTCCAGATATTGAGACCTAAAGGGTTAATATTACTTCTGTGATGTTAAATGTATTATTAACCCTTTAAGGTCCAGACATTAAGACTTTGAAGGGTTTATATTACTTCTGTGATGTTAAATGTATTATTAACCCTTTAAAATCCAGATATTGAGATCTAAAGGGTTAATATTACTAGTATGATGTTAAATGTATTATTAACCCTTTAAAATCCAGATATTGAGACCTTAAAGGGTTAATATTACTTTCATATTAATATCTTCATTATAGGTAGCTGTTTTTGATACTGGTTTAGCTCGTAATCATCCTCATTTTCGTAATATTAAAGATCGTACAGATTGGACTGATGAACAGACATTAGAAGATCATTTAGGACATGGTACATTTGTAGCTGGAGTGATTGCTAGCTCATCAGAGTGTCTAGGATTTGCTCCTGATTCTGACCTATATATATTTCGTGTTTTTACTAATAATCAGGTATGTGTACATGTGTGTGTGTGTGTGTCTGATTTATGTGTGTGCTTGGTGTGTGTGTTTGTGTGTATGTATGCATGTATGTACATGTATGTAATGTAGGTATGTATACTTATATATATGTATGTATGTATGTATGTACATGTACATACATGTGTATATGTATGTACATGTATCTACATGTGTGTATGTACATGTACATGTATGTATGTACATGTATATATGTGTGTATGTTTGTATGTATGTATGTTACGTATGTATGTATGTATGTATGTATGTATGTATGTATGTATGTATGTATGTATGTATGTATGTATGTATGTATGTACACATGTATATGTAATATATTAATATACAGGTATCTTACACATCATGGTTTCTTGATGCTTTCAATTACGCTATTCTTAAACGTGTTGATATTCTTAATCTTAGTATTGGAGGACCAGATTTCTTGGATCAACCATTCATTGAAAAGGTATGTGAATATAATATTACATCAGTTTAGAGGAAAGTACTAATATTATCATTAAATCATACATGTACATGTATGCATGTATGCATGTAGGCATGTAGGTACATGTATGGGAGTCCACTAGTAATGGTGTTATAATACATGATTATATACATGTATACATGTAGGTATGGGAGTCCACTAGTAATGGTGTTATAATACATGATTATATACATGTATACATGTAGGTATGGGAGTCCACTAGTAATGGTGTAATAATACATGATTATATACATGTATACATGTAGGTATGGGAGTCCACTAGTAATGGTGTTATAATACATGATTATATACATGTATACATGTAGGTATGGGAGTCCACTAGTAATAGTGTTATAATACATGATTATATACATGTATACATGTAGGTATGGGAGTTGACTAGTAATGGTGTAATAATACATGATTATATACATGTATACATGTAGGTATGGGAGTCCACTAGTAATGGTGTTATAATACATGATTATATACATGTATACATGTAGGTATGGGAGTCCACTAGTAATGGTGTTATAATACATGATTATATACATGTATACATGTAGGTATGGGAGTCCACTAGTAATGGTGTAATAATACATGATTATATACATGATGTTATAGGAGATGTAGAAAGAGAGAAAGAAAGAAAGAAAGAAAGAAAGAAAGAAAGACACCTGAGACAATGGAAAAATGAAAAGAGAGTTGCCTCAGGTGGGATTCGAACCCACGAACATGTACATGTATACATGTAGGTATGGGAGTCCACTAGTAATGGTGTTATAATACATGATTATATACATGTATACATGTAGGTATGGGAGTCCACTAGTAATGGTGTTATAATACATGATTATATACATGTATACATGTAGGTATGGGAGTCGACTAGTAATGGTGTTATAATACATGATTATATACATGTATACATGTAGGTATGGGAGTCCACTAGTAATGGTGTTATAATACATGATTATATACATGTATACATGTAGGTATGGGAGTCCACTAGTAATGGTGTTATAATACATGATTATATACATGTATACATGTAGGTATGGGAGTCCACTAGTAATGGTGTTATAATACATGATTATATACATGTATACATGTAGGTATGGGAGTCCACTAGTAATGGTGTTATAATACATGATTATATACATGTAGGTATGGGAGTCCACTAGTAATGGTGTTATAATACATGATTATATACATGTATACATGTAGGTATGGGAGTCCACTAGTAATGGTGTTATAATACATGATTATGTACATGTATACATGTAGGTATGGGAGTCCACTAGTAATGGTGTAATAATACATGATTATATACATGTATACATGTAGGTATGGGAGTTGACTAGTAATGGTGTTATAATGGTATCTGCTATTGGTAATGATGGTCCATTATATGGGTGAGTATACATACATGTATATGTTTGTGTAGTGTTAAGATTCCATTCTATCCTTCATTAGTCTAGTATCCATCTTGTGTATCTATCTATCCATCTATCTAAGTATCTACACATCTATCTATCTATTCATTTATCCGTCTATTTATCCATCATCCATCCATCCATTTCTCAATTCATCCATCCCTTCAATAATCTATCTGTCCATCCATTTCTTTTTCTCTAGTACTCTTAATAATCCAGCAGACATGATGGATGTTATTGGTGTAGGAGGAATTGATTATGAAGATAAACTAACCTCTTTCTCTTCTAGAGGAATGACCACATGGGTTAGTACAATGTCATGTGATGATCACCTGATCAATTATATGTGTCCTACATGTCGTCATTTAAGTGCTCATTAATTTATTACATGGTAGTCACATGATAATCACATGATTTATTGATCCTTTCAGGAACTTCCTAGTGGATATGGACGTGTTAAACCAGATATAGTTACCTATAGTAGTGGAGTACGTGGATCAGCCCTCCATTCTGGTTGTCGTTCTCTCAGTGGTACCAGTGTAGCCTCTCCAGTAGTAACAGGAGCTGTAGCTTTACTAGCTAGTGCTGTTAATAAGAGGAACATTAACCCAGCTAGTATGAAACAGTCACTAATGGCTACTGCTCAGAGGATTCCAGATGCTAACATGTTTGAACAAGGAGTGGGGAAATTAGATTTAGTACGAGCGTATCATGAGTTATCCACTTATCAACCCCATGTCTCTTTCCTACCTTCTTATATTGATTTATCAGAATGTCCTTATTTCTGGCCTTATTGTTCACAACCATTATATTATGGGAGTATGCCTGTTATTATTAATGTAAGTTAGTGGATGGATGGGTGTGTGGATGGATGGATGGATGGATGGATGGATGGAGAGATGGGTGGATGGATGGATGGATGGATGGATGGATGGATGGATGGATGGATGGATGGGTGTGTGGATGGATGGATGGAAAGATGGATGGATGGATGGATGGATGGATGGATGGATGGATGGATGGATGGAGAGATGGATGGAGAGATGGATGGAGAGATGGATGGATGGATTAACTGATCAGTGGATCAATAAATGAGTAAGATAGATGAATGTATGGATAGATAGATAGATAGATAGATAGATGAATTTACATGTAGCTTAAATGATACAAGTATTTTTTTAATATACAGATCACTATTCTCAATGGAATGGGAGCGACTGGTTATATTGTTAATAAAGTGAGTTATACCTCCATGTATCCACTAGTCCATTCACCTTTCCATTGATCCATAGCCAATATGGCAACCATACATTGGAGCTAATGGTAAGATGTTAGAGGTTTCATTGAGTTATTCACAAGTCATTTGGCCATGGACTGGATGGTTATCAGTAACTCTTAGTGTAGTTAATGAGGGGAGTGGTTTCAATGGAGAGGCTGCAGGACAAATATCACTAACTATATCAACACCAACTGTGAGTTATTAATGACTTATTAATAATATTATCAATAATCATTTGTGTACATATAGTGATGTACATGTGCATGTGATAGTGATGTATACACGTGTACGTGTACTCATGTATTAGTGAGTACATGTAGTATGGTACATGTACATTTACATGTAGTAGTGTGTGTGTACATTTATGTTTAGATACTGTATACTATATATGGTAGTTACATATGTACACTTAGTAGTGATGTACATGTACATGTACACATGTACATGTAGTTGTGATGTGTTACATGACATCACTCTGCGTACATTGTTACTATGTGTCACGTAACACCTATGCTTGACTGAGGAACAGAGTTTTTTAGAAGCTCATATGGTGCACCATTGGTCCAAAAAGCTTCTTATTTGGCACTGCACAGTTCTCTCTTTGGGCCAGATGGTGCAGTTAATTATGATTATATTGTCACTAACAACATTAACTCTTTGTTAATTGGCTCAAGATGTATTCCCAATGGTGCACACACTAACCATTATTGAGCCACTTTGGCCCATGCTTCAAAACGTATCAAAAACTCCAGGGACCACATGGCAATGGTAATGGAGTATTTAGCTGTGGCAATCATCTGCAATCACTTCAACTTCAACCTAGCTCTTTAGAGAACAATGGTTACCTGTCTGTGAGATATCAGTGTTGTGTTTTGAACTAGTAATTTAGTTTATGTGCTTTCCTTGCTATTATTGTTCATCTCTCTTAACAGTTTTATTTCTTTAGAACATCTCACATTATCATTCATAAATATTGAAATCTACTAGACACACAAACACACAAATATACATATACGCTAACACAATTGAGATCATTGTAAATTATTCATCCATGCAGCGGATATGATAGACATATAACACAACACATAATGTGTCAATGAAATATGATCATAAACATGATATCTGTTCTAATATTATATTAAGTGTCAGTAAACACTCTTTGGGGGTACATTCTTTCGTTTTCTCTGACCATAAATATCATCAATTAAAAGCATCTGTAATTATATTTATAACTATGAATATATAATGAGATTCAATTGGAACATGTTCTTGACATGCACTGACCTAATATGGTGGTACCTCAGTGGGTGTGGTCTCCACACTTCAGTCTAATAATAGAAACTATTCTATTCAGTCCTTATAAGGATAAAATTATAAATAGAAAATGATAATAACAATATTCATAGCTTTTGATGGTATAAAAGGCTGTGCATCTGCTGATATTTTCAGTTGGAGCTGTTGAACTTAGAGTATGGAAGAGGTACATCTTTGATATAAAATAGTCTCTCAGAACACATCTACAGTCTCCAGGTAATACTTATACTATAACTTAGTTGTGGTGTAGTTACTAAATATTTCTTGTAGTGAAACATGTCAAACAACCCATCGTCAAGAAAACCAAGTGTCCATGAACTAGATCAAGAACTTAAAGGTTTAGTGTGCTGGCAGAGGTTTGCTGCTCATGTACCTAAAATAGAACAATCAGATATTAGGGTAATCGAACAAGATAATCCAGGAAGCACAGAAAAACAGAGATTGGCTCTTTTTGGGATATGGTTGCGCAAATGTACTAATGCTTCCTGGCTAGACGTGGTATCTGGTCTCGAGAAAATTGAGGAATACGCTCTTGCTGAACACATAAAATTGAAATGCAGTCCTGTGTCTTTACTTCCTTTTCCTACCAGATCTGATCATCATAGTCGCTCACCAACCAGACCTTATCGTCATAGTCGCTCACCAACCAGGTCTGATCGTCACAGTCACTCACCAAGCAGATCTGATCGTCATAGTCGCTCACCAACTAGAGCTTATCGCCATAGTCGCTCACCAACCAGAGCTTATCATCATAGTTGCTCACCAACCAGGTGTGATCGTCATAGTTGCTCACCAACCAGGTGTGATTGTCACAGTCACTCACCAAGCAGATCTGATCGTCACAGTCACTCACCAACCAGGTCTGATCGTCATAGTCACTCACCAACCAGGTCTGATCGTCATAGTCACTCACCAACCAGGTCTGATCGTCATAGTCACTCACCAACCAGGTCTAATCGTCATAGTCACTCACCAACCAGGTCTGATCGTCATAGTCGCTCACCAAGCAGATCTTATCGTCATAGTCGCTCACCAATCAGATCTTATCGTCACAGTCACTCACCAACCAGGTCTTATCGTCACAGTCACTCACCAACCAGGTCTTATCGTCATAGTCACTCACCAAGCAGATCTTATCGTCGTAGTCACTCACCAAGCAGATCTTATCGTCGTAGTCACTCACCAAGCAGATCTTATCGTCATAGTCACTCACCAACCAGGTCTGATCGTCATAGTCACTCACCAAGCAGATCTTATTGTCATAGTCACTCACCAACCAGGTCTGATCGTCATAGTCACTCACCAAGCAGATCCAATCAACATAGTCACTCACCAAGCAGATCTTATCGTCATAGTCACTCACCAACCAGGTCTGATCGTCATAGTCACTCACCAAGCAGATCTTATCGTCATTGTTGCTCACCGACCAGATCCGATCATCATAGTCATGCCTTGCCGCCAAGTAAGCCTACTGATAGTGAGTTAGACACTGAACTCAACACTCTAGTGCAATGGGAGAGATTTGGTCTTCATCTTCCTGGAATAACAGAAACAGATCTTCAAATAATTCAAAGTAATAATCCTATGAATGTTGTTAGACAGAAGTTAGCTCTTTTTGGAACATGGTTGCGGAGGTATCCTAGTGCTTCATGGGATGATGTTATATTAGCACTTGAGAAAGCTGGCGAGATTTATCTTGCAGAACAGATTAAAATGAAACATACATGTGAAGACAGACCAGCAATCGTTCAAGAAGTGTATACATTATCTTCAGAAGAAGATGTGTTTAGGGAACTATCAGATCTTCATCAAACATTTACCGAACTGGCAAGAGATTTTCGTAATGGAATTAACAAGTTAGTTGAACCACCAAATGAACATGTACTTCAAGAAATAATTACTTTTATCAAAGACCTTCAACTTTACGAAATCGAGGGGCTAAACGAAGTAAAAACATTAAATGCTTTTATTGATAAAATTCGCGATCACTATGATTTTTTGAATTGCGATTTGCTGCAACAAATTGCCACAGAATATTTGAAAAACCTCCTTCCAAGAATACAAACTTACACACAAAACGTTAAGAAACTTAAACATTCCATTCCAGTTAAATACTTGAAATGCGATTTGCAACAGTTTGTCACCGAGTCAAATGTTTCCAGAAAATATATGATAGCAATAGTGAAGCTACAAGAAGTATGGGAAAAGCCTGATATACAACGTTTAGAAAAGCTTATTGCGAGCCTCTTTCCGGGGTATAATCCAAAATGGTTTACAGTAAAAGCGGGTTCGATATGTTCAATGTTTTTAATTCCAAAATCCAAAGCCAAATCTTATATTACATGTAGTTCTAGTAGTGAAAAGCTTCAGTTCATGAGACTAACTGGAATCTTTGGGCTACAAATAGGTATTACTCATGTTATAAGAGATGATGAGAACGAGAGCTTCACATTTGATTCAGCACTTCTAGAAGCATCACAGTTTGGTAATGATGAAGCAGTTCAGTTTCTACTATACATGGGAGTTAATATAAACCATAGTAATAGTGAGGGTAAGACAGCACTAATGTTAGCATGTCAGGCTGGACATGAAAAGGTTGTACAAACACTAGTGTTAGCTGGAGCTAGTGTTAATGACCAGGATAGTGCAGGGCAAACTGCATTGATGCTTGCTAGTGGAAATCTTGTAGTTCTTCGTTGTCTTCTTTTAGCTAAAGCTAATCCTGACTTGCAACGAAAAGATGGTAACACAGCTTTACATATTGCTTGTTACAAAGGTCAGAGTACAATAGCAGAATTACTATTGAGCTTCGGTGCCACATTTGTCATTCCAAATACAAAGGGTGACACAGCATTTTTAGCTTCAGTTAGAGGGAATAATACTGAAATTCTTAAGCTTATGCTTAATTCAATTCCACATTCTCCTTTCATAGTATCTTTAGGAGTAGTCTATGCATGTAGATTAGGACATTCAGCTGTTTTCAATTTATTCACGAAACAACTTGAATGTACTCCTCAAGTAATAGATTTATTTACTTTTTGCGCTGAAGGAGATGTGGGATCTGCTATACAACACATCAAGGAATTCGATATTGATCCTAACACTACACTAGTATCAGGTATTACTCCTCTCATGATAGCATCATCATGTGGACATGCTGAAGTATTAGAATGTCTTCTACAAGCTGAGGCTGATGTTAATAGTAAGGATGAAGATGGCTATACACCATTAGCATATGCTATTACAGGTAGTAAATCATTAACAATAGTACAACGACTTCTTGAATCTGGAGCTAATCCTAATATTTTACTACGAGGTATTTCCATTATAGAGAAAGCCAAAGAGGAGAATGGAACAGAGGAAATTGTTAATCTTCTCCTCAAATACTCAGCACTTCAGTTCAACAATGACCATGAACAGTTAGCAGAGAAAATAAAAGAATCCATTAATGATCAGATCGAAGAGAAACAACAAACTATTTTACAAGTTGCAGATAAAATTGAAACATATTTTCCAGTTACTGGTTTAACAAAAGCACAAAATGTACACGAATTATTTAACAAGTTACAACCATATTACTCCTTCCTGAGTTGTGATATCTTAGTTAATATTACAAGAGAGTTTATTGGAGGTGAGATTGAGAATGAGTTAGAGGGCTACTTGGTAATGATGAGAAAGTTCCAGAAATCAGTTAAAATAAAACAGTTGAAAGAAGTGATGTCACTTGTTCCAATACAGGATGACACATCCGATACTTGTGATGTCAATATTAAACTTACTGGAGAATGGGAGGGAGGAACACTTGAAAACCTTCAGCAGTTACTCAAACATATGTTACATAATAAACAACATCTTCTTAATCACATGAGTGTTGATGAAAGGGACTCACTTCGTATTACATTCACAATTCCACCTTCACAATCAGATAGTGTTGTCGATGAAGTAACGGGAATTCAGAAGTTTTCAGACCTCGTTGGAATATCCAGAGTATCTGTTGGAGATATTGATGTAGTCAATAGAACTGAAGACACAGAATACAGCTTTAGTTCAGGTCTTTTAAATGCTGCTGAAAATGGTATCAATGAAGCAGTCCAGTGTCTTTTAGAAATGGGAGTTAATATCGATGATGGTGATTCTAATGGAAGTACAGCGTTAATGTTAGCAAGTAAAGCTGGTCATGTAGAAGTTGTAGAATCACTAACAAATTACAGTGTTAATCCTGATATAAAAGATAATAATGGGCTGACAGCCCTGTGCCTCGCCAGTCAGAGTGGTTACTCAGAAGTGGTTGAATTACTACTCAAGAGACGCGCCAATACTAATATTAGAGATGAATTGGGAAGAACAGCCTTGGTGTTGGCAAGTCAGATTGGTCACTCAGAGGTAGTTCAAATACTACTCAAGGGAGGTGCTGATCCTAATATTCAGGAGGAAGATGGATGGACAGCTCTGCTGTTTGCCAGTCAGGATGGCCATTCAGAGGTAGTTCAAATACTACTCAAGGGAGGTGCTGATCCTAACGTTCAGATGAAGGATCGAAGAACAGCCTTGGTGTGTGCAAGTATAAATGGTCACTCAAAGGTAGTTCAAATACTACTCGAGGGAGGTGCTGATCCTAATATTCAGGAGGAAGATGAATGGACTGCCCTGATGTATGGCAGTTGGAATGGTGACTCAGAGGTAGTTCAAATACTACTCAAGGGAGGTGCTGATCCTAATATTCAGGAGGAAGCTGGATGGACAGCTCTGCTGTTTGCCAGTCAGGATGGCCATTCAGAGGTAGTTCAAATACTGCTCAAGGGAGGTGTTGATCCTAATATTCAGGAGGAAGATGGATGGACAGGTCTGCTGTTTGCCAGTCAGGATGGCCATTCAGAGGTAGTTCAAATACTACTCAAGGGTGGTGCTGATCCTAACATTCAGATGAAGGATGGAGGAACAGCCTTGGTGTGGGCAAGTCAGAGTGGTCACTCAGAGGTAGTTCAAATACTACTCAAGGGAGGTGCTGATCCTAACGTTCAGATGAAGGATGGAAGAACAGCCTTGGTGTTGGCAAGTCAGAATGGTCACTCAGAGGTAGTTCAAATACTACTCAAGGGAGGTGCTGATCCTAACGTTCAGATGAAGGATGGAAGAACAGCCTTGGTGTTGGCAAGTCAGATTGGTCACTCAGAGGTAGTTCAAATACTACTCAAGGGAGGTGCTGATCCTAACATTCAGATGAAGGAAGCCTTGGTGTTGGCAAGTCAGATTGGTCACTCAGAGGTAGTTCGAATACTACTCAAGGGAGGTGCTGATCCTAACGTTCAGACGAAGGATGGAAGAACAGCCTTGGCGTTGGCAAGTCAGATTGGTCACTCAGAGGTAGTTCAAATACTACTCAAGGGAGATGCTGACCCTAATGTTCAGATGAAAAATGGAAGAACAGCCTTGGTGTGTGCAAGTATAAATGGTCACTCAGAAGTGGTTCAAATACTACTCGAGGGAGGTGCTGATCCTAATATTCAGGAGGAAGATGGATGGACAGCTCTGATGTATGCCAGTCAGGATGGCCATTCAGAGGTAGTTCAAATACTACTCAAGGGAGGTGCTGATCCTAACGTTCAGATGAAGGATGGAAGAACAGCCTTGGTGTTGGCAAGTCAGAATGGTCACTCAGAGGTGGTTCAAATACTACTCAAGGGAGGTGCTGATCCTAACGTTCAGACGAAGGATGGAAGAACAGCCTTGGTGTTGGCAAGTCAGATTGGTCACTCAGAGGTAGTTCAAATACTACTCAAGGGAGGTGCTGATCCTAATATTCAGGAGGAAGATGGATGGACAGCTCTGCTGTTTGCCAGTCAGGATAGCCATTCAGAGGTAGTTCAAATACTACTCAAGGGAGGTGCTGATCCTAACGTTCAGATGAAGGATCGAAGAACAGCCTTGGTGTGTGCAAGTATAAATGGTCACTCAGAGGTGGTTCAAATACTACTCAAGGGAGGTGCTGATCCTAATATTCAGGAGGAACATGAATGGACTGCCCTGATGTATGGCAGTTGGAATGGTCACTCAGAGGTAGTTCAAATACTACTCGAGGGAGGTGCTGATCCTAACGTTCAGATGAAGGATGGAAGAACAGCCTTGGTGTTGGCAAGTCAGAATGGTCACTCAGAGGTGGTTCAAATACTGCTCAAGGGAGGTGCTGATCCTAATATTCAGGAGGAACATGAATGGACTGCCCTAATGTATGGCAGTTGGAATGGTCACTCAGAGGTAGTTCAAATACTACTCGAGGGAGGTGCTGATCCTAACGTTCAGATGAAGGATGGAAGAACAGCCTTGGTGTTGGCAAGTCAGATTGGTCACTCAGAGGTAGTTGAAATACTACTCAAGGGAGGTGCTGATCCTAATATTCAGGAGGAAGCTGGATGGACAGCTCTGCTGTTTGCCAGTCAGGATGGCCATTCAGAGGTAGTTCAAATACTGCTCAAGGGAGGTGCTGATCCTAATATTCAGGAGGAAGATGGATGGACAGGTCTGCTGTTTGCCAGTCAGGATGGCCATTCAGAGGTAGTTCAAATACTACTCAAGGGTGGTGCTGATCCTAACATTCAGATGAAGGATGGAGGAACAGCCTTGGTGTGGGCAAGTCAGAGTGGTCACTCAGAGGTAGTTCAAATACTACTCAAGGGAGGTGCTGATCCTAACGTTCAGATGAAGGATGGAAGAACAGCCTTGGTGTTGACAAGTCAGATTGGTCACTCAGAGGTAGTTCAAATACTACTCAAGGGAGGTGCTGATCCTAACGTTCAGATGAAGGATGGAAGAACAGCCTTGGTGTTGGCAAGTCAGATTGGTCACTCAGAGGTGGTTCAAATACTACTCAAGGGAGGTGCTGATCCTAATATTCAGGAGGAAGATGGATGGACAGCTCTGCTGTTTGCCAGTCAGGATGGCCATTCAGAGGTAGTTCAAATACTACTCAAGGGATGTGCTGATCCTAACGTTCAGATGAAGGATGGAAGAACAGCCTTGGTGTTGGGAAGTCAGAATGGTCACTCAGAGGTGGTTCAAATACTACTCAAGGAAGGTGCTGATCCTAATATTCAGGAGGAAGATGAATCGACAGCCCTGATGTATGGCAGTTGGAAGGGTCACTCAGAGGTAGTTCAAATACTTCTCAAGGGAGGTGCTGATCCTAACATTCAGATGAAGGAAGCCTTGATGTTGGCAAGTCACAGTGGTCACTCAGAGGTGGTTCGAATACTACTCAAGGGAGGTGCTGATCCTAACATTCAGATGAAGGATGGAAGAACAGCCTTGGTGTTGGCAAGTCACAGTGGTCACTCAGAGGTGGTTCGAATACTACTCAAGGGAGGTGCTGATCCTAACGTTCAGACGAAGGATGGAAGAACAGCCTTGATGTGTGCAAGTATAAATGGTCACTCAGAAGTGGTTCAAATACTACTCGAGGGAGGTGCTGATCCTAATATTCAGGAGGAAGATAAATGGACTGCCCTGATGTATGGCAGTTGGAATGGTGACTCAGAGGTAGTTCAAATACTACTCAAGGGAGGTGCTGATCCTAATATTCAGGAGGAAGATAAATGGACTGCCCTGATGTATGGCAGTTGGAATGGTCACTCAGAGGTAGTTCAAATACTACTCAAGGGAGGTGCTGATCCTAATATTCAGGAGGAAGCTGGATGGACAGCTCTGCTGTTTGCCAGTCAGGATGGCCATTCAGAGGTAGTTCAAATACTACTCAAGGGAGGTGCTGATCCTAACATTCAGATGAAGTATCGAAGAACAGTCTTGATGTTGGCAAGTCAGGATAGCCATTCAGATGTGGTTCAAATACTACTCAAGGGAGGTGCTGATCCTAATATTCAGGAGGAAGCTGGATGGACAGCTCTGCTGTTTGCCAGTCAGGATGGCCATTCAGAGGTAGTTCAAATACTACTCAAGGGATGTGCTGATCCTAACGTTCAGATGAAGGATGGAAGAACAGCCTTGGTGTTGGCAAGTCAGAATGGTCACTCAGAGGTGGTTCGAATACTACTCAATGGAGGTGCTGATCCTAACGTTCAGACGAAGGATGGAAGAACAGCCTTGGTGTTGGCAAGTCAGAATGGCCATTCAGAGATAGTTCAAATACTACTCAAGGGATGTGCTGATCCTAACGTTCAGATGAAGTATGGAAGAACAGCCTTAGTGTTGGCAAGTCAGAATGGTCACTCAGAGGTGGTTCGAATACTACTCAAGGGAGGTGCTGATCCTAACGTTCAGACGAAGGATGGAAGAACAGCCTTGGTGTTGGCAAGTATAAATGGTCACTCAGAGGTAGTTCAAATACTACTCGAGGGAGGTGCTGATCCTAATATTCAGGAGGAAGATAAATGGACTGCCCTGATGTATGGCAGTTGGAATGGTCACTCAGAGGTAGTTCAAATACTACTCAAGGGAGGTGCTGATCCTAATATTCAGGAGGAAGCTGGATGGACAGCTCTGCTGTTTGCCAGTCAGGATGGCCATTCAGAGGTAGTTCAAATACTACTCAAGGGATGTGCTGATCCTAACGTTCAGATGAAGTATGGAAGAACAGCCTTAGTGTTGGCAAGTCAGAATGGTCACTCAGAGGTGGTTCGAATACTACTCAAGGGAGGTGCTGATCCTAACGTTCAGACGAAGGATGGAAGAACAGCCTTGGTGTTGGCAAGTATAAATGGTCACTCAGAGGTAGTTCAAATACTACTCGAGGGAGGTGCTGATCCTAATATTCAGGAGGAAGATAAATGGACTGCCCTGATGTATGGCAGTTGGAATGGTCACTCAGAGGTAGTTCAAATACTACTCAAGGGAGGTGCTGATCCTAATATTCAGGAGGAAGCTGGATGGACAGCTCTGCTGTTTGCCAGTCAGGATGGCCATTCAGAGGTAGTTCAAATACTACTCAAGGGAGGTGCTGATCCCAAAATTAAAACAAAAAGAGGTTACAAAGCTCTGGCAATTGCAAACACTCATTCACAATTTTTTGAATTACTGAAATTCCATAAATATTAACTAGTAGTAATTCAATGGAGGTGTGGACACAAACATTGAAAATGAAATCGTCACTCAGAGTACTATGAGGTGATCCCAAAATTAGAACTAAAAATTGAAACATGGCTCTGACATTTACTATTACAAATGCATTCATGAATTAACGAAAACCCATAGATTATAGAAATTCAACCTCCATACATATTTTAAATTCTGTTTTTGTGGATTTTTTTATATAATTATTATACAAGAGAGTATCAATTATTAATCCTTGCTGTACATAGGCACAATTGTTATTGTATTCATTGTGTCTATTTGTGCAGTTACTAACTGAAATGAGGTAACCAGCATTTTATTGAGCTATTGGACTTTAGAAATATACTTTAGCTAGCTATTAGTTCCAGTTTCTACGTAAGCTACACAGCTTTCTTTCGCTGGTCTGTAGAGCTTGAGCGCACGTTCTTTTACGTGCCACACCCATTTATTCACTGAGCCCCCAGGAATGACGTAACTTCCTTAACTACGTATACAATGCATATAGTTATATATATATAATATTATATATAATTATATATAATTATATATATATATATAGTTCGAGCCCGTGGAAAAGCAGGATGGCCCTACGGGCAAAGTATTTAGGGAGTTTTGTAAAAATGCGTTAAAACCTTAAACCAATTTATATAACTACAGACAAGTCTCAGTTTCTTTTGAGTGATACAGAATTTATGTTAATCAGTATATACCAGGTATCGGGGGTATTTCATGATATTAAACGACTACCCCTAGTGAGATGCTACTTCAAACCTAATGATGTACAAGTTGTAGCAGTTTTCAAGGTCTAGAAACTGAAGTTCCAGTAACCACATTTACATCCCTTAAAGCTTTGCTTTGCTTACATAGTGCAGTGTACAAAGGTTATGTGTGGTTATAATTAACAACTGATGCAATTATATATCTTTTTTAGTAAATGTTTTCTATAGCTTCATTTACAACCAACTATCAGATTTAGTTATGAGCTCTCACTTGAGAGAATGATCTTCAATATTCATGAAAATGTATACTTATACCGGGATCACCTGTGCATTCATTTATAACTCTATTTATAATATCTTATTATATCAACAGGGAATATCAACTAAAGAGTCACAATTATCAACAGTACAATTACCACTTAGAGTATCCATTATACCTCCTCCTCCTCGACACACCAGAATCCTCTGGGATCAGTTCCATAATCTCCGATATCCTCCCGGGTACTTCCCACGTGATAATCTCCACATGAAAACAGATCCTCTTGATTGGAATGGTGATCACATTCATACTAACTTCAAAGATATATATACACACTTAAGATCACATGGATACTATATAGAAGTGTTAGGTGAGGATACTATTATGATTAGTATAATACACACTTAAGATCACATGGATACTATATAGAAGTTTTAGGTGAGGATACTATTATACATGGATATAGGAGAGGAAACTATTATGATTTGTATACTGTTTTATAATATAAACTTTCTGAATTAATGACATCTCCATTAAGGATAACTTCTCCTAATACACATATTACATTAATGTATGACTCAACCTCTGAATAAGGACACCTTCACTTCATTTAAAAGTGTCATTTATAAATATGTTGAATATTTTGATTCTAGCTGTTATTAATTTATTTTCCTGTTTTTCAGGTTCTCCATTCACTTGTTTTGATGCTACTAAATATGGTAAGGTAATAGTAAGTAGCAGATATCTTCAGCTACATGTATCTCGTTGTTTTATAAGTACTCATTATTAATAGGAGTTTTCTCTTTAATAGGTACTCTACTGATTACAGACAGTGAAGAGGAGTTCTTTCCTGAAGAGATTCAGAAATTATCCAAAGATGTTACTATTCATGGTTTATCAGTGATAGTAATGGCAGGTCAGTATTTTAAACAGAGACCATATTAATTATATTGTATAATATTATGTGCTGCTTCTTAGATTGGTATAATATTGAAGTGATGAAGAAACTAAGATTCTATGATGAGAATACCAGACAATGGTGGATGCCTGATACTGGAGGTGCTAATATACCAGCTCTCAATACACTACTAGCTACCTGGGGAATAGCACTGAGGTTGGCCATCTTCTATCTACTCACCATCCACCCAGCTATTGTTCCTCAATCCTTTCATTCATGCATACATCCATTCATCTATTTATCCATTCATTCATCCATCCATCCAACCATTCATCCATCATTCACTCATCCATCCATCCATCCATCCACCCATCCATCCATCATTCACTCATCCATCCATCCAGTGATCAAGTAATGGAGGGTGATATGGAGATAAATGGACATACAGTATATTATGCTAGTGGTAGTACATTAGCAATGTTTCCTACTAACAACAGTTTCATATATTCAGCTGATTTGAAAGACCAGAGTGAGTTTGTGTGTCTGTATGTATTAATGTCCATGTGCATAGTTGATTACACAGCTCATACATGTGATATTTTCCTTTCATTGATGTTAATATCATAGGTATAGAAGTGAAGACAGGAACTAATAGTATACATCGTACAGTACCTGTACTAGGTCTACACAAGACTAACAAAGGTAAGTACAATAGTGTAGAGTATGTATACAGCTCTCTCTCTCTCTCTCTCTCTCTCACTTCAGGTGGTGGTCATATAGTAGTATATGGTGATTCTAATTGTATTGATTCAGCTCATTTACAATCAGGTAATGTGTATAGTATAGTATATCTGTTTATCTTCTTCTATTTGTCTTCTTCTATTTGTCTTTCTGTCACATAGATTGTTTTTGGTTACTTGATGAACTCATTCAGTATTGTACAAGAGGTATTGTCCCAGTCTTTGTCTCTCCTTCACTACCCATAACTCGACCTGTGTTTTTACCGGAAAGAATGGAAGGTAACAATCTCATCCTTATCACAGTATTCTACATCCAGGCTATTTAGAGTGATGGTTGGTTCTATTGTGTATATAGTGCTGTTTACCGAACTTTACCCAGTATATACTTAATTCAGTATCAGTAGTATGTAATGTGTATTATCTATTAATGTTTATGAGAGGTTGTCTGAGAGGTGGTTATTCCCAGCCAGTGTGGGCAGAACACCCATTATCAAACCATTCATTAATTCATTCATTCATTACCTTCTACATACAGGTAGTAGACTACATCAATTTTCTAAAGTTCTGGATCCCATTGATTCTCATCAGTTTCGTTCCCTACCAAGTTGTCCACACCATATTTGGGCAAAGTCACGCCCTATAAATGCTAGTTCACAGTTTGTACAGCGTATACTAGATAATAAGGTTAGTATACTAGGTAATATAGTTAGTATACTCGATAATGTAGTTGGTATACTAAATAGTTAGTATACTAGATAATGTAGTTAGTATACTAGATAATAATATTAGTATACTAGATAATATAGTTAGTATACTAGATAATAAGGCTAGTATACTAAATAATATTGATCTACTTCTGGGCTATTAATTCACTGATATTCTACTCATCTGGTTTACTACACCTACATACCTGTGTGATTACAAAGGAACAATTTAATATACACAATACATGGAGTCTAATTAGTATATTGTATAATACATAAAGTATATTATATACTAAGCACAATACACAGACTCTAATTAGTGTGTTGTTTATGTAACACAAGAATATTGTCTACATGCTATGTACTATATAAAGCCCTGAGATGTTTATTTTCAAGAGAGTTAGTCAATCTTATAATAGCAGAAGGTCACTCATTATCTTGTTTGCAGGCTAGCGATGCTGGAAGAGGATTACTAACACTAGAGCAGACACCTCCAGATCTTGATAACACACCATTATCTCATCCGTGGTTCTTACCCGGACTACTGGCTGTCTCTTTGGGTCTAACATACTGGTTATGTTGCTGTCGTAAAAGAACGAGAAGTAGACGTTCAGTATTCCTATCTAAATTACCTGTTGTATGATTATAGATTATATTATATCCTGTCTTCTGTGAATATCCTATAATACTAAACTATTGATTTGAAAATATATAGAGAGAATTTCGATAGTTTTGAAGTTGAGATTGATTCTCCGATATTATTCATTACCACTTAGTACATTATATATATTATACAATCATCCTTTGTTTATAATCATGAAGTAGGTTCTATTCAAACAATTTCAAATCTGAATTTTAAAATAAATAGTAATTATTTTATATTTTTAGAGATAGTAATAATTATTATTATGATTTGTTATAGTACTAATCATATAGCTGTCTTTTAATTAGATCTATTGTGATCTGTACTGAATTACTACTACTGGTCATTAATGTGACAGGTTGATTCATTATTAGATTTTAATTGGGGGTTATGTGAATAAATTGATAAATAGGTTGATTCATTATTAGATTTTAATTGGGGGTTATGTTTTAATAATGTATATATTGATAATTAAGGTGTGGCTCTGCTTTACTGCAGCATGTAGCAAGGAGTCTTTTTTCCAGGTAATATTATGCTTAGTTCACTTTGGTTGTGATGAATTTATTAAATATTTCTTGTAGTGAATCATGTCTGACAACCCATCACCAAGCAGACCAACTGTGAAAGAACTAGACCTAGAACTGAAACATTTAGTGAGATGGCAGAAGTTTGCTACTCATCTGCCTAATATAGAGCAGTCAGATATTGAAGAAATTGAACAAGATAAACCAGGAAGCACAGAAAAACAAAAATTGGCTTTTTTTGGGATATGGTTACGCAGGTGTGTTAGTGCTTCCTGGCTAGATGTGGTAATTGCTCTTCAAACGATTGATGAAAATGTCCTTGCTGCAGATGTAAAAGAAAAGTATAATATTGTAGTTCCTCACTGCTCGACCAGTTCTGATGACCCTAGCACTAGTCTTGCATCCCCTCTAATCTCACCTTCATCGGATTCATGTCAAGATATTAAGTTTTCTTTACCTTCAGAAGATGAAGTAGTAAGTAAATTAGAACAGTTGAACAAATTGTTCGGTAATTTAGTTACAGATCTTCGAACAGAAATTGACAAGTTAGTACAAACAGACAACTCTGTTTTGCGGAGGTTAGCAATACGTATCGAGGAGGAAGAATATTGTAACATCAAAGGGTTAACAGCTGTAAAATCACCAGATGAATTGTTTGACACAATTCGTCAACACTATAATTTCTTAGATATTGATCTGCTGGAAACAATTGCCGACTATTTGGAATGTGAAGATCTTTGCGCACGAATAAAGAAACACAATGAGAGTGTCGACGAATTTAAATCCACTACTCCAGTTGAAAGCCTTAGAGATAGTATCATACCTTATGTTTCTATGCCAAACTCTTCCAAAGCTCGTAGTATTGTAATTATTAAGCTACAGAAACCATGGAGAAAACGTCAAATAAGATTAGTAGAAAGATTGACGGAAAGTCTTTTTCCCGGTAACAGTGGTGCATTCGAATGGTTCAGAGTGATGAATGGATCGGTATACGTAATGTTTTTAGTTCCAAAAGAGAAAACCAAATCCCTTGTTGCCACAAGTCGTCAGAAACTTCAGTTCATGAGACTAATGGGAGTCTTCAGTCTACAGATCGGTAATACTCATGTTCTCAATGAAGACGAAAACAAAAGCTTTAGTTTTAATTCAGCTCTTCTAGAAGCATCACGATTAGGTAACAATGAAGCTATTCAGTTTCTAGAAGACTTGGTAGCTGGCAATATCACAAGTAAGACAGTAGTGTCACAAGCTAGACGTGAAGAGTTTGTACAAGAGAAGCTAACATCCATTTTCATGGGTGCAATTGAACAGAACAATTTCAGAGTTGTTGCGGAGCTTATGAATAAGGTTTCTGCTATTGATATACAATTAGGAGTGACAGCAGCATGTAGACTAGGGTATTCAACTATCATTAGTCTGTTAATAAAACATTTACAGCTTTCTCCACGAGTTGAGGATTTGTATGTTGCCTGCGCAAAGAATAATGCCAGTGCATTCAAGCAAACACTTACCCAGTCTGGTATTAATCCTAATACCACATTAATATCCGATATTACACCTCTCATGATAGCATCATCATGTGGACATATCGAAGTATTGGAATGTCTCCTACAAGCTGAAGCTGATGTTAATAGTAAGGATGAAGATGGTTATACACCATTAGCATATGCTATTACAGGTAGTAAATCATTAACAATAGTACAACGACTTCTTGAATCTGGAGCTAATCCTAATATTTTACTCGGAGGTATTTCCATTATAGAGAAAGCCAAAGTGGAGAATGGAACAGAGGAAATTGTTAATCTTCTCCTCAAATACTTAGCACTTCAGTTACACAATGACCATGAACAGTTAGCAGAGAAAATAAAAAAATCCATTAATGATCAGATCGAAGAGAAACAACAAACTCTTTCACAAGTTGCAGAAAAAATTGAAACACATATTCAAGATACTAGTTTATCAAAAGCACAAAATATACACGAATTATTCAACAAGTTACAACCATATTACTCCTTCTTATGTTGTGACATCTTAGTTGAAATTGTGAGAGAGTTTATTGGAGGTGAGATTGAGAATGAGTTAAAGGGCTACTTGGTAATGATGAGAAAGTTCCAGAAATCAGCTAAAATAAAACAGTTGAAAGAAGTGATGTCACTTGTTCCAAGACAAGAGGACACATCCGATACTTGTGATGTTGATATCCAACTTAATGGAGAATGGGAGGAAGGAACACTTGAAAACCTTCAACAGTTACTCAAACACACGTTTCGTAATAAACAATATCTCCTTAATCACATGACTGTTGATGAAAGGGACTCACTTCGTATTACATTCACAATTCCACCTTCACAATCAGATAGTGTTGCCGATGAAGTAAAGGGAATTCAGAAGTTTTCAGACCTCATTGGAATATCCAGAGTATCTGTTGGAGATGTTAATGTTGTCAGTAAACTAAGCACTACACAATTTAGCTTTAGCTCAGGTCTTTTCAGAGCTGCTCAAAACGGAATCGATGAAGCAGTTCAGTTGCTTTTAGAAGTTGGAGTTAATATCAATGATAGGACTGGCGAAGGAAAGACAGCGCTAATATTAGCAAGTGAAGCTGGTCACGAAAATGTTGTGCGAGCACTATTATCAGCTGGTGCTAATATAGATCATCTTGATAGCTTAGGGGAAACTCCAATAACAATGGGAAAAACAGCTACAATATCATCGCCATCATTGACACACACAGATATCAGTATAAAGAAGCATCAGGTTGCCGATCTAAAAGCAGCATTAGTAGTTGACTATTGTATTAATCCTGATATTCAAGATAACGATGGAATGACAGCCCTAATGTATGCCGTTGAGAATTGGCATTTAGAGATAGTTGAAGCACTGCTCAATGCAAATGCTGACCTTAATATACGAAATGAAGATGGATGGACAGCTCTAATGTCTGCCTGTCCGAATGGTAATGCAGAGGTTGTCGAGGTACTACTCAAGGGAGGTGCTGATCCTAACATCCAGGATAAAGATGGATGGACAGCCCTAATGTCTGCCTGTCGAAAGGGCCATTCTAAGGTGGTTGAAGTATTACTCAAGGGAGGTGCTGATCCAGATATTCGGGAGAAAGATGGAGGGACAGCCCTAATGTCTGCCTGTCGAAGAGGCCATTTGAAGGTGATTGAAGTATTACTCGAGGGAGGTGCTGACCCAGACATTAAGGAGAAAGATGGATGGACAGCGCTAATGGCTGCCTGTCAAAAGGGCCATTTAAAAGTGGTTGAAATATTACTCGAAGCAGGTGCCAATCCAAACATTCAAGATGAAGATGGATTTACGGCCCTAATGTCTGCCTGTCAGAATGGTCATTTAGAAGTAGTTAAAATACTACTGAAGAGAAACGCTGAACCCAATATTCATGGTGACGGATGGACAGCTTTAATGTCTGCCTGTCGAAATGGTCATTCAAAGGTAGTTGAAATGCTGCTACAAGGAAAAGCTGACCCCAACTTTAAAAACGAAGAGGGATGGACAGCCCTGATGACTGCCAGTGAAAATGGTCATTCACAGGTGGTTGAAGTACTACTCGAGGGAGGCGCTGACCCAAACATTGGAGACGATGAGGGATTTACAGCTCTGATGTCTGCCTGTCGGCATGGTTATTTACAAGTGGTTGATGTACTACTTAAAGGAAACGCTGATGCCAACATTGATGGTGACGGATGGACAGCTTTAATGTCTGCCTGTAAAAATGGTCATTCACAGGTAGTTGAAATGCTACTACAAAGAAATGCTGACCCCAACTTTCAGAACGAAGAGGGATGGACAGCCCTGATGTCTGCCAGTCGAATTGGTCATTTTGAGGTAGTGGAAAAATTACTCGAGGGAGGCGCTGATCCCAACATTATGACACGGCATGGAAACAAAGCTCTATCATTGGCTAGAGAGTGTGGTCATCCAAAAATTGTTGAACTATTGGAAAAACGAACAGCGTAATATTGAAACTTGTATTGTTATTCTAATAAATATTGTATTCTCTGAGTAACTTGTATAATAGTTAATAAATTATTTTTGTTGACACAATTAATACAGTGGAACTCTTCTATTCCAGACACCCTTGGGACAAATATAAGTGTTTTGATTACAGGGGTGTCCTCATTTCAGAGGTAAATTTACATTATAAATCACAACTTGGAACATTTGTAAGTGTCCTTAATACAGGCGTATCCTCGTTTAAGGGTGTCTTCAATAGAGGGGTTTCGCATATCTTCAACATAGCATTGTTAATATATAATAGAAAAGGTTTCATTTTGAAGTTCAAGAAAATTCACTTGGTAATAAATTGCAAGTACATTAGTTGGTTCGTTTGAGTCCAGAGCTATGCAGTAGTTGACTACAGTGTTGTGAATACTAAAACAAGCGCTATGATAAAGCTTCACTAGTACTGTCTGCATTTAATTATTCTCACCAGGAATTGCCACTTACATATACATACATATAATATTCTCCAGACTCAGACTGATGATAGCATATCTATGCTAATGGTCATTGTAGTTTGAATAATTTCCACTACAAAATAAAATTAATTATTTCACATTATTGAAAAATACAGTGGAACCCCTCTATTGAGGTCAGCATTCGGACAAATAGATGTCCTGTTTACAGGGGTGAATTTATATTATATATAAAGCACAGTTTGGGACATTTATAAGTGTTCTTAATACAGGGGTGTCCTCAATAGGGGGTTTCACTATATTTTCAATAATGTGAAATAATTAATTTTATTTCGTATATTATAGTCCAGTTGAGTTGCCTTGAATAGATAAATTTGGATCCTTGGCACAAATTTGTGGTGTTCCACATTAAATGCAATGGTATATTATATAAATAAAATTATAATTATAGTCATCGCATTATAAAATATTAATATAGTAACAGTTGCAACTATATGCTACTCCAGTTTTCAAAATGGCAACTTATTATGTCAGCCACATCTGAATGATCATTATCATTTGCAGACATCAGGGCATTCCATCCATTATAACCCTGAAGATTTGGGTCAGCATTCTTTTTGAGTAATATTTCAACCACTTGTGGATGACCGTTTCGGCTGGCAGACATCAAAGCTGTCCATCCATCTCCCATAATGTTAGGGTCAGCATTTTCCTGAAGTAGTATTTCAACCACCTCTGAATGACCATTTCGACTCGCAGACATCAGGGCTGTAAAACCATCTTTATCT
Organism: Petrosia ficiformis; assembly: GCA_947044365.1. Taxonomy (NCBI): domain Eukaryota; kingdom Metazoa; phylum Porifera; class Demospongiae; order Haplosclerida; family Petrosiidae; genus Petrosia; species Petrosia ficiformis. The sequence continues at coordinate 6,883,645 of OX345642.1, read as the reverse complement.
TGAATATCGGAATCGGCATTGCCATCGAGTAATATTTTAACCACCTCTGAATGACCATTTTGGCAGGCACACATCAGAGCTGTCCATCCAGTATTGTCTTGAATGTTGGGATCAGTATTACCGTTAAGAAGTATTTCAACCACCTCTGAATGACCATTTCGACTGCCAGACATTAGGGCTGTCCATCCATCATTGTCTTGAATGTTGGGATCAGTATTTCCCTTAAGTAGTATTTCAACCACCTCTGAATGACCATTTTGGCAGGCACACATCAGAGCTGTCCATCCATCATTGTCTTGAATGTTGGGATCAGTAGTAACGTTAAGAAGTATTTCAACCACCTCTGAATGACCATTTCGACTGCCAGACATTAGGGCTGTCCATCCATTTTCGTCCTTGATGTTGGAATCAGCGTTTTCCTTAAGAAGTATTTCAACCACCTCTGAATGACCATTTTGGCAGGCACACATCAGAGCTGTCCATCCACTATCGTCTTGAATATTGGGATCAGTATTACTGTTAAGAAGTATTTCAACCACCTCTGAATGACCATTTTGACTGGCAGACATTAGAGCTATCCTTCCTGAATTGAGATAATTAACATCAGCACCAGCTGATAATAGTGTTTGTACGACCTCCTCATGTCCAGCTTCGCTTGCTATTATTAATGCTGTGTTTCCCTCAGTATCACTATGGTTTACATTAACTCCCATGTATAGTAGAAACCGAACTGCTTCATTATTGCCAACGTTTGATGATTGTAGAAGAGCTAACTCAAATGTGTAGCTTTCATTCTCATCTTCTTGTAGAACATATTCACTACCGATCTGTAAGCTAAAAACTCCCATTAGTCTCATGAACTCTAGCTTTTGACGACTTGAGGTGATAAGAGATTGGCAGATATCATTAGGAGCTACAAACCTTAAACATATTGATCCAGATATCACTTTAAACCATCGGACCTCATGACTGTAATGCATGAAAAGATGTTTAATAAGTACCTCTACTAATATTAAAGGATGTTCTCCCCATGCATTTTCTATCTCAATAACTACTGGTTCATGCTGGTCACTTATGGCACTGAGTTCTTTTATCGTATTCTTTAAACTCTTCACTTGAGAATTTCGTTTGAAGTCTAAAACGTTTCGTTTGTGTTGTCGTATACTTTGAAGATCTTTTTCATCTAAAAATTTATCTGCAAGAGTTTCTAGTAGATGAAAATCTAGAAAATTGTAATGTGGACGAACTAATTCAAAGAACTCATCTGTTGTTTGTACAGCAGTCAATCCTCTAACTCTATAAATCTGAGCTTCTTCAATATGAATTGCCAAGTTGCGCAATGAACATCTTCCCGATTCAATTAACTCATCAATCCTCTCCCGAATCCTTGATGCCAAGTCAGTGAATGATTTGTGAAGCTGCTCTAATTTTTGTATTATGACATCATCTGAATTTAGATAAATACGATGATGAGATCCAGTTGACGACGAAGGAAGGAAAGAAGTCACAGGACAGTGTTTCACTTTTATGTATTCTGCAAGTGATTTTTCATCAATTATCTCAAGAGCGGACACTACATCTAGCCAAGAAGCACTAACACACTTGCTCAGCCACACCCTAAAAACAGCCAATTTCTGATTTTCTGTGCTTCCGCGATTATCTTGCTCAATTTCTTCTATATCTGATTGTTCTAACATAGGTAGATGAAGTGCAAACTTCTTCCATCGCACCAAACCTTTGAGTTCTGGGTCTAGGTCCTTCATAGTAGGTCTGTTGTCATCCGACATGATTTCATTAAATTAATATACGAGGGGAGCTCGTAATTTCCCGGAAAACATGGTACAAACTCCTGTACTGTAACTACTGTTTACTGAAACTGTTTGTAACCTTCTAAACAGGTTATAAAAATCACAGTAATGGGATTTAAGAAGGCTCCAACTCAACATGTAAAGCAACACTGAAAAGTGCATGGTACTTGCTAGCCAGCTCCTGCATCCTCTAGTAAAGTGCAACACTGTGGTCCGCTGTGTTAAAAATGCATTACAGAACCTTCTACTATAATTAGCACACTACCATACTGACCATCAGATTACAATCTCATTAATTTAATATCTGTATATATTATATACATTATTTAAGGTCCATTAAATGTCTGAATATCACAGGAACCTCTGAACAACTACAGCATTTAGTAGCTGAGCATCAGATAATGTTTGAGTATCATCAGTCAATTCCTTTCTTGGAAATGTTGTTAATAATAGAAAAGGTTTACTACTTGTTTCTGGACGAGATCTGATTAAATGTTAGTTCAGGAAAAGGAATTGATAATTCATATATAATCTAGTAAATACTTATTCGGTAAGTGCCTTGAAAGAGTACTTCAAGAATCTATGTACTAGACTGGAGGTATGTTTGTACAGATCTCAGTATTCAGAGTACACAGAATGATAGAGACTCTAATGCTGTCAGGATCCTTATCAGGATTTACCAGAGATGTCAAAGATTCCTCTCTGAATCACAGATTCTAGCTCTTGATAAATTCAAAGGCAAATGTATATGTATAATAATTACTAATGATCAAGTCAGTTCACATACTCAATTATAGTATGTTGAATGCATGCCATACTCTATCTATAGGTATATTTCCACTATTGACTATTCTATATTTACTGTATTGCAGTAAATATATAGAATAGTCAGTACTACATTTGCAATTTCCTATAATAAGGATACTGTATAATGAATTTCCTTATATCCCCTACAGTGTGTGTATGATTGAACTTTGATTGAAGTCTGGAGAGAGATTGAAATAATAAAATTAATGTATTCACAATAAACATGCATACATACCTAGAACCATCAGCTAATCTAATTTGTACTGATGTTACTGGTTGAGAGGAATCAATAGAGACATCAACTACAACAGATGTAGATGGTGTTGGTTGTGTGTTTACATGTACGTCAGGAGTTAAACTAAAAGAGTAGAAAGTTAATAATACGGTGGGTATTAAGCTATCAACAGATAGCTAATACATGTTTTTATGCACAATAAGTACAACATGAGGTTAGTCTCAATTCTCAATCCCCATGAAATGAGATACAGCTTTAAGATTAACACACTGCAGTATCATGTGATCTCAAAGCTCTAAAAGTACTTATATAAGACACTTCTGTATCATATCTTACTTTCCTAGTTTGTGTCCTGCTCCTGAGAAAGCCACTAGTTTGGGTTTTGGTACCACATACAGTTCTGTTCTCTTGTCTTCTAAATCAATATCTACTTCTCCTCCCCTAGCAGCATGTATTAATTCCTGAGGTATTTCACTATAGAGAATAATTATGTGAATCTAACATCTTTACATTAAGAAATTTCAGTGGAATTACTTTTGCAGATCAGCTCTCAGTACTGGCTAGTTACAATGATCTTCTTATGAGGATATCAGGATTAATATTGAATACTGAATCACACTACCTAATCTTTTTATGGCCCGTAGGGCCATCCCTATGATTGCTTTCCCACGGGTTCGAACTATATATATATATATATATATATATTTTCTTGTGTCCACTTGCGCGAGTATGCGTTGTATACGTAGTTAAGGAAGTTGCGTCATTCCCGGGGGGCTCGGTCAATTAATGGTGTGGCGCGTAAAAGAACGCGCACTCGAGCTCTACACGGGTCTACAGAGCAGCAGAAAGAAAGCTGCCTGTAGCTAAGTAGCTTACGTAGAAACTGGAACTAGTAGCTAGCTATTCTGCCTGAAATATATTCCTGAAGTTCTACAAGGTCCTTTGAAAGGTCAGGAGAGTAGATAATCAAAATAATAACTATAATAAGCTGATGTGTTTTAGGCATGATAATTCAGCCATGATTACTGAACGCTGGACACCACAAAGCAGTCATAGGGATACTTTTGTCTTCACTTAAATTTGTAAAGCAATCATAGGGATGTTATTTTTCTCTATATACACTTGTTCTTATACAAATTAAACATTGCAATCACCTAACGCCATCTATAATAACTAGACCGATGACAACCATTAGAAGGCTGGCCTGAGGAAGCAAGAATTTGAATTAGTTTTGTAGAAATGAAATAGGAGAATACATTAACCGTCCATCGAAATGGCATTCAAGCAATCAATCCAGCAACAAGAGCATAGAGCATTCATAGACCTGGGTAGGATATGGCGTGCTCAGGCTTGCCCCTATTATAGTAGCATTTGTATGGTATAACAGTAAAAGTACCAATGTAGAACTAAATGACTATATATAGTATACTCATTGGTCATAACTTACAATGTGTTTATAATGTTTGCAGTTCACAGAATAGACTCATAGAGAACTTACCCTTTACTAATAGATTCTAGAAACTGTCTATCCTCAGGACTTTGTCCATTACGTAGAGGTCCATCATCTACGGAAAACCCATCTTTCCAAAATCTTAGAGTGTGCCTGACTTTTTTAGGTTTTGGTATAGAAACTCCAGAGATCATATCACTAGGTCCCTCAGTATCTCCCAAACGAAACCCTACATAAAAGAATTAGAAAACACCATTTGAAGTTCTAAACACAAATACCACCAATATCAATATCAATATCAAAAGCGTGATTCACTCCAGTCAATTTAATCAATTATAATTATTGTCAATAACAGAAGGAGCTTACCTTGTCCATGAAACATTGTGGATTTGCTTTGTTCTCTAACTTCTTCCTCAATCGGTACTGCTCCTTGTCTGGAGAGAGCACAATAAATACAATCATAAAAATGGCAGCATTCAATGACTGACTATAAAGTGGGTTTGTATATTATTAGCAAAATACAGTTACAAATGATTAACTGAAAATAACAGTATTGACTAATGATATTGGCACTTACTGTTTAGCTGCTTCAAAAACTTCCTTTGCTAAATCTTTCTTCTTCCGTGGAGGCCCCGATATGAGTTGTCCACTACAAAGGAGTAAATCATATATATGACTTATTATGACCTAGGTAAAAATCATGTGACAATTACCATCGTAACTTCACAAATTAAGTTATTTGTTGTACAGTCATGTGACTATTACCTGTGCTCTGATCCACCAGCATAATATTTCTCTCCTTCTTCTTCATCTTTGTCCTGTTTATCAGTAGATTGGTAGTCTGACAAAGTAGTGAATCCACTATAATGGAGAAGGATGTCAGAGAGGAAAGTGGAGAGATTGAGAAGAAATGAGAGAATTGAAGAGGGGGAGCAAGGAAGTTGGAGTGAGAGAGGAAAGCAGAGGTTAAGAGGGGCCCAGAAGAAAAAAGGCAAGAGATTTGAGGGGGAGAAAGAGAAAGAGAACAGAGAGAGGAAAGAAAGTGCGGGAGGAATAAAAGGGAGAGAATGGAGATGCATTTATGTGTTATTTACCTCTTTTTAGTATGCTGTTTGCTGCTACTAGTTGAGGGGTAAGTCTTGGGTGGTGTCTGCTCTTTCTATAATCATGTGAAATGTATAGACATAATAATTATATTCATTGTATGAATTGTTACAAGTAGAATCATTAAAGATGCACAATATACCTAATTATAATTTATACACAATTAAATTAATTGTACATATTACAGGGGTTCAGCCTTCATCACTTTGAAATGTATTGTCACCATTTTGATTATCGCTGGGTGACTTAATTCCTAAATTAGTATTACTGTAAGCATCAAAACATCCCTGAGGTCACCGGTCGCTCACCTCCAACCACTGTTGGCAGACCCCTGTATTATGAATAATAACACTCAAAGTTCTACAAAATTATTGTGTTTCAAGATTTTATAGCAAATCTGATAATACAATTACATATCAATCATTTACTTCTTTTCCTTCTTCACCATAAAAAGCATCAATGGCTGCTTGAAGATTTCCTGCAGCAGCCTGAAGAAAGAATTCTGCTCTTTCTCTTGAAGTTCCAGTTACTAAACAAAACTCATCCACTTGTGAATCATCCATAATTAGTGGGTGTGTCAGAATAATTAATGTAGGCGTGGTTAACTAAATTAGTGGGTGTGTGCTCTGCTGTTCTACAATGGATCTGATCAAAAAGGGAAAGAGTATGAAAAATCTGTTTGCTAAACAGAGCGGTATGTGATTTCACATCTAGTAGTTTGTTAATAGTTTCTTTATCTTCTCATGCCAGATGATCCAGCATTTATGGAGAGACAGACCAGATCTAGGCATGCTTTGTTGAAAAACCTATCAAGAGCTGTCAAAGAGGTTAGATTGGTAACTAACACTAACTATATATCTGCACATGATTTATTTGTATCATTGCGTTAACTATAAATGTGTGTATCTACTTGAAATCATCGTTCATTTCCTCCAATACAGCATCCGTCTATCTATCTATCCTATTCATATGTACGCTATAGTTATATATCTCTTTGTTATAAATAGACTCAGTTATTATATACTCGTACTGAGGGAGGTGTGTTAGGTGATTGTAGGCCAGTTCAAAGACTCTGTGCAAGATTTGAAGATGTCTTGAGACATGAACTAAAGACCGGCTGGTCTCGTATGACAGGGAAAATCCCTACTTTCTGGCCCATTGTACTTCGTATTTCACGTAAACAAGCAATTGAGTATATTAATCGGTGAGTGTTAAATGTTATTGCATCAATTTGAGTACCTTCGAAAAATTGTCACTTGATTAGTGAACTTATTTAGTGAGTGTTTCAAAGTGTATTAACGGGTGTAGCGTATGCATTAGTGGTTCTGTTATATGTATGTACAGTGGTCTCAATACTTCATCTACATAATAACTATACAAAGAGAATGGATCAATTCTCCATTTCTACTTCCTTCACTTCTTTATTCTGATCCATCCCTCTTTCTTTCTCTCTCTTGTGTTTGTCAATATACTCTTTAGTCTTCAGTATGCTCAGACAGATATTGGACGTTGCAGAGCTTGGATAAGACTAGCAGCAAATGAATGCTCATTAGAAAGTTATATTACTGTACTTTGTCAAGATACACAACTCCTAAAGTATGTTTTCAATAACACACCTAATTATTATAGTCCATGATCTAACCACCACCATCCATCCACCTAGTTATTCATTCACCTGATCATTGCTAAAATCACTTATCTATCCATCTAAGTATTTACTCACCTGTAAAGCTATCCATTCGTCCATCCATCTTTTGATACAATAATGCTTATGCTTATAATCTTTACATTTCTTTTCTAGTCAATATTATGAGCCTCATAGTTTCATGAGAGACGAAGAGACAGTCACAGCCATGAAACAGATGCTGACTGGTCTCACTCAAATATCTTTTAATATCACTGTGGACACAGCTAGTTTAGAATTTGCTCCAGCGCCTGAAGCTCTTCAACCAGCATTACGTATAAGAGCACCTCAACCTGTGGATGGTATGTACAAGAACTTCACCAATATTCATGTAATTATGCTTAGTTGTTTAAACTATGCTACATGCATGTTTGAATTGACCAATCAGATTGCTTTATATCAGGTCAATAAATCACTTATAAATTCTCTTAAGTATTTCACTGACCAATCAGATTGCTTCATTTGCATTGGATGCGTACACATAAAATGCGTGTCTACTGCAGGAAGTCAAATGAAGTAATCTGATTGGTCAACATGGTATAAGTCAGTTATACAATTCAGTCTCAGTTGCTATATGTTAATAACTTTATACACACTTCAACTTTGGTATAATTATAAATCACATGATATCAATCTTGACCTCAGTAAATAGCCATACTTATATTAGAATATTAATTTATCATTATTAAATTTTCTGCTTCTAGGGAATAGTGACACAAACTCTTATGGTGTTCCCTCTTCTAATAGTACCCCTCAAGCGAGTAGCAGTGGTAGCAGCTGGCTATCAAGTAGCTCAGAGTCATCAGCAGGCCTTTTTGGTAACCATAACAACCAAGTTGAAAAGGATGAGCTGCCGTCAATTGATGATGTGAGGGAAAGGAAAGTAAACGAGCAAGTGGAAGTGATTTTAACTGGTGGATTAGAGGCTTCACTTCATCATGAAGATGATGCTATTGTAGTTGAGGTTTCAGATACAAAAGGATTGACTAAATTAGATGCCTGCACTGACCTTAGACGATTTAGTCAGATGATAGATGATGCAAATGACAAAGAGTGGATGATTAATGAGGAAGAAGAGGAGAATGAAGAAATAAGGGAGAGAGATGATACAGTTTTGAATGAAGGAATTGTGATTCAGATCAAAGAGAAGGTTAAAGGGGATATTGAAGACTTCAAGATGGAAGATAAGCAAGAGAACGAAAATGAAGAAAACACAAGGAGAGATACTTTAGAGGTTTCATCTGCGCAGAAGGTTTTAGATTCAGAGATACTCATACAGCCAACGACAGTGACTGAAGTTTCTCCATCCATTCAACCAGTATCCAATATTGACAATCAGTCTACTGGACTAGTGGAGTCACCAATATCAAATGATCCAACAGTACCACCAACAGACACTTCAAATGACATTACTCGTACTCCTAATGAACAGACAGAATCACCCGAATCTCCACAAATGTCAGGGGAAGTTGTTATCCAAACCGATCCAGAAACTGACGAGTACTCATTTACAGAGCTTCTTCGTCTAGCAACTGGAGTAAAACCGTTTAATAAACCAGAAACCAATGATGTGATACTAGATGACATTGAAGAGCAAAAAGAAGCTGAAGAGGAAGAAAATAAAGTAGAAAACAAAAAGGAAGCACCAGTTGTAGAGGAAGTGGTATTGAGAGTTGATGATTCAGTGTCCTTAGTCGAACCTCCAAATTTATTGAATCTCAATGAAGAGAGTGTTACTCCAAAATTTACATCATCTAATCCTTTTATTCATTCTCCTACCACTCCAGTTGCTAAGGTTACTAACCCTTTTGAAGAAGGTTATGTTCAACCAGAACACCCGTTCTTATTACCTATCAGTGAGGATAACAGAACAGAAATGCCAATATTTGACGAAACCTCCAAAAACCCGTTTAGTCCTCACTCTATACCTCAGCACAATTTTAAATCGTTTAACCCGTTTATAAAACCAGAAATAAAAACAGAGCAAGAAGAGATGAGGTATGAAGGAGAAGATCAGGTGGAAGAAGACGAAAGGTATGAAGATGAATTTCCAAATAGCGGGATTAATGACAAAGATTCAGATGAATTGTTAAATGATAGAAATATAGATCTATCAGAGTGCTTGACCTCCGAAGAATATGCCAAGTTTGAAATGAAAGAAGACCATTTTCCTCTTGAAATGTCACTGGAAGAAATTGAGAGGAGAATAGGAAGATTGAAGAGTCATCTCAGAAGAGACAGTTCTGATAAAGGCCTGAAACAGACCTTAATTCGACTGCAGCTATTGAAACAAGAGTTGAAGGAAGTAAGTAATACTTAAAATGCATATTCTGTTCTTGAAACATTTACTTTTTAGATTTCTGAATATCCTTTGACAGGAGAGGAAGTGTTAGGTCATGTTTTCCAGTTGTTACCGCGAGGAGTGATGGGAAAGAAGTGTGTCACTTGTAAAAAGCCTCTAGTTGGTCTGCTTAGAAGCGCTTTTCGTTGTACATGTAAGGAAGTTCATTTAATTTCAAGGGGGGGTTGGCCCACCCTCCTTTCCTAGTCTAAATTCCTTTGATATGGTCATAGGAATGCAATTAGGCCTTTGATGTGGTCATGCTTTTGATACAGCCACCCTCCTTACTCTGAGTTCTAGCTAAAACCTTGTAATGGCTTGTGAATATTGGATATTGTAACATACTGTACAGCAGGGATGTGGTAATTACCCTTGCCGCAAAGCATACATGTATATGGAAAGGTATGTTAATTTCATTGTGTGTGCACTGTGTGTTAGGAACACTAAGACTGTTGGGAGTTAAAACATTAAGGAACAAATTAACAAAAGTCTTTTTCTACAACCCTTGAGGTATTAAGTTATAATAATTTGTATCTCAATCATGGTAGCGGTAAATAGTCTAGTTACCTTTTGAGTGTAATAGTAACAGTAATTCAACTTCACAGGATGATTTATAAGGTATTAATTATGTAATGATTAGCAATTGTTTGGCAGTAGTACATAGTAACAAGACTAAATTGTGTTTGGTAATTATTATCATTACTAAGGTAATTCACCACATTCCTGATGTAAATATGGTTTAGATGTTTTCTGGTTGCTATGGTAACTATTGTCTTATAATCCTTTTAGCTTGTGGATATTTGACTCATGCAAAATGCATGCAAGGTATTTCAAGAAAATGTGTTGCTATAGTGATGAAGGTGAATGAAAGTATGGGAACGAGACTATTTTGTTAATTGTAATTATATGAACAGACTTACGTATACACTACCAATTTAATGAGGATTATAGCAAGATATTTTTATATTCCAAATTAGGAAGTTAATAGTTATATTATGGATATTTGTCCTGAAAAGGGACTAACTCATCAACACTTTCGTTGTGCTTGTTGTAACCGAGCATTGAATCAGCAATCTATTGAAGTGAGGTTATGTGATTATACTGGACACTACTTCTGTCCAGATTGTCATCGAAATGATTTATCACTAATTCCTGCAAGAGTTTTGCATGACTGGGACTTTTCTCAGAGGAGAGTAAGTTAAATACCAATTATGTATAACGATAACAGGTCTATAACTAACTCCCCTTTTATAGCTTGTGATAACTTTATATGTAATATAGTGTATAGTTTAATGTCAATATATAATACATGATTATACTGTAACTCAATAATGAAGCAATGGATTGAAATTTGGCATACACAAAAAAAGAGTGGGAAGAATAATTATATGAAAATGGTGCAAAAAGATTGCTGTTCATTCTAAATTAAAGTTATAAAACTTTTTCTGAAGTCAAGGTGAACATGAATGACCTTTAGTAAGGCAGTAATACACTGTAATATTAATTGCCTAAAACCTAGCAGTACCTCATTGTGCTCATCTTTAGGTATGTTCTGGATGTATGGAATTATTAGATGCCATTGAGGGTCGTCCATTAATCAACATCCAATCATCCAACCCATCATTGTATACACATATACATGATATTGGAGCTATAGAGGTAACATACTAACTGTCTCTGTCTATCTGTAAATCATCTCATCCATCTATCTATTTATCCTTTCCTGATATCTGTCTAAATATTCCAATAGTTATTACGCCATGAGATTTTATTAATGAAACCAATCTTAGTTCAGTGTGAAAGAGCTCGTGAAGAAAAACTCATACAAGAAGTGAACTACTTTTATGTATCTGTATAATGTTATGTTTTGTTTCATTTCAGTAGCACTAGTAGCTTTTCTATCAAGACATGTAGATTCCAACTCTATAATGCAACTGCTGGTCATTAAAAGTTTTACAATGAGATACTGTTAAAAGCCTGCAGTTTATAATCTGTATATATATACATTTCCAACTGGTACCATGTAAATATACTTCACTTATGTTAGCTTAAGATATTAATAGGCCTCAAGCCCTCTATACAATTATGATGCCTATTATTACATGTATATACCTTGTTTCTTCATAGCTTGATCCATGGCCTCATTTCAAAGATTCTCCTGACATGTTTTCAATGCGTAATTTAATGGACATACAAAATGGAACACTATTGTTTCAAGTTCAAGCAGTACATAAAATGTATAACAGTCATATACGCCATGAGTGTGAGGTAAAGAGAGAAACAAAGATATTTTGCTGTTATTTATTATTCTTCCTCAGATTTGTTCCAGTAAAGGTCAAACATGTGCAATTTGTAATTCATTAGATATTCTTTTTAAATTTAGCAAAGAATCTACAACTTGTCAAAAATGTCTGAGTCTATTTCATAGGTAAGAAATCAAAAGCTATACTATATATATATTATAAGAGTACTATGTACATGTACTAATAACTATATGTACATGTAATAATAACCACATGTACATGTAATAATAACTACATGTAATGTGGTTATTACATGTATTAGATTTACATGTACATGTACATAAGTTGTGACATTATAAATGTCATGTGCTTTGCTAATACTAACGATATTGGCATGTTTTATTTGTTACATAACTATTGTATTTCATTATAGGGAATGTTTTCCTACGAGTAGGAAGTGTCCCAAATGTACCAAGAACAGAAAGTCAAAATTCAGTACAATGTTTCTATAATCGATAATGAATTATTAATGAGTGAAATTATCATAATTATTTATGTAATTAATAAGAGAACAAATAGTACTCATTTATTTTAAAAGAAATGTTCAGATTTTGTGTAATCACAGGTGTTTTGACTGATTTTCAATTTATGAACATAATTATTTATACAACAAGAATAGAATATTATTGATTAGTGCAAATGAATGTTCTGTATATGAATTCCTAAATCAAGTTGAGAGTATCATACAGAGTTCAGTTATGTAGACCAGTAACTGTTAGTTCTACATGTGAGGTTGCCATATTTGTTGAGCTAGAAAAGAATTAAGAATCCGATAATAAGTACTAGTAACAGTGTTTTCAATTAAAACAGTATTTCTCAACAAAACATTTTGAGCTACTACTAGTAAATGTTTATCGAATGGTATTTAGAATTATAAATGTCTACTGAAGTAAAGACTGTTTTAAGTCTTGTATGTGTATGCCAGTATCTGAAATTCCATTTGACTGTTCACATTGACAAATGGAACTTTATTAAAAACACTGCAACTATATCTATCTGTGAAAACAACACACTTTCAATACTTTAAAATGGACAAACAACAAAACATTCATAGTTCTGTACGTTGGACTTTGGAACCATCCGAGTGCCAAAATTCTTGTAGTTTCTCAACTTCCTGCCAACATGCTACATTCCACCAACTAGTGACATAGTCCGGTCTCCTATACTGGTGTTTTAGGTAATACGCATGCTCCCATATATCAATTACCAATATAGGGTAGAGACCTTTGGACACTGGACTGTCCTGTGAATAAAATAATTTTACATAGTTAACTGACAAGTAAAGGAAAAGAATATGAACCATATACTGTGTGCCCATGGATGAGAAAGCAGGCTATCAGTAAGGTAATTTTGGATCAACAATTAATGCATGATTGCCTTTAAAATGCTTACTATTCCACCATTCAATATGAACAAAATAGCTGCTTTTCCTAAATATCAAATTTAATTGCTTGCTAAAGGATGAGTGTTGACCATGTTCACCATAATTATCATAGTCCTGATGGCCACTTGTTTTCTCATCCAGTCACATACAGGTAATTACAGTTAGATGCACCTGGTTAGCACTTGTTAAAATGAATAATCTACTATTGTCATCTTCACAAAGCCAAACATATCCGGAACCAAAAAGAGATTTAGCTGTTGAAGTGAATTGCTCTTTGAAATTTTCAAAACTTCCGAACGATCGTTCTATTGCAGATTTTAGGTTACTGGAGATTGCTTCGGGTGCTGGACACATAGTGGCCCAGTAGAGAATATGATTGACATACCCTCCACCATTGTTTTTAATAGCCGTTTGCCACCTATCCGGAATTTGTTCGACATTTCTCAATATTTCCAGAATCGATGATCTTGCAAAATCATTGGAGGGTTCCTGTAAAAGCAATCTATAAGTATAATTATAATGTATTACTATAGCAACTAGACCTCTTCCCTCCACTCTGCCAGAGCAGAATTCATTTTATCAGTGTATGATCTGTGATGACCTTGATGATGTACTTCCAAGGTCTGTTCATCTATATTAGGTTCCAATTCTGTATATTGATAAGGGAGATCTGGCAACTCATATGCCTCAGCAGGCTCTGCTATAACATCATAGATAGCCATTTCGCATGTACTAAAAGCACCAGCGAACAATAAAAGAAGGATGTAAGTAGCCATTTTTCTATTTCCGGATCCAATGTTGCACACAAATTTCCTGTATCCGGTACAACAAAAACAAGGGCGGGGCTGGATAAAGGTGGTAATTTGTATTTTGAGGCGGATTTAGTTGAAAATGGAAGGGCAGAAAGGACCTTCTGCTGTCCGCCGACATGCAAAAAGAGACTCAAGAGCACAAAGAGGCAGACTACAACCAATCACAAATGAACTGATCAAGGAACAACAGGTATAGCCTAATGCTTGTACATGTACTTATACTGTCAGGTTTCCTCATGCTTGCATGTAAGTCAGATTTTGTTCCATTCTTTTTGAAAACTAGAAAATCAAAGTCAACAGTAATTTTTGTCTCTATTAATTCATCTATCTTTTCTTGCAGATTAAAGCAAAAGAAGAAAGAGAAGGAAGGAGGTCAAGAATGGATGGACGTCATGAATACCTTCTGTCTACAGTTGCAGATAGACTGGGTATGTCATATGAAGAAGCTGAAGATTTTATTCTAGATGGAGATCAGGTTAGATCAATATGAGATGTCCATTTTACTTTGTTTACTTACCTTCTCTTCATGATATACAGCTCGATTCATTTGATAGGTTCTTTGCACCAGATGGTCAATCTGCTTTATTATTCTTTTATCAAACAGAAGTAGCAAGCACAGATGATGAAAAACGTATGTGATAACGTAACATTTTGTACTACTTTATTGTGAACTCTGGTTAACTTCTATTTAGGTAAACAGGAGAAACGGTTGTGGATAACAGATGGTTCCAAAGAACCATATCCTGGTTGTTGTGTGTTCTTTGTGCGACTTAACCCTCATAAACAAATCACTAATATTAACATTCATCAGGTTAATATACTGAAATTAATAATTGTAGTGATGTAATAAATATTGGTCATTTATCTTAGGATGTATGCTTTGGTATGCTGGACTCGAATGGAGAAGGTCTACTTGGAGCAATTGAGAGGCTGCTGGGATCTATGTTTGTACCAGCATTGGAGCAGTATGAAAAATGGGGAGAGCTTTCAGGAGTTGAGGGTCAAAAAGTCAAGCAACAATTTATAACCAAGTTGTCCTCATTTGTGGCCGTGTTAGCTAATGCTCAAGCCAGCATTAATGATGCTGTTAAACTAACACCCTGTTCCCATAGTGGACTAGCTAAAGTAAATACTTCTACTGAAATAATAACAGCTGCTAGTAATGCTGAGCTTGTGGAAGCTGCTGAACATTGTGCTTTGATATGGTGCAGAGAGATAGAGCAGGTAATAATTATTGTGACAAGACCCAACGGGGTCCTAAATTCACTTACAATTGTAATGTTCACAGATTCTAACTGAATCAGAACAAATGAGAAAGGAATCTGATGATGTTGGACCAAAAGCAGAACTAGAACACTGGAAAAAAAGACTAGCTCGATTTGATTCCCTCACTACATGTGTCAAGAGTGCTCAATGTAGAACAGTAGTCTCTATATTAATAGCTGCAAAATCCAAAGTCCTCAAAGTAAGCTCTCTAAAGCCCCAGAGCTGGTGCTTCCAGCTTGTGTTAAATCCCTACTTCTTTATTTGTTTATCTACACAGACATGGAAGGATTTGGATGTACAGATCACAGATTTCACTAATGAGTCTAAAGACAATGTTAAGTTTCTTTACACACTTGAGAAATTCTGTGAGCCATTGTATAAATGCAACCCGGTAAGTTCTGAATTACTCACATCTCATATATTGACACTAGGTATTTAGTACTTAAAATATTGATAATTCAATTATATGATCACTAACAGTTTGCAGTTTAACACATGGTAATGATCAAGTGTTTAAACATGTGTACTATATATATATTATGTCCCCTGAAAATCAGTTAATGTATTTTAATACTTGTCTCTATTAATTAGCTTTATGTATATACTGTGTTAACTGGTATTAGTTCATGTTACATTACTATATAATTGAAATTATATAATGTATCACATATTCTCACCAGGTCACTATGCTGGATTCAATTCCAGGTCTTATGAATGCTATACGTATGATTAATAGCTACTCTCGTTACTACAATACGTCTGAACGAATGACTGCTCTGTTTGTTAAAGTCACTAATCAGATGATTAATGCTTGTAGAGCACATATCACAGACAATGGATACCACAAGGTTAGATAATACTCCAAGGACATTCTACTAACCATACAATTGATCTCTATTTGTCATACTCCCACCTTCCCTCTCTCACACACACACACACACACACACATTATTTTAGGTATGGGAACAAGAGAGAGAAGAAGTTATTCATAAAATGGAAGACTGTTTAAAACTCAATAAAGAATACCAGCAGTGCTTCCAACGTACCAAGAAACGTCTCGAAGATCATCCTGAAGAAAAACCATTTGATTTTTCAGAGATGTACATATTTGGAAAATTCAATAACTTTTCTAGAAGGTAAGGTGTATTAATACTGCCCAGATAATATGATTAACTATTGTATTCACAGATTAGAGAAATTACGAGAGTTACTACAAACAGTGAATGTTTACTCTGCTTTGGGTCTTTCTCATATTGAGGGAATAGATCAGTTGAACTCACGTTTCAACTTGGCTTTTGCAAACATCAAGAAGAAACCATATGATGTGTTAGAACAACGTAAAGCAGATTTTGACAGCGATTATGAAGACTTTCAGAGACAAGTAACAGAACTAAATGTAAGTAAAGTGTAATCATGTTATTCAGAGGTACATTACATGTACTTTGTGTGTTAATACAAATTGAAGCATATACACATTTTGTTTAAGATTATCAGTTGATACACCCTCTGATGCTTTCAAAGTATGTACACATGTATATGTTATCATAGTATATTTAGTTCAGGAGGAAATATGTTGGCAATAAGTAGCATCCATGATAGACTATATACATATTGTATGCATAGCCTATGAATGCTATCACAGATACAGAAGTATACAGTTGTACTACTTCAATATACAACATTTATTTGTTAAATTTTAGGCCCAACTTATACAACTAATGGATCAGGTCTTTGAGCAATCCTCTACCACAATATCTTCAGCAGAGACAGCAAAAAGATTCATGAGGTGAAGTTAAGCAATCTGTTCTACAGATTCTGTTATTATTCAGTTTTCTCTGATTTAGATTGAAGATTCCTGCAGTGAAAGTCAAAGACCGGTATCAAATAATTTTGAGTCGATTTCAAAATGATCTACATTTTGTTCAGTCAGAGTATAACACTAACAAACAACATCCTCCTTCTGCTCGTAACCTACCACCAGTTGCTAGTGCCATAGCATGGTCACGACAGCTATACCAGAAAATTAGTCAGCCTGTGAAAACTTTTCATGAACTACCTGGATTTCTAGATCTTCCAGACACACGTCGAGTGATTCGAGGCTACAACCGCTTGGCTCAAATTTTAGTCGAGTACGAGTTGATTCTTCTTCGACAATGGAGACATAAAATGAGTGCAGCCAAACACAGTTTGAATTCCTCACTGTTAGTACGAGATCCCAACAAGGGAGAGCTTCTTGTGAACTTTGACCCAAAGATTAGTGAGTTCATGCGTGAAGTTCAAGTCCTAAGCGGAATGAGTATTGATATACCAAATGATGCCTTGGTTTTGTACTCAAAAAAAGCAACTATACTCGAAAACTATGACATGATAAAGGTCAGCGTTATAATTAGGCTAATATTACCTTCCTTCTGTCCATCATCCATCCATCCATTCATCTATCCATCCTTCCATCTATCCAGTCATCCTTCCATCCATCCATCCATCCATTCATCCTTTCTATCTATGTTTGTGTTTGTCATTATATGGAGTCATTCATTTATTTATTTAGTTGCTAGTGTCAGAGAATAAAAGAGTGCTTGCAAAAATTCCTGAGCTCTTTCTCCCCCTAATCGGTCCTCATGTAGAAGAAGTCAATAAAACCATTAGTCCTGGCCTGACATCTCTTCGATGGACTTCACTTAATTTGAGAAGTTTCGTTAACACAGCACACAAAAAATTGAATGAATTTGAACTAACCATTGACACAGTGCAAGGTATTCATGATAACAGAATACAGCAGACCTTTCAGGCTATGCTGGATACCCCTCTTGTTGAAATTCCTCAACATGATGTCATTACGGTTGAATCGTTCATGCAGAAAACAGAGGAACTGTGTCAATCTGCTGCAATCAACCTTGAAAACAAAAATTTAGTAGTTGAAAAAGCAGTCGAGGAACTTCTTTCTATACTTGTGCCAAACAACCCTGATTTACCAGATGAACCTCCAGAAGATCGTAGTGAACCTGGAGCTCTTACAATTGCAAGACAGATTGAACAGCAGACGAAACTAGGAAAAGAGACTATTCTTTTACAAGATTACTACCAGCAACGAAACATTACCATACTTATTCAGCTGATTCGAAGTGCATTAGATGCACTTAGGAAGCGAGTAGCCTTTGCAAGTTCTATTGCATACACAGACTTCTCACCAAAGGAGAAGAAAGAACACTCTCCATTGTTTATGACCGATATAATTCTCACACTCCCTAGTTTGGGCATGAAACCCAGTTTAGAAGAAGTGCAACAAGCAATGAATAGAGTTGTCCAAACAATTTTATCAGTTACAAAACATATCTACTGTTGGGGACAGCCGCATTCTCCGACTACCTGTCAACCTACTCAATCAGATAGTTCGGTTAGTGTTCGTTCAAAGTTAAAATTAGAATCTCAAACTTCTACAAATATCCCACGCTTGAAAAATTATTACCACTCTGTTGGAGAGAATAAAGAAATATTAAAGCTAGTTACTGCATTAGGATCATCTTTGACTTCCACAAAGGTCATCATCCAATCAAGTATAGACCATTTTGTTCGCTATGAGCACCTGTGGTCCTTGGATCGTGAGGAACAAGTAGTGAAGTTCACCGAAGGAAATCCAGGTGTTAGTGACTACCAACAGGAGATGCACATGTTTGCACAACTTGAGACAGACATTGAACATGAACCTGATACCCTCAATGCAGGAGTAATATGTCTCTCTACTGAGCAGCTGAAAATGATGTTGATCACTGAAGCGAAACAGTGGCGTGTGGCATACGGTCGTACGATGAGTCAAAATTACCAGGCCCTGCTGGAGAAGACGTTTGAATCTATTGAAGAGTGGAGTAAGTCTCTTATTCGTCCCCTCAAAGATCTAGATGATGTACGTAGTGTCATGGCCACTCTGAAAGAAATAAGAGAGAACGAAATAAGCATTGACATGAGTCTTGGTCCAATTGAGGTGAGGATGTTTACGAAGTTTGTTGAATGTGTAATAGTATTTTGTTAATAAATTCAAGTGTTTGTCATCACTGATACTTTCACTATAAACAGGAGTGTTACAGTCTTCTACAAAAGCACGGTATTGCTATAAGTCATGAAGAGCTAGAGCGAGTTGATACAGTACAATACCTGTGGCAGAACTTACATCAACAGGTTGGAGATGTTCTCACTCAACTTTTGGCCGTTCAGGGAAAATTCAAGGCTACACTTATGGAGAATGTTGAACAGTTTCAGCAAGATTCCAGCGCTTATGTTGATAGCTACAACGAGGTACATTGTATGAAATTGTATGTCACTGATGTTTATATCTGACCAGATTTATAGGGTTCTAGCAAAAATAGAAATTCGATCATTGTATCATTGTATTCTGTCATTTTATATAGCAAGTAATTATGTTTGCCTGTTTGATCTTTAGTGTGCAACATAAACTTTGTAAAACAGAGCATCAGTCAAACTTAATTTGTGCTGTGCAGTAATATGGTCACATTTACTGAACCCAGTGATAATTGAAAACATTAAATTAATGAGCTCCAAGTTTAGTTTGTTGTTCGTCTATTCCCAACAGAAAGGACCTATGGTAGTTGGAATACATCCAAGAGAAGCATCAGATCGGCTTGTCATTTTTCAAGTTAGTTGACAAGTAAAGACAATACAATACGTAATTGTTGATTACTTTTCCAGGGTCAGTTTGATGAGCTCTGGCAAAAATTCCAGACATATTCTGGTGGAGAAGATCTTTTTGGTGTGCCAGTAACGGACTACCCTGAACTAACTCGTATTAGAAAGGAGCTCAACCTCCTTCAAAAGTTGTATAGCTTATACAATACTGTAATGGATAGTGTTGATGGATACTATGATATCCTGTGGGTTGAAGTAAGTGAGAATCTTGTCTTTCATATTTTACCTCTGTTATATTTCTACAAGAAAATCAGTCATTTGGATAGTATTAAACACTTTCTTTAACCTCTCACTATTTGTACAGGAAGGGGCAACTAAAGTAGGAATGCAGTTGGAGGGAGTAATACTGTATACCTAAATGTACTTTGGGTGGCTTAATGTACACAATGACCAAATAGCAAGGACTTAAAATTTTAGCAATCAATCAAAATTATTCTTATCCATGTTCTCCTATTATGTGTATATACTATTGTTTTAATCTGTTGTTGTTTCTGTCTATTTATTGTCCATTGTATCAATCTATCTATTTGTATATATTTGTCATAATAGGTTGATATTGAGAAAATAAACAATGAGCTATTAGACTTCCAGAATAAGTGTCGTAAACTACCAAAGGCTCTCAAAGAATGGCAGGCATTCAAAGACCTCACAAAGAAGATTGATGACTTCAATGCAATATGTCCATTGTTAGAGAGAATGGCAGACAAAGCAATGAAGGAGCGTCATTGGAAAAGGATTGAGGAGATCACTAAACATACATTTGATGTTGAAAGTGAAGGTTTTGCACTTCAGAATGTCATGGAGGCACCTCTCCTACCAAACATGGATGACATTGAGGTAATTAAGGGTTTCATACAGGAGTTTTATCTGGGTGGGTGGGAAGCAGTAGATTTGATCTCTGAGGTTGTTTCTTGTGCCGCTGTAGTTGATGAAAAAAATGTGCCAGAGGTGTATATATTCATTACATTCATTAACCACAATGGTTTAACAGCTGCCTTGTAGTATTAAAGTTCAGGAACTTGCTCTGGGGAGAGGAGGAATTCCAGTGTGTCCCCCCCCCCCTGTACTGATGAAACCCTATAAGTGGTTGTAGTTGTAAATGCAACAAAAATATAGGAGGGTTGTAAACACTCCACTATATACAACACAGAGAGACTAACATCTTTATGTTCTATAGGATGTTTGCATAGCAGCTGTAAAGGAGCAAGACATTGAAGCCAAACTAAAGCAGGTTGCTGCAGAATGGGCAATCCACAACTTGGCTTTCTCTCCATTTAAAACACGTGGTGAATTACTTTTAAGAGGAGATGATACGACTGAGGTAATCTCTGTAATGGAGGACTCTCTAATGGTTTTGAGTTCCCTTATGTCAAACAGGTAAGTTTCAGTGGATTCACTGTTTGTGCAATGTGAACACCTATGTACAGGCAATAATTATGTTTTTGAAGTAAGTGCTTACGTTGCATTATTACCTGCCTTAGTGTTAATGTGCCTGTACTGTTTCCCATCAACCTTTTTGTTTATTTACAGATACAATGCTCCTTTCAAAAAAGATATACAGAAATGGGTTAAGAATCTAACCAACACCTCTGAGATTTTGGAAAACTGGTTGGTAGTACAGAACTTGTGGGTCTACTTGGAAGCAGTTTTCGTAGGAGGTGACATTGCTAAGCAACTGCCAAAGGTATAAATACCAGTTGTTTATTTGTCGTATGTATTTATCTTTCAATGATCCTTCTCTTGTATCTGTATTGATATGGAACTACAGGAAGCAAAGCGTTTTCAGAATATTGACAAGTCCTGGATTAAAATAATGAACAAAGCTCACGAGATACCTAATGTTGTTCAGTGTTGTGTTGGTGATGAAACTCTTGGTCAACTTCTCCCTCATCTCCTAGAGCAGTTAGAACTTTGTCAGAAGTCTCTTACTGGCTACTTGGAAAAGAAAAGACTCATCTTCCCCCGATTCTTCTTTGTATCTGATCCTGCCCTCCTGGAGATATTGGGTCAGGCATCAGACTCCCACACTATTCAAGTAAAGAAGAATTTAATATAAAAAAAGTTTAAACACACTTTAATTTTCCTTTTTTTTTAGGCTCATTTGCTAAGTGTGTTTGATAATGTTAAGACAGTCACATTCCATGAAAAGGATTACGATCGAATTACACACATCAATTCTAAAGAACCAGAAACTATTGAGGTACAGAATGACATACTAATCAATCTGCATTTTGTGACTTTTTATATAGTTAGAGAAAGCAGTTATGGCACAAGGCAATGTAGAGATCTGGCTTGGTAAACTTTTGCATATGGCCAAGAGATCACTTCACGTTGTGATTCGTCAGGCTGCAATAGCTATTAAAGACCCTAATTTTGAACTGATAGAGTTTTTGAACACATATCCTGCCCAGGTTTGTATAGTGAATTAATTACACACTTACAAATGTGCTTTTCAAGGCCCAGGTTCTGTCTGCAAGTAAATTTTATTCGTATTTATTATCTAATTTTAGGTGGGACTGCTCGGTTTGCAAATAATTTGGACAGCAGATGCAACACATGCTCTGAAAAATGCAAGAAGTGATAAGAAAATAATGGGAGCCACTGATCAACACTTCCTTGATATTCTCAATTCACTTATTGAGATGACGACCCAAGAGCTAGGCAAGATTGACCGTGTGAAATATGAGACAATCATCACAATACATCTCCATCAAAGAGATATATTCAATGATCTTGTAAGTTAACAAGAAACATTGGTACCAAGACTTAATGGTTCCAGACAAAGGAAGGTTTGCATGTTATTTTATTTCGTACAGGTCCGTATGAATGTGAAATCTGCTACTGACTTTGAATGGTTAAAACAAAGCAGATTCTATTTCAATGAAGATACTGATAAATGTGTAATCTCTGTCACTGACGTAAATTTTACTTATCAGAATGAATTTCTTGGCTGCAATGAGCGACTAGTGATTACTCCCCTTACTGATCGATGTTATATTACTCTAGCTCAGGCCCTTGGAATGTCTATGGGTGGATCACCTGCAGGTCCAGCAGGTATGTACATGTGAAGTGTGTAGAAGACACCGTTTGAATGTTATGTGATTTTTACAGGTACAGGAAAGACAGAAACAGTCAAAGACATGGGAAGAGCTCTTGGGAAGTATGTAGTTGTGTTTAACTGTTCCGATCAAATGGACTTCAGAGGGTTGGGAAGAATTTATAAAGGATTAGCACAGTCTGGTTCATGGGGATGTTTTGATGAATTCAACAGAATTGAATTACCAGTATTGTCTGTAGCTGCTCAACAGGTTGCTGTTGTACTACAATGTAGAAAGGAAAGAAAGCCTGAATTTATTTTTACTGATGGTGACGTTGTAAGTCTGAGTCCTGAGTTTGGTATTTTCCTCACCATGGTGAGTGTTCTTATTATTATTGAAATACTTCAATTATCTTCTTTTCATTACCTCAGAACCCTGGTTACGCTGGTCGCCAAGAATTGCCTGAGAATTTGAAGATGAACTTCCGGCCCATTGCTATGATGGTTCCTGACAGACAAATTATTATCCGTGTGAAATTAGCCTCTTGTGGATTCTTGCAGAACATAGTTTTAGCCTGCAAATTTTTTACATTATATAAACTTTGTGAAGAACAACTCTCAAAACAAGTGAGTTTCCTGTTTGGATGGACTTTCATGTAATGAAAGGGCTGAGATAGTGGCTACTTTAAGTATTCCCAGTATTCATTGGATATTGTATTTTGAACATTATCAAAGAAAGCATTTCAGCTTGAAGGCCTTCTTCAGGTCAAACAATCACCAGTGGATACAAAATATTGAATGTTCCACAGACTAAACAGTAGTTCAGTCCACTAGGTTTTCCACACAAAGTTAATTGTTATTATTCTTCATTCGATAGGTTCATTATGATTTCGGTCTACGGAACATTTTATCTGTTCTTCGTTCTTTGGGACCTGTTAAAAGAATGTGTCCAAATGATAGTGAAGAGATGATTGTAATGAGAGGATTACGTGACATGAACCTCTCTAAGCTTGTTGATGAGGATGAACCACTCTTTCTCAGTCTTATTGTTGATTTGTTTCCTGGTATCACACTGGAGACAGCAGGCTATCCTGACTTAGAAGCAGCTATCGATGCACGTGTTAGGGAGGCATGTCTAGTAAACCATCCTTCCTGGACTCTGAAACTCATTCAGTTGTTTGAAACCCAACGTGTTCGTCATGGTTTCATGATTTTAGGTCCTAGTGGAACAGGAAAGACTTGTTGCATTCATGTACTAATGAAAGCAATGACAGACTGTGGTGAGCCCCACAGAGAGATGAGGATGAATCCCAAAGCTATCACAGCTCCACAGATGTTTGGTCGTCTTGATGTTGCAACAAATGATTGGACAGATGGAATATTCTCCACTCTGTGGCGTCGTACACATAAAGCTAAGAAAGGAGAACATATATGGCTCCTACTGGATGGTCCAGTGGACACACTGTGGATTGAAAACCTCAACAGTGTGTTGGATGATAACAAGACTTTGACATTGGCTAATGGTGATCGTATCCCAATGGCCACCGATTGTAAAATTGTCTTTGAGCCTCACAATATTGACAATGCATCACCAGCAACTGTGTCTCGTAATGGAATGGTATACATGAGTTCTTCAGGACTAGATTGGGATCCCATCCTTCATAGCTGGTTGTTGAAGAAAACAGCAGATAAGAAAATCACCCAACAAGAATCGGAGATCTTATTGAGTCTGTTTGAAGGCTCCTTCATTGATATGTACAACTATGTGTCTGTAATGCTAGATGCTAAAATGGAGCTTCTACAGTGTAATTATATTGTACAGACCTGCACCATCCTAGAAGGTCTTCTCCTTGGTAAAGAAGAAGGGGTATCGCTGAGTCGTGACCATCTCGAACATCTTTATATTTTTGCTCTAATGTGGAGTATTGGAGCCATTTTAGAGTTGGATGACAGATCCAAAATGGAAGAGTGGCTGAGGGAGAATAAGCCAGATTTGGATCTACCTCCTTGTGATACAGAAAGTGGTGACACCATATTTGAGTTTGTTCCTGATGACAAAGGAAAATGGCAGCACTGGAAGACAAGAGTAGAGGAGTATGTGTACCCTACAGACAGTGTTCCACCATATAACACGATTCTAGTACCCAATGTTGATAATGTTCGTACTGATTTCCTTATACATGTAATTGCAAAACAAGCAAAGCCAGTGCTATTAATTGGAGAACAAGGTACAGCCAAAACAGTTATCATTCAAGGTTATGTATCTAGATATGACATTGAGGAACATCTCAGCAAAGGGCTTAGTTTTTCTTCTGCTACGACACCAGGTCTCTTCCAGCGATCTATTGAAAGCTATGTGGATAAGAGAGTAGGCTCAACATATGGTCCTCCAGCTGGTAAGAAAATGACAGTGTTTGTTGATGATATAAACATGCCAATGATTAATGCATGGGGAGACCAGATAACCAATGAGATTGTGCGACAACTAATGGAGATGAAAGGATTCTACAGCCTTGACAAACCAGGAGACTTCACACACATTGAGGACATTCAGTTTTTAGCAGCCATGATTCATCCAGGAGGAGGTCGTAATGATATTCCACAACGACTGAAGAGACAATTTACTGTCTATAACTGTACCCTACCATCGAATGCTTCTATTGATAAGATATTTGGCGCAATAGGATCTGGGTACTTCTGCAAAGAGAGAGGTTTTTCAAAAGAGATAGTTGAAATGGTTCCACAACTTGTACTCTGCACAAGAAGGTTGTGGCAGTTGACAAAGATCAAGATGTTGCCCACCCCTGCCAAGTTTCACTATATATTCAATCTCCGTGATCTCTCACGTATCTGGGAGGGTATGCTCCATATGGAGTCTGACATTCTTACTAGTCTTGAAGTTCTTTTAGGTTTATGGAAACATGAATGCAATCGAGTCATTGCTGATAGGTTTACTAATGCTGAAGATAAAGAATGGTTTGATCGCTGTCTACTACGTGTTTTAGAAGAAGAGCAGGGAGAAACAATAGTAGAAAAACTACCAGAGGAACCTTACTTTGTTGATTTTCTGAGAGATCCACCAGAGCCTACTGGAGATGAACCTGAGGACTTTGATCTTGAAGCACCAAAGATTTATGAACCAGTAAGTATCATGTATATGTTGTCTTATGTGCATATTATATATATTTTATATATATATATATATATATATATTATATGTATATACATATATGATTAGTTTCTATACATTGTATGTGAACATTTTTTTCCTTTAGATTCCCTCACTTCATGATCTGGAGGAACGACTGATGAATTTTCTGCAACAGTTTAATGAAACTGTAAGAGGTTCTGGTATGGATCTAGTATTTTTCAAAGATGCCATGATTCACTTGGTAAAAATATCACGTCTCATTCGTACTGATCGTGGAAATGCCTTGCTTGTTGGAGTCGGAGGCTCTGGTAAGCAGAGTCTCACACGACTGGCCTCCTTTATCGCTGGCTACAAGACCTTCCAGATCCAGCTCTCTCGTTCTTATAATGTGAACAGTTTGATGGATGATTTAAAGGTTAATTTTATACTTTATTGTTCACTTGTCTTTGCATATTGTCAGCCCTATACATATACTGATTTTATATTACATAAGTTTGTAGATACCTCATGTACCATATACATATACTACTATCATTATCTGCATTGCGTTTGAGATTATCTTACATGTATAGTACTATGCCCATTCCCTTGTAGATAAACATCTCTTCAACTTTTACTTTTTTTAGATACTATACAGAACAGCTGGACAACAGGGTCAGGGTATCACATTCCTGTTCACGGATCAAGAAATTAAGGATGAAGGGTTCTTGGAATATATCAACAATATTCTTTCATCAGGAGAAGTATCCAACCTGTTTGCACGAGATGAGATTGACGAGATTAATACTGAACTTATACCTGTCATGAAGAAAGAGTTTCCTAAACGTCCTCCCACTCCTGAAAATCTCTATGATTATTTCCTTTCACGAGCTAGAAAGAATATCCATGTCGTGCTTTGCTTTTCTCCTGTAGGTGAGAAGTTTCGTAGTCGTTCTCTGAAGTTCCCAGGTTTATTCAGTGGCTGTACAATGGACTGGTTTAGTCGATGGCCTAAAGATGCTCTGATTGCAGTAGCACAGCACTTTTTATCTTCTTACGATATAGTCTGTACAGCCAAAGTGAAACAAGAGGTTGTACAGGCCATGGGGGTGTTCCAAGACTTTGTAGCAGAGAGTTGTGTTAACTACTTTGATCGTTTTCGGCGTACAACCCATGTAACACCAAAATCGTATCTCTCTTTCATCGCAGGTTATAAGAATATTTACACTGAAAGAAAGAAACACTTGGGGCAGCTCAGTGACAGAATGAAGTTAGGTTTGGAGAAACTTGTAGAAGCTGGCGAGTCAGTGTCTCAGCTCGCTAAAGACCTAGCAATAAAGGAGAAGGAATTAGAGGTAGCATCCAAAGATGCACAGGTAGTATTAGCTGAAGTAACAGTGAAGGCTCAGGCAGCAGAGAAAGTGAAAGCGGAAGTACAAAAAGTAAAAGACAAAGCCCAAGCTGTTGCTGATTTAATATCTGCTGATAAATCTGTGGCAGAAAAGAAGTTAGCGAAAGCTAGACCTGCTTTAGAGGAGGCTGAACGTGCCTTGCAGACCATCAAGTCAGCTGACATAGCTACTGTTAGAAAGCTGGGTAAACCACCACATCTTATAATGAGGATAATGGATTGTGTGTTACTTCTCTTTCAGAGAAAGCTTGACAACATGGCTATAGATTCAGAACGCCCTAGTCCCAAATCCTCATGGGGAGAGTCTCTTAAAATGATGAGTCAGACCGGGTTTCTACAAGGTCTTCAAAACTTCCCTAAAGACACTATTAATGAAGAGACAGTGGAACTGTTGCAACCATACTTCATGATGGAAGATTATAATATGGAAAGTGCCAAAAAGGTGTGTGGTAATGTAGCAGGTCTCTGCTCTTGGACTCAGGCAATGGGTTACTTTTACGGCATTAACAAAGAAGTATTACCGTTGAAAGCTAATTTAGCCATCCAAGAAGTCAAGTTTGCTCAAGCCCAGGCTGAACTTCAAGAAGCACAAGCAATATTAGATGAGAAGCAAAAAGAACTGGATGTAGTGAGGGCAATGTATGATGAGGCTGTTCGGAAAAAGCAGACTCTGATTGATGATGCTGAAACATGTCGACGCAAGATGAGTGCTGCATCTGCTTTAATAGATGGTCTTGGAGGAGAGAAAGAAAGATGGACAGAGCAAAGTAAAGAGTTTGAAGCTCAAATAAACAGATTGGTTGGTGATGTGCTTCTAGCTTCAGCGTTTCTCTCGTATGCTGGTCCTTTTAACCAAGAATTTCGTCTCATACTTCTGAAGTCTTGGAAAGAACAGATGTCACAATGTGAGATCCCATTTTCACTAGACCTGAATCTGGTTGACATGTTGACAGACTCGGCAACAGTTGGGGAATGGAATTTACAAGGTCTACCTAATGATGAACTATCTATTCAAAATGGTATTATCGTTACCAAGGCAACTCGATTTCCCCTTTTGATTGACCCCCAAGGACAAGGGAAAACGTGGATTAAGAACAGAGAAGGTGGAAAAGAGTTTCAGGTAAGAGAAGATTGGAATTTATAGGCCACCTAATACTTATATATGTATATGAGAATATTGATGCAAGCATTGGATCAAAATTATTATTTCCCAATGTCCATTCATGGCATTAATCTATAATTATATTACGATTTTACACGGAAGTGAAGAGTTTGACATAATTATTATTTTACTTTTTACTATATTTAGATTACCACTCTTAATCACAAATACTTCAGGAGTCATTTAGAGGATAGCTTATCCTTGGGGAGGGGTTTACTCATTGAAGATGTTGAGGAAGAACTCGATCCTGCTCTAGATAACGTGCTGGAGAAGAATTTCATCAAAGCAGGGACAATGCTAAAAGTTAAAGTTGGAGACAAAGAAGTTGATGTAATGAAAGGATTCAATCTGTACATTACTACTAAACTACCTAATCCATCATACACACCAGAAGTAAGCCTTAATGAAATCATAATTATTTGAATTGTTTTTACACTCTATCCTAGGTAAGTGCTCGTACTTCCATTATTGACTTCACTGTGACAGTTAAAGGACTGGAAGATCAGTTATTAGGAAGAGTTATCCTTACAGAGAAACAAGAACTAGAGTCCGAGAGAGTGACGCTAATGGAGGAAGTTACTGAAAATAAAAGAAAAATGAAAGAACTTGAAGACAACCTTCTTTACCGTTTGACATCAACCAAGGTATGGTAATGTTTAGATCACATGGTGTGCACATGATTTTCACATGATATATTAATTGTGTAGGGATCTCTTGTAGATGATGAGTCACTGATTGAAGTACTGAGAACCACAAAACGTACAGCAGAAGAAGTTACTGAGAAACTAGAGATAGCTGCTCTGACTGAAAAAAAGATCAATGATGCTCGTGAGGAGTATCGACCTGTGGCTGCCCGAGGGTCTATCCTGTACTTCTTGATTGTTGAGATGTCACTGGTGAATGTCATGTACCAGACATCTTTAGTTCAGTTTCTGGATATCTTTGATTTGTCCATGGAACGCTCTGCCAAGTCTCCAGTCACTATTAAGCGTATTAATAATATTATCGAGTACCTTACCTTTGAATCTTTTCGTTACTCAACACGAGGGCTGTATGAAGAACACAAATTTCTCTTCACATTACTCCTGGCATTAAAGATAGACATGCAGAAAGGTCATGTGAAACACAATGAATTCCAGACTCTTATAAAAGGTGGAGCTGCACTGGATTTGAAGACATGTCCTCCAAAAAGCTCTAAATGGATCACAGACATGACCTGGCTCAATTTGGTTGAGTTGATGAATTTGCCACAATTTTCAGAGATACTTAATCAGGTAAATTCATAATTATGATAGTTATCATTATATAATTATATAATTATAATGCATTGGAATATGAGTGTGCACATTACCATTCATTTTTACCTTTAAATAGATAAGTCGTAATGACAAAGGATGGAAGGCATGGTTTGATACAGAAGCTCCAGAAGATGCTCATATCCCAGATGGATATATGAATTCTTTAGACACGTTCCGAAAGCTTCTCTTAATTCGGGCATGGTGTCCTGACCGTGTACTACCACAGGCTCGCAAATATATATCAGAGTCTTTGGGGGTTAAGTATGCAGAAGGTGTGATTCTTGACATGGAAAACATGTGGGAGGAATCAACCATTCGAGTTCCAATGATTTGTTTCTTATCCATGGGATCCGATCCTAGCAACAACATTGATACATTAGCTAGGAAGCATAAGCTAGGTAAGACAACTTTCTGTTAACATAATTATAGTTGTGTGAAGACAAACAAATTCAAGACTAGATGTTTCTGTGATTATTGAAATCTCTTTATATACTTAGCTTGCCATGCTATATCAATGGGCCAAGGGCAGGAGGTTCATGCACGAAGATTGCTCCAACAATGTCAAACCCAAGTATGTTAAAAATATTTGTAGTTTGTGTACAAAGCATTCATTTTTTGTCCCATCATTTATATAGGGTGGATGGTTGTTAGTTCAAAATGGACATTTGGCACTGGACTTTCTTGAGGAGCTACTTAATTCCATTCTTGATACTGACAATGTCCATGAATCATTTCGCTTATGGATGACAACTGAGATTCATATTAAATTTCCCATCAATCTTCTTCAAACATCAATCAAATATACATTTGAACCTCCACAAGGAGTAAAGGCTGGTCTAAAAAGAACATACACAAATATTACACAGGTAGGTTAAGTTCAATAATTACATACCCTGTAGTTGCAGATTGGTGAATAGTATATTAGGAAGCCATAGCCAAATGGTTTAGGTATTTACCAACCTTATATGTGTCCTCCCAGTGTGTATTATGATTGCTATAAGATGTTTGTTCTTTTTCTTTTCTAGGAACATTTGGATGTTAGTAACTTACCTCAATGGAAACCTCTTCTTTATACAGTAGCATTCCTACACACAACGGTACAAGAAAGAAGGAAGTTTGGTCCTCTTGGTTGGAACATACCTTATGAGTTTAATCAAGGAGATTTCAATGCTAGCACACAATATGTACAGAATCTACTAGACGACATGGACTTGAAGAAGGTACAATCAATAGCATCTGTGAATGCAATTTTAATGATAATATCTATAGGGCCTATCGTGGGGAGCAGTCCGTTATATGCTGGGTGAGATTCAGTATGGTGGACGTGTCACTGATGATTATGACAAGAGACTATTGAACACGTATGCTAAGGTGAGGTCTATACAGTAGTGTGTTAAAAGGTCCAAGTACTTTTGGATGTCTCATATTTTGTTTTACTTCTTTGTTAAAAGTATTGTAAAGACATGTGTAGAGTTAAGAACGTTATTCTCTCCTATCACAGTTATATTTTGGAGAGCATATGTTTCAGAACAACTTCCGTTTCTACAAAGGTTTTCCGATACCAGTGTTCAAGACAGTACGCGAGTACTCTGATTACTGTGATTCTATGCCACTAGTGATCACACCTGAAGTATTTGGGTTGCATAAAAATGCTGATATTACGTGAGCAATGAACTAAATCATATACATACTTACCATAAATATGTCTGTACTATCAGTTACCAGAGCAACACAGCCAAGACTTGTTTGGATACCATCTTGAATATTCAACCCAAAGACAGTAGTAGTGGAGGAGGAGAAACTAGAGAATCTATTGTTAGTAGACAAGCTGGGGAGATGTTAGATAAACTACCAAATGACTATATTCCTCATGAGGTAAGTAGAGAGAAAGAAGTTAGGTTGAAAGGATTTTATTGAAACAACCAAGTGTATTGAAGTGATTACATGTTTTAAAAATAGTGCATGATCAGTGAGACAGACCCCCTGAATAAAGCTAGGTTTATGATAACTTCCTCAGTGTTGTAATATATTAGGATCTGATATATCAAATAAAAATAATATAAGCATTTTAATATTAAAAAATGAAACAACATGTAGGAATATCAATACCAAAAAAGCACACAAACAAGATTGGGATGGTACCTTAGCAACAAAATTGAACTAACCACTTCCATATAACCCTATACATCAGCATAATATGTATTTTGCTATTTACTTTAGCTACTTATGTAGATTGTTATATGGAAGCATATGTTTAGTTTAATTTTATTGCTAAGGTACCATCCCAATCTTGTTTGTGCGCTTTTTTGGTATTGAAATCCTTACATGTTCTTTCATTTTTTAAATAATAAAATGTACAACACATGATGATGGATTTTTGATGAAGACATATTGTATCTAATTATCGTACATGTATAATTATATAATAATTCTTTTGGGTATGTGATGTAGTAGATGTATAATACATAAATTGATACCTGTATAGATGTATAGACCACATATTGAATTCACTTGTATTTTGGAGATCAATTCTCACAAGTTAGACTGCTATAAGATGTTTTCCTCCTCTTTCCTCCATTGTTATATAGAGTCAACTTGTGAGAATCGACTCCTAAATTATCTCCTTTAATTGTTTATCAGCTCTTTTTATTTGTCTTGTTGCTAGGTGAGAGCCAGACTTCAAAAGATGGGTGCCATAGCTCCCATGAATATATTCCTGAGACAAGAGATTGATAGGATGCAGAGAGTTATTGCTGTGGTTCGTAGTACCTTACAAGATCTGCAACTGGCTATTGATGGTACCATTGTGATGAGTGATGTAAGTGATAGTCATCTCTGTTGTATCTAAAGTACAAAAGCATACGTATTATAATATGTATATGTAAGTACATGTTTACATGTATGCATGTATCAGTAAAATGGTTATGTAAGTGACATAGTCTGCTTCACACATGTATAAGTACCTCATACCGTTGTATTTGTTAATTGCTTAGTAACACTTTGAAAATATATAGCTTTGTCATGCATATACAATTATAGATGTAATATTGTGTTAGTGTCATTATAAACAGAATTATAAATCTACCCATACATAGACACTAAGAAACACGCTGGATAATATATATGATGCAAGAGTTCCTGACGCATGGAGAAAGGTAATGGATCATTCATGTATACAACATATTTCTCATTGTATTATGTACATTACCCATGCTTTCCATGTAAACGTACACATACATAATAAGAATGACTCATCTAGTATAATAGTATATCATTTTGCATACTCAATAGTCAAATTATAGTTAAGATTATGTCTAATGTACAAGCAAGCAAATTTACAGTGGCATATCTTAACATGTAGAACATACAAGATGAACATAAAGTCATGTCTAATAATTTTAATCTACACAGCAAATACAATGTTGTAAAACTATGTATCCTAATTATGGATCAAGAGTATTAACTAAGAGGTATAATCATGGTTATTTTATGTACATGTGCAAGAACAAATATGAAGTACACATGTACATGTACATACTACATAGGGTTAAGGAATTATATCACCATCTTATTACTGTTGGTCCTGTATGTTAGGAGAAACAGTTTAATTTCTGTTTCTGTCCTGCTTATATGTATTTGTACTTATATAGGGGTATATGGAAGTGGTTTGTTTAATTTTGTTCCTGTTGTTTACCCATCTCGACCTTGTTTAATGATTAATAACTTGTACAAGTACATGAATAATATCATACCATGTATAACAAACACATCATGTTATACAATCATTCTTTCTCACATCGGAATTCATTCACATAGTTATGTACATACGTATCACCAGATTTACACATCATGTCTACAAACTGTTTATAGTTACCAACTGTTTATATTAAAATTGCTTCTCACCACAGATGTCTTGGCAGTCAACAACTATCGGTTTCTGGTTTACAGAATTACTTGAAAGAGATCTACAATTTAGGAGTTGGGTATTTGAAGGAAGACCAAACTCATTTTGGATGACGGGATTCTTTAATCCTCAAGGGTTCCTTACTGCTATGAGACAAGAGGTTAGCTAGCATCTACAATCACAGTAAACCATTAGACGCAAGGTTGATTGTAGTCCTGCAGAGCCAATGTATAGTTTAAAGCTTATGCAAGGTGCAGTAAAGCATTATATTTATAGTATGTTCAGTTTATAAATTGACTACTACTACAGCTGGCTCCAAGTTACATTTACGTAGCTAGTTATTAACTACACTGGATGGTGATGTCATATTCTTTGCTTCCTAACTTCACCTGCTCACTCAGCAGTGAACTATTATTGCTAAATAAATCTTGTAAAAACTACTCATGAATAGTAACTAGACATTGCGATCTGCTGCCTAGTACACACAGATGATATCTATAGATACAAATGTACATAATGCATAGTACAACACAATGCATATCAATCAACATTTATTGTAGATGATAGAGATGGCTTGTACTAACTCAATACCATTAGAATACAAATTATCATTCTCATACAATAGGTTGCTCGAGCTCATAAAGGATGGGCATTGGACAGTGTTGTGATACACAATGATGTAACACGTACAAACAAAGAGGACATAACAGGACCACCTCCAGAGGGAGTATACATCTATGGACTATTCTTGGACGGAGGTGGATGGGACAGACGTAATTCAAGACTAGTTGAACCGACTCCAAAAGTGCTTTATGTGAATATGCCTGTGGTTCATGTGTATGCAATCAATACCAAAGAGGGAAAGGATCCAAAGCTATATCCATGTCCAGTTTACAAGAAACCTAATCGTACTGACCTCACTTATATAACAGCTCTTTACCTCAAGAGTAACCAACATCCGGATCATTGGATCTTACGAGGAACTGCCTTACTATGTGACATTAAATAAACCTTTTCTGTTAAAGTACTACACTTTATATACACAATACTTTTACTTAATGTTTGTAGTTTGTGTGAATGTATAATTATTTCTGATATGTTTGTCAGTAGCAGGTTTATAATTATAAAATATGCTGTAATTAAAACACTTATGATTCTTTGAAAATTTGTTTTTATACATGTCATGTTTTTACCCTGTACAGTGTATGTGCACAAGGGATTAAGTGATCCGTTCTGTCAGTCTATCATGCAAAACAATTCAGAAAAAGACTTTGTAACATTTTCTAAACACATCAAACAGCTCAAAATTATTTGTATAAGAATGTATACATACTTTGCAGAGGCCAATGCAGTTCATGGTAGCTATAATTCTCCACTTTCGTTCATAATTTTTCGGTCAGTTGTGCCCTTCATAGAACACGTACACATATTCATAATTTATTTCAAATGATGAGAACCTTTTCAAGAAACTGAATTCAGACAGTCTCCTGTTGTGCCAATGATTAAATCTAGCTTTGTTTATGCTCTTAAAATACCACGTAAATACATGTACTTTCAAATAGTGATGGCAATAGCCTTATCACTACTGGATTTGGTGGTACTAGTAATAGTAATTATTATTCTCACTGCGAAGTGTAGGTGGAAGGGCATGGTAATCATATTGTGTGTCTATCTGTGTGTGTCTCTCTGTTCGCAAAGTTCTTGGAAAACTACGAAAATTTGCAGCTCATTGCCATTGAATTCAGTACGTCAAAAAGACACTACAAATAAGAGCTACATATGTAATTATTGTCACAACTTATTTATGTACTGATAGTCGAACTCTTTTCCTGATATTGGTTCATGTAATACTTTAATCAACAGTAATATTTTACTGTACCAATCATTACAGTTACTCAGGTGATATACTGTTTATATTTAACAACAGGACATGTATTCTTATTTTAATATTTAACTCACAACTTTCTTCATGTTATACGTACCAGGTTTACTCAACAGAGGACTGAGTGTCTTTTAATCGTCACACAATCATATAGATAGGTCATAGATTAGCAACCACAAAACTGTCTTTCCACCATGTGACTTCAACAACAAATATGAAGTTGTTTATTTATACAGCATGTGACTTTACAATATCTTGTTTATGACTGGCTCCAAGTCATGCAAATGGTGTGACCACATTATTATAGTAATCATAACTTATTGCCTTAATTGTAGCTAAAATGTGTAGTAATTAAAACAACCCTTGCGGAAATTATCATTTCTTCATAGCAGTCATGGACAGTAACATTTCATAACGTTGTTCATTCAATAACTATCCATATTTCACAAGTAATAATTCCATAATAATTTTAAAAGATGAATATAAATAACAATTAATTTGTGTGTGTGAGATGTTATAGTGCAGAAGACTTCGATGGAGTAGCAACATATATATAACTTTTTTAGGTAGACATGTATGTAACTAAAATAAATAATATTATTTTATGAGAGACATTATTGATAGCACATATAAGATTCACAATAAACAGCAAATGGCAGATCTTGTTACAGATTCACTTTTTCTACTAGTTCTAGCTGGACTTTTTCTTACACTGTCTACCATATCTTCTCCATCACAACTTTGTTCTAATTCCTCTCCATCGCTCAATTCAAATCTTCCGTACATCTGTATAGCCAAATCTCCGGTATCACTCAAACTGCTATCGGTACGAGCAGAATTAGAACGAGGACGACGTACTAGAAGGAACTCTGAAAAACTTTCCGAACCACTTCCTTCACCTGGAGTGGAAGGAACGCTACGATAACCATGAAGAATTGTTCGTAATTTGTCTTTACCAAATTTTGGTAAACTGTGACGTGTACCTCTGTCAATTATACTGTCATCACTGCTGGCACTATCAACACGTACAAGAGGATGTAACTTTCTGAATCTTGATCTTCGTCTCTTGCTTGATACTTTATGTTTACCCTCAAAAACAGAAGTCACATGACTCTCTTCATCTGAGCTGTATGCTAACATATGTGTAGGTGAGTTACGACTTGACAAATGTGGGGATGTGAAAGGGGAATGTCTAATTTGTACATTTGAAGTCCGAGGAAGAAACGATAATTCCATTACATCGTCTTCTTCTTCATCTTCCTCGCTAAGATCGCTACGGCTGACACTCTTGACAAGATTGGGAGAACTACGAGCCGATAGGAGCTTTCGAGATCTTGGACTACCCATGTATATGGGACTCTGAGAACGTGTCAATACAGCAGCTTGAAAAGGTTCCACAACAATAAATTCATCATTCTCACTTTCTTCCTCACATGCTGAAAGTTGCCTTCCTCTGATAGTTGCTGCTGGTGGTTCAATACGTACTGAATCCGTTTCTGTGACTCCTTTGGAGGAATCTTCTGATACACTTTGAATAGGAAAGGTCGGTTTTCTTGTATTAGTTGCTGATATCATTTCCTCACCAACACCAAGTCTGTGAAAACAGAAAGGTATAATGTGTATAATTATGAGCTAACTATAGGTATGCATTTGGATCAAATGCTTGCTCTTCATTCTGTTACAGGAAGTAGATGAAATTCAGTATCTGAGAAGTTCTGATCTTCCTGGATACTAAATTTCATTGACTTCCTGTACATAATGTGGGAATGGTGAAGCTACTGAAGGTAAGCGTTTTATCATAATTACTTGTGGGGAGGTGTATCTTTTCAATAATTGGTGAATGTCGATAACAAAACAAGCCATAAGTAAATAATAAACACTGACCTTCAAACTCTCTCTATTCAGCAATTTTATACAAAAACACAACCAAATTGGCTATCAATAGTTGTTCTTCATGAACACCAAAATCGATTGGATTCCTGTACAAAATGGCTGAATAAAGTGTTTTAAAGGTAAGCATTAATATTTCCGTTTCATTATCTTCAAAGTCTAGCTATTTTTTTGGTCTAAATTGATTCTGTTTTCGTAACACGTAGTGTATATATACACATCCACGTACCGAGGACTTTTGTATTGTGGATTTTGATATGGACTAGACTGTTGAAGAACGGATGGTGAACTGAAAGAACTGTCCTCATTGCCTTTCTTTGAATGTTCTGACTCATTTAATGGATGAGTTTGATTAATAAGAAGTGGTCGACGAGGTTGTAAGATTCCTGTCTCAACATGACGAGATCGAACTGGACTTACTCTGTGGAGCAACAAAACCAATTTACAGTATAACATTAACACAGGAATAGATAATATCAAATGAATACATGTATATTGAAGACAATCAGATTATAGATCTATGGAAAAATACACCATGTACACAGTGCCATATTTAGAATAGTTTCCAGGGGGGGTGGGGGGTGGGGTATTTCCTGAAATAAAGGGGGGTGAAGCCCCCAGCCA
This sequence comes from Petrosia ficiformis, assembly GCA_947044365.1. NCBI lineage: Eukaryota > Metazoa > Porifera > Demospongiae > Haplosclerida > Petrosiidae > Petrosia > Petrosia ficiformis. The sequence continues at coordinate 6,845,415 of OX345642.1, read as the reverse complement.
ACTAGGGGGTGTGGGGCATGCTCTTCTTCTGAGATCACTTCTGGTGCATTTTCAGACAAATATTTCACCTAGAAGATATTTGCTGAGCAGGTTTGATATTACAAGGGAGAGCAAATGCCCTTCCTCACTCCCCTATACAAAATGTGGAATAGCCAGCATTCTCACCCCGCAGCCCTGGTACATCACAGTACATGTGCATCCCACCTGAGGCAACTCTCATTTTTCATTTTTCCATTGCCTCAGGTGTCTTTCTTTCTTTCTTTCTTTCTACATCTCTGATAACATCATGTAATCTATCATCCATGTAGACATGTACATAAATGTATAAATGCACAGATATATCAGGAAAATCATTATTCCATTTGTAAGGCAACGTCCATAACATGGTTATTCAGCCAGGACATCAAAAAGCTTTCCAAGAAGTGTTACATAACTAATTTCACGGTTGTAACTTCACATAAGGATAGTGTTGTATATACAAATCACAGGATACAATAATTTCATGCTTTGAAGAACAAATATATCCCAATGTAATCCTAACAATGCTAACACACTATACATACTATAATAGACTTCTTAAATGAAGAAATGACCAATTTTACTGCCTTTCTGTACAAAATGGCAGAATTGCAAATGTTGAAAGAGAAAGTATTGCCCTGTGAATTGAAGTACTGATTTTCCTAGAGCAGAGTACATGATTTACGAAGACAGTGAATTTCATATACATACATTGTGTGATGTTGAACTTGTGGAAGTGTTTTCCTATTAACAGTTGGTGCTGGTGCCATTGGAAGTATACCTTGACTTCGTCTTCGATGACGTTCTGCTTCGGCCAACAAATAGAAGGTTGCAGCAATACTACCATAAGGCTTTTCATTTATATCTCTGTTAAAGAGAAAAGATGTTTCATAGAAGAAATCAGTAGATAAGAATTAAACTAGACAGGCAGACATACATATATAAGCTCATATGTAAACAGAATACTTACTTACTAACACACTGTTATAGAGACTAACAATCCTAACATATTATATACTAAAACTTGTAACTGAGTTGTGCTGAAAGCTAAATCCACAAAACAGTGAAATACAAATGATTACATTCATAGTTTTTGATACTTTTTGAAGCATGGGCTAAATTGGCTCAAAAATGGTAAGTGTGTATTGGGAATATATCTTCAGCTAATTAACAAAGAGTTAATGCTGTTAGTGACAATATAATCATAATTAACTGTGCCACTGGCCCAAAGAGAGAACTGTGCAGTGCCAAATAAGAAGCACTTTGGGCCAATGGTGTACCATATGAGCTTATCAAAAACACTGATTACATTGTATCAGGCCTACACAACTACTAAAACTTGTATCTCTTGTAACTAACTATTCTACAAACACTACTAAAGAAACCAAAGAGATGCTAAACCACCCAGCATTCTACAACCACTACTATAGTGATACACAGAGATGCTAAACCACCCAGCACTCTACAAACACTACTATAGTGACACACAGAGATGCTTACATCAGTATATTATCTCTGTCTCCATATCCCCCATCTATCATACGCTCAATAATCAATTCAACTTGATCTGGATGAATGTCAGAAAGGTTAAGAGGTTGAAGAACATGAGGAGTTGGCATATCAGTCTCCATATTCTGAAAATATAGAAGCATTAATTATAATAACAATTATTATTAAAAGGAATTGGAACCATAATTAATTAGTGTTTACAACAACAAAGACCAGTTTTAGTCATATTCAACTTTGATGTAACTAAAAAGTATACTATTAACTTAATAATGAGGCTTTATTTTAGTTAGTTATAGTTATTACATTAGACTCTAAAGCTAAATATATACATACATGTACTAGTGTTGTACTTACAAGTTTTGCCTATACATGTACATGTAGTTCAGATACCAGATATAATAGGCAACTAAAATAGCTCATTTTACTAGTATGTGTTCATATGCATATCTACACATTTTAGCACGGCTTAGCCATTTAGGTTGGAAAATGAAACTCATAAACTACGTAAGATGAAAATAGCTAAAAAAATATGGTTCTGAGTGTTATATCAATCTTTTCCTATAGTAAAATAGTACTATAAAGTTTATAATCCTTGTTCTATAAAGTATCTGTATCTGCCCTATACTTGCCTATACCTATATTTACCTATACCATGGTATAGGCATCTATACATTTACCTATACCAGTATAGATACAACACTAACATGTACATGTATATAATATATTACAAGGAATATATGTAAAGTCATCTTTTAACAATCACAATTATAAACACAATTTCAAAAAATTGTTCCTTGAATAAAAATCTATGATACTTTCAATATAATAATCATGAACGTATGTACCTGAGTTAGCCATTGGTGGTTAGCAACTTCAGTCAAACTGGCCCTTTTACTAGGATCAACAACTAACATTTTACGAATCAAGCTGTTGAGATGTGAGAGAAAACAAGATTCCAGATTGCAGAGAGAGAGTGAGAGAAAGAGACAGACAGATAGACAAACAGAGATAGAGCGACAGAGATAGTAAGAGACAGACAGACAGAGAGAAATAGAGGCAGAAGCAGAGACAGATAGAAAAAGACAGACAGAGTAAGAGACAGAAAAAGGGAACAAGAACTTGAAAGGGTAAACATCACGTAATCAAATTACCAACTAAAACGTTAAGTTATCATTAGTTAATCAATAGTATGAAAACATTACACAATAGATATGAATATAATATCATCATCCCACTTAATTAAATGTGTGTACAGTACATGTACATGATACAAGTACATAAGTCCATTGCCTCAGGTGTCTTTCTTTCTTTCTTTCTTTCTTTCTTTCTTTCTACATCTCTGATAACATCATGTACATTACATACATTGTGTGTACAGTACATGTATATGATACAAGTACATAAATATGTACATGTACAATACATACATTGTGTGTACAGTACATGTACATGATACAAGTACATAAATATGTACATGTACATTACATACATTATGTGTACAGTACATGTACATAATACAAGTACATAAATATGTACATGTACATTACATACATTATGTGTACAGTACATGTACATGTACATGATACAAGTACATAAATATGTACATGTACATGTACATTACATACATTGTGTGTACAGTACATGTACATGATATAAGTACATATCATGTGTTGTGTACTGCACGATGTACAAAACATAAGTACATGTACATGTACATGCATGTAGTAGCTATTTCTTCTACATACCTTTTACAATTTTCTGAAACATGAGATGAGATGTCATAACGTCCATCCATTATATGGGTGAGTGTTTCATTGGCACCACCAGATGCAAAAGGGGAGCGTCCACAAATCAACATATACAATATCACACCAAGACTCCATACATCTAGAAAAAAGAACAAACAGGTTTGTATTTCACAAAACAAAAATTGTTGAAGTAATTAATCAATTACAAATGATAGTATTAACATGTATCATATATCAATTAGTGGACATGAACAATTAAATACTCCAAATACTATTATACCACTTTATACAGAAATACAAATAAATTCAATTAGGCGCCTCCTAAATATCAGGTATTTAAAGGTATGTGCGCTTAGATCATATTACATAAAATGGTTACATTTCTCATAGTAAAGGTAAGTATGGTTGTACTAAATCAACATTTTGTCTGAAATATTTTGTAACAGTTATATATATACAGTACACATCAGTGTAGTTTTAGTTTGACAAAAATGATGTTATAGTTATAGTGTGACTAGTTTATCAAACTTTTAGTTTAGTTATAGTTTAATTAACTGAAATAATAATATTAGGCTTACTAAAAGGGTTTTAGCTAGCTAAAAGTGCCCATTATTGGCCACATTTTAGTTAGTTATAGTTATTACAGTAGACTTGTAATTTAGTTATAGTTTAGTTAACTAAAAGTCACAATGCCTTACTAAAAGTTATAGTTAACTAAAACAACACTAATACACACACACCCCCACTCTGGAGACCAAACTAACCAATTTTTGGAGGATCATAAGAGTCTCCTAACAGTACTTCAGGAGCTGAATACTCTAAGGAACCACAAGCTGACTCGATCATTTCTCCAGGAAGAAACGTTCTTGATAAACCAAAATCAGTTAGTTTTACTTGCATTTCTTTTCCTGAATTACAGAATACCAGATTCTCGGGTTTCAAGTCTCTAGATATGAAGACATATACAAGTATACTTAGATATGTATGTACATGTGTAAGTACACTGTATGTAGTATGTATGTAATAATATACACACATATATCAGAGTTTTTGATACATTTTCAAGCATGGTCCAAATTGGCTCAACAATGATTAGTGTGTGCACCATTGGGAATACATCTTGAGCCAATTAATAAAAAGTTAATGCTGTTAGTGATAATATAATCATAATTAACTGCGCCATCTGCCCCCAAAGAGAGAACTGTGCAGTACCAAATAAGAAGCTCTTTGGGGCCAATGGTATGCCATATAAGCTTATCAAAAACACTGGTGTGTAGTTAATTATATTGTGGGTACTTGTTATTTGTGCAGTAATCCCTGAACAACAACTACTTGTAGGATACACGTCCAAAAAAAATCTGGACCAGTTGGGATCTGAATGCAAGACCTTCTGAATACTAGTGTCAGATGCTTTATCATCTGAGCTACTTGAGTCAGGTTGAGGTAGAGCATATTGTAGGTAATGTCTACTACTATAGGTCAGCGAAATTCAGTATGTTCCATGCTTTGTGGATATGATTATATAGACTGGTGAAAATAACTGTAGTACACTGATCAAAAAACTACTCTTCTTGAACCTGGCTAAGGTAGCTCAGATGATAGAGCATTGAAGGTCCAGTTCAAATCCCAGCTAGTACAGAATTCTAGTGGACATGCATCTCTCTCTTTAATTTTTTTGTGTGTATTGACACATCAAAATCCCACTATTAATTAACAATATAATATAAAACTAGCCAAATTCTGTAATTATTGTTACTATAGCAACAACATTAGATAACTCAGTTTGTGATTTCAAAGCCAGAGTACAGTCTAACCTATACATCATTACATAACAAGTTTACATACTTACCTGTACACTTCCTACTCATCAACCCACCCATCTTCAATTCTTTTATATCTAAAATAATTATAACTCTCCTCACCTGTGAACTACATGCAGTTGATGACAATACTGGATAGCTGACACTGTCTGTTGAAATATCCTTCGACCTAAGTCCTCTTCAATACCGGTTGGATGTTTCAAGATATAGTCATACAGATCACCCCCATCTCCCAACTCTTCAATCAAATACAGCTTCGTCTGCGTGTCAATAACTTCATACAGTCGAATGATTGAGGGATGAACAACTAATTTCATACATCGTACTTCTTGGTATAAGTGTGCTTTGGATATGTCATCTAATTTAGCCTTGTCAATTACTTTTACAGCTACTCTCAGGCCTAAATACAAGATAGAAAGTATGTATGATAATACAGCATACACAAAAAAAGATCTCTACACATCTACATTGATAATACTCACCAGTGAAGGCATGACGAGCGCTCTTAACTACAGCAAAATGGCCAGAGCCTAAAGTCTCTTCTAAATCATACATCCCTGCTATTTGGGACGCCATTAGCTCCAAGTTTCCTCCTAGGAAACAACGCTTTCTCCTATATATATATAGCTTTGTAGCTTTGCACAGCTTCGGTGTAGTAGATACCGTATATATAATTTTTCAAGTAGAATGTAATTTTAAAATTGGAATGTTGGTTAATTAATAGTTAATTAAAAGTATGTTGGGTAGATGTAAGGTACTTTCCAGATGGATTTTAACAGGTTCCATAAAAAGAAAAGGTTGTGTTTGTAATTTTAATATTGTATTTTATGAATTATCTCTATTCTTTAAGGTATTCGTAAGCTAAGCAATGGAAAAAGTAGTGTAAATGACACTCAAAGTGGTATTGATCGTAATGCAATCCTTTCTGCTGCATTGCAGTATGTTCCTAAAACTGGGTGGAGTCAGGAATCCATACAACAGGCTGTAGAATCATTCGGTTTGCCGGGTGTGGCTCACGGTTTATTTAAGCAAGGACCTGGTGATCTCATTGAATTTTATGAGTCAAATTGTAATAGAGATTTGGTGAAATATATGGAAACATTATTGAGCAGTGAACAACCGTATGTACTATGGCATTATAATATTACTATATATATGATAGAGGTTACACAGGGGAATGTACATGTACATTTAAGATGTTGTACCTATTACCTTATAAATATAATTATAATTATTATCAAAACTTTAAGCTGACTTCAGATCCTCAGTAACAAGATCAGACACAAACATGTACATAATATCCCCATAGTACGTGACATTAAAGAGTCTGACAGGATATGTCCATAGTACCTCTATCCTTTGCACTTGGTATGGTATTGGCATGGTTATATATATACTTTCAATATGCTCTTTGATTAGGTTTGTTAACATTAAATATCACTTTTAAAGTGATTCATTTATGTAGTTAATTAGTGTATACATAGTACATGTACTATGTTACTATGGCAACCTAATAGAACATGCAAGTATGTGTCAGGTGTCATCAATTGTCAACTGTCAAATCAGATTTGGTATGTATATACAACACTTGCAAATGTTCAGAGATTTTGGGATATAATATAGCTCCCCAGTTAATCCACATTATGTAAACCTCATCCGCATACAGCCAGGACTCATATTTGTCATATACAGCTCCTCACAGTTTACATCACATACACAGTACTGTTGATTAAAAGCTTGAATGTTTATTCATCCATTGTTTAGTGTGAAGGGTCCACAGTTAATACAGAGAGCTGTAGAGCACAGACTGCAAATGTTGATTCCTTATATTGATACATGGCATGAGGTGAGTATAAGAAGCTTATAAATAAGAAATGGTAGATTGAGGAGGAAGAGAGTTGAACTGAAATGAATGGAAAGTAATAATTCTATGTACATACTACATCATTCAATTCAGTGTCCCTCTATTCAGGACACCCCTCTTTTCAAGACACCTTGTATTCAAGACACCCCTATATTAAGCACACCCCTGTAAATATTAAGAACATCCTGTATTAAGAATACCCTATATTCAGGACACCCCTGTATTAAGCACACCTCTGTATTAAGAACATCCTGTATTAAGCACACTCCTGTATTAAGCACACCTCTGTATTAAGAACACCCTGTATTCAAGACACCTCTGTATTAAGCACACCCCTGTATTAAGAACATCCTGTATTAAGCACACCCCTGTATTAAGCACACCTCTGTATTAAGAACACCCTGTATTCAAGACACCTCTGTATTAAGCACACTCATGTATTAAGCACACCTCTGTATTAAGCACACCCCTGTATTAAGCACACCCCTGTATTAAGCATACCCCTGTATTCAATACACCCCTGTATTAAGCACACCCCTGTATTAAGCACACCTCTGTATTAAGCACACCCCTGTATTAAGCACACCCCTGTATTCAATACACCCCTGTATTAAGCACACCCCTGTATTAAGCACACCCCTGTATTAAGCACACCCTGTATTAAGGACACATTTTAAGATATCCCAAACTGTGGTTTATTATATAAATTCACTTGAGGACAATCAAGACAATTATATTTATACTGTGGGTGATCGAAAGAAGGGTTCCACTTTATATTCAAACTGTTTCTCAATCAATAGGCAATGGCCATCAAGGCATACCCTAGCAATATGCCAGCTGCTCTTGAAAGACTGGCTGTCATGTTTGATGATATTTGGTATCATGCTGGTGATAGATCAACAGATTTTAATTGGTACACAAAGAGAGGCATATTAGGAGTTGTGTATTGCAGTACGGGTAAGAAGTCTACTAAAGTCTGTTCACTTTCATGATGACCTCAAAATTAGTACATGGTGACTTAATGTACTATAATGTATAGTTTAATGTCATAAGGTTATTACATGATTATACTGTAACTCAATAATGAAGCAATGGATTGAATTTGGCATACACAACAAAAGAATAGGAAGGATGATTATACAGGTAAAAAGATTATTGGTCCTTCCAAAGTAAAGTTCCGAACATTTTTCTGAGGCCGTTGTGAATGTGAATGAGCTTTACATGTGCATAGATCCAGTATATTTCAGGATACTATATATGTCCTTCACATATAGAACTGTATATGATTCAAGATCATTCAGTAGACTTTCAGGATACTTGGAACTTCCTTCACCAAAGATTTCAAGACACAAGAACTGTTACAAACAGTCGAAAACAGATAGACAATATAATGGAAGAAACGTATAACATCACAGTAGCTGGATTAACCACGGTAAGATTTGATATTAATAATCTGTTGAATAAATTATCTTTCTACGGATTTACAGGTACGGAATATTCTGGGTGTAAATACATGGAACAGATAATGAATAATGATATTACAATTGAATGAAAAAACATTTTAAAAATGAATAAAAATGAACAAATTTTAAAAATACTTCAATTAATTTGTCCACTATTCAGTATTGTAATAACATTTGATGATAACATTTACCTGCTAGCATGCCACAAGTTAATAACAACATTCATAAGTTAGTCTTCACTTGCACTATATATAAATGTGTACTAACTACCGACATTCAATTTATTCGTTTATACTTCTTCTGAAGAGTGCCTTCAGATTTTGAGCTAATGAATGTGGAATTGAGTTTGATGGCGTAAGAGGATGAGTACATTGATGTACTAAAGATGTTAGTTCTTTTTTAAATTCTTTTGGAGGGTTGACAAGGAAATCTGTTAGTCGATAGTTGAGGTAATTAGTTGGTTGGAAAAAAACTTTACAAAGAACCTATATACAGAAAGAATAAAGAAATGACTGTAGTGATCAGTAGAACTCATGGATGTGGTGATGATTAATGACTGGATGAGTTATCATGAACAGATGGATGTACATGTATGAATGGATAGATGGATGGATGGATGGATGGATGGATGGATGGATAGATGGATGGATGGATGGATGGATGGATGGATGGATGGATGAACTGATGAATGGATGAATACATAGAAATGATTTGATTGATGGTAGATGAATAACTAATCAATAGAATGACCAAACAAACTTCTTCACTGACCTGCAAATTGTTTGTTAAGAGTTTTCCAGAACATTTTCCCTTCCCACGATCACAAGCTACTAAACATTTCACATACGCACAATTATCATCTGTGGTGCAATTATTTTTCATTTCAAAAGTAAGGGCATTTTCTAATTCTGTTCTGAACAATGACAAGTCATTGTCAATACTCTTAGCAACATAACGTCCATTACTCTCAACCAATCCAAAATTGCTTTCTTGGAAGTCACACAAAAATAGAGTTTCTAAATATGTATCTTCCAAAGATTCAACCATTTCAACGAGTGCAATTGCCATTTTTGCTCTAAGTGTCCAGGACCTATACTCCTTAACAACAGGTAGCTTGTCAAAAGGAGTACTTGGTGCATATTCAATAACAAACAAGTTTCCACAAGTTCCGTATAATTTGGTAATACCTGAATTACCTGCCAGTTGCAACATTATCAAAATTTCACTCTCATCAACCATGTGCCAGCAATATAATGACTCTGAATAAGTTATGATCCCATCATTACCTTTATCACATTCTGAAATTATCCAATCAACTACTCTTTCAGGAAGTTTATAAAATTGAATCATGGGATGCCTCAGTTTATCAATATCAACTCTGTAGTCTTTTTTAAACTGGTCATCCAATCCAGAATAGTGAAGACGTTCTGTTATGTGCATATCAGTATCTGCTTTTAAAATTACTTTCTCTCCTTGCCATTCGACAAGCATGACAAGATCTTTTACTTTATGACTTAAGCATTTTATATAATCGACTTCATTATTTACACACAGACTCTCACAAAAACTTCCAGAAACGAAACCAGATGAATAGTTATTACACTGTAAAAGAAAATTATTTATAATTATATAATTATATACACAAAACGGTGATTACTGATCTGGGCAACCTGATAAATACTTGCAGTGTTATCAATTCAACAGTTGCTCTCATGAGGATACTGAACATCAGCAAATCTTGTCTGCTGAGCCAGAGAACGTGTCTTTGATCCTGGGGCCCAGGATTAGGATTTAGTAATCGTGTTAGGGGGTTATATCAGTTTGAAATCTAACTATAAGCCACCCACCTCCCTCACCAAGCATTTTTAAGATTCATTGCATATGGCTTATACAAGAATTATCATGATATGCAAGTTATAAACCTGACTGAGGGATTGAACCCAGAACCTCCTGATATCTAGTGGCACTTCTATCATCCGAGTTTGTACTAATCTCATAACTAGCTTAAAACATAGCACTCTCCACATCATTTTACTTTATATATTCATTGGCATTTGAAAACTGATTCAATGAATACATCCTCTTTTTTAGGAACCAAGGACCAATAATCATTTTCGATAGAAACGGCTAGTAACAGGAACGCAGTCAATATTAGGTACAGCTGGTATATGTGTATGTTTGCAACATGGTTGTGATCGAACCATAGGGTTCTTGTCATTAGGGTTAAAATCTGAACAAAGTTCATGTTAGACTGCATGAATAACGTCATGTATGTTCACTGCCGGACACATGATGTCAGTTTGAAAACTATGCTCATGTACCGAACCAATCATACTCAAGCCACTAGATAATCACCAATGCATATCATATTATGTGCAAAATACAACTATATTCTATCAATAGCATACTAATATAGGTTATCATATTGAAGCATCAACATACCAACTGTGTGAGAAATCGTAGATTGTCGTCTTTTGCACAGGTAGGTTTTATCTGTAAGGGTGTGTGTTTGTGTAATAAATGAAATAAAAATGCACATATAAAGTAAATAATTAATAGTATTATAATCAGTTTCTTGCAGTTACGACGAATCATATGCTGAAACTTATCCATGCCCCTCCATACATGCCTCTTTGCGAGCGCAGCCCCTCCTACCACTATATACTTCGATGTATATAGGAGGGGCTGCGATCGCCAGACTAGTTTGAGGCGTGGTTTAAAGAATTCAGAAATACTTTTTAGAATGGTTGAAAGTTTATAATTTAATCATAGTATATACGGTACAGAGACTTTCTCTAGTACATCATGCCAAGAGTTTTTCCTGACCAGAAAAACAAGTTCGAGTCAGATGACATCTTTAAGAAGCTTTCCCAAGAGTCTGATGTAAGTTTCTACACTAAAGATCACTAAAGATGTCTGCATCAATTTTTTTTAGTTAAATAGAATTGGTGATCATTCTATATATCTCTACATCATTTTGATAATATTAATGTATACTTCACCTCAAATGCATAGGTAAAATATACAGGATACAAAGACAAACCACATGAAGAACGAAAGCAAAAATTCCTTCAAGATCTTTCCGAAGGACACACAGTAGTAGTATGAATATACATGTTTGTGCAGTCACTTACTTGCTGCAAACTTGTAAAAACAATTTTGATTACTTTTACAACTTTTGCAGACTTTTATTGCTACTGGTACAAACCTAACATTACTCTTCTGTCAGAGAGCTCTTAGTGATGATCGACCACCCGATACAAGACCTTCCAGAGAGAATGTGGATTTTGAACGAGAAATGGGAAAGGTATTAAAAAATGAATTATATTTGTTTAGATTCAGTTATAGCAGATGTACTAACTGCATACTTCACAACATTTATATTCAACCTACAATGTGGATTTTTAAAGAGGAGTGTTCTGAACAATGCATGACTAGATGTAGTGGAGTCGTTTCATGTATAATCTGTGAAAGTCATAGTACTATAACTGCAATCCACAATGCATTAATGTGTAGTATACATCAGGCCTTAGCAGTAGCATACATGGTCTGTTATATGTTGCAATAGTGCATGCATTATTTCTCTGTAATATTCAGAATTTCAGAATGAAATCATAGTGCAAATAACAGCTGCTCAATGGCTATTTTCCAGATAAAACTTGGCATTTGGTTGGATACATTAGCCATTTAAAATTTTGTAGTTATAGGTGGTTATAATGTACTCTACAATGACTGTTGTTTCTCTATAGGTACATATGACATCTCATTTCATAATGAATGGGGTCTGTATAAAATGGGTTGGATGGATTGATATGGATACTCTTATTGGTAAAGCCAGACTCTTATTTGATGATGAAAATGCTAAAGTGAGAATATGCAAGTATTATTCATTATTATGTGATAAGATCTTTTATATAAGTTTTATAGTAAGATCTATGTTTGGGGATTTTTATTGGAGTTTCAATGTAACTATATATAAATTATCACTCCTTTCTGTATAATTTAAGAGCTTTCCTGTTCTATAGACTCAAGTGTTGGGTAAAAAGGCTTCTTCCCAAGTAGTTTTCAAAACGTGGTCACACTATAAAGGGTTCAGTTAATTGCTTTTAAATGTCAATAGGAGGAGTGAGAGAAGCCTCTGCATACATAATTAGTTCCTGGTAACCATATTCTGTTTGTTAGATCCTGAGTGCTATCATTATCACTGTGTTCATAGGTTTGAACAATCAAGGCATGGTGATTATATTCTGAAGTATGCTTTTGATAATTATAATTATAATTAGTAGAGAACAAGGTATAATGATGTACTGTACTAAATTGATACATATTAGTTGAGAACAAGGTATAATGATTACTGTACTAAAGTGATACATATTAGTTGAGAACAAGGTATAATGATGTACTGTACTAAATTGATACATATTAGTTGAGAACAAGGTATAATGATGTACTGTACTAAAGTGATACATATCAGTTGAGAACAAGGTATAATGATGTACTGTACTAAATTGATACATATTAATTGAGAACAAGGTATAATGATGTATTGTACTAAAGTGATACATATCAGTTGAGAACAAGGTATAATGATGTACTGTACTAAAGTGATACATATTAATTGAGAACAAGGTATAATGATGTACTGTACTAAATTGATACATATTAATTGAGAACAAGGTATAATGATGTACTGTACTAAATTGATACATATCAGTTGAGAACAAGGTATAATGATGTACTGTACTAAAGTGATACATATTAATTGAGAACAAGGTATAATGATGCACTGTACTAAATTGATACATATCAGTTGAGAACAAGGTATAATGATGTACTGTACTAAAGTGATACATATTAGTTGAGAACAAGGTATAATGATGTACTGTACTAAAGTGATACATATTAGTTGAGAACAAGGTATAATGATGTACTGTACTAAAGTGATACATATTAGTTGAGAACAAGGTATAATGATGTACTGTACTAAATTGATACATATTAGTTGAGAACAAGGTATAATGGTTACCTAGGTATTAATTAATGATATATTAATACACAATTTATATTTGTTATTATTATTATAACTGTCAGTGGGTTATATGATATTGTATACATGACATTCCAATGCTACTAACCAACCATGAATACTGTGATCAGGAATTGAGATTAATTGTACTGTATTTGTATACAGTAACTAAAACTAAAACAGCTTTTAGTAAGGCATTGTGAGTTTTAGTTAACTAAACTATAGTATAATTGTAATGACTATAAGTATAATATTTTACTAAAAGGGGTTATAGTTAATAGTATCATTAAAGCTACATTAACATAATGTATTGTAGGTAGAAGATGAAGTAATGCGTCAAGTTATGAAAGAGACACAAGAGAGAGTGAGACTATTTGAAGATAATCAAAGAAAGTGGCAGGAGCAACAGCAAGTTGACTCACCTCAAATGGTAATTAAACACGTCTTTCTCTCTGTATGTGGACAGAGATATTGCTTCTTGTTAAGGAAGAGAGAGGGGTTAGGAAGAGAATGGAAGGAATATCTTGTCTTACTCCATCGATAACACGAAATAATAGTACCTACGATTGCTTTGTGTGGTGTAATTGCTGGCTTTCCCATGTTTGAAACTCAACAACAAATTATAGTTTTTTGTTTTTCATTCATCTTAAGATTCTTGTATAATTTTTGTAGTGTATTTCAGCTAAAACAGTCATTGGTTGCAGTTTCCAAAAGTCAACATCCCCAGACCATCATGGCCTGTGGGTGAAAGATGGTCTGGAACAGTTGCTTCAAATTATCGGTTCAAGCATCAAATGTCTTTTTACTCAAAAAGCTCGATGACAAAAATGGTTGCTTGACAATGAACATCGTACATGTGATGCTTGGACCAAAAATTTTAAGCAACTGTCTAGACCATCTTTCACCCATAGGATATGGCAGTCTGGGGATGAGACTAGTGGTAGCTCTAGTGTGTTCATTTATGATCCACACCCATTAATAGATCGTGCCGCCCACTTAAACTACATATATAATTTCTATGTGACACAAACATATATGGGTGGAACCGCAATCAAAGATGGCCCCTGCAGGGCATAAAATTAGTCTCCAATTTCAATTCTGCAGGTCCCTTTGTATATAGTAAGTCATCATGACTTCAATTACGTATTTATTTTTTCTCAACAGACAACATCCTCCCAGTAATAGACGAACTTTGACCTTTGCGAATCTCAATAAAAAAGATCCAGTTTCTACCGTTTTTATACTCCAATCACTCTATCATCCATCAATTTTTTTCTCGTTTGTCATTCATCAGTCATGTGATAATCATGTGATGATAATTCATGTGGAATGTTTCATGTAATTTATTTTTCATTATTTATGAGCTTGAATTTGAACAAATTCTATACCGTTGTTTCTTCATGCCAAAGTTTTCCAATTTTCTCCTTCAATAAAAAAAAGAAATGTCACACCTTCAAGCATAAAAATAGTTACTGATATGAGCATGATAATCATAAATATAGCACAGTTAGTGAAACTAATCATAGTTATAATTAGTGATGGTGACATACATACAAAGCTACATTTAATTACAACAATATTAATTATTATGAGTCATGTATTTTCAGATCGAGGAAGGAGGCTAAAATACTACACAGGCCGTGGAGGAGGTGATGAAGGTGGAGCTTCAAGACCATATTTTGCTTGAGGAGGTGGGCGTGGAGGTGGCTCAGAGGGTGCCTGAGGAATTTCTTTGACCCTAGGTCCTTCTTCTTTCTTTGTTCTGCCTGGTCCCCACGCAAGACTTGGTGCCTTCCAACACTCGCCATTCAAAGCAGCCTACAAAAAGAAATGAACAGTCTCTATAAAGTCAGGGCAAGAAATAATTACTGGCCATTGGACATTTTCCAACCAATTTAAATGAATGTCCGACCATTTGGAGCTTATAATATAATTATAGTATATTACATGGCTAATTAACACTTTCCAATCACATTTGAGACTTTATTACTTAATCTGTAAGTCATTATGTAGTGAGGTCACCTCCTTCTAAAAGACTTCAAACTAACAACCTTTCACTTAATAACACACTGTAATGTTCCCAGGTCACCTCAAAATAAGTGTTAATGAAGTGCCAATGACTATTTTACTGTACAAATTTATAACTTACAAAAAAGTAACAGAGACAAGCAAAAAATAGACACATTCCTCCAAAGATGGTTGGTAGGACAAAGAAACAAGGAATTACCAGGCTGAAAATAAAAAGAAAAGTAATACTTTATAATTATATTTGAGAAGTTTTTATGGCCCACAGGCTGAAGGGACATTCTTATGATTGCTTTCCCACAGATTCAAACTTTATAATATATATAAGTATGAATATATGTTTATTATAGAATCTATGCTATGTAGAATGTGTATTGTATATGAAGCTAGTTAAAAAACTCCAGAGAGCTCAGTCAATTTGGGCGTGGCATGTTTATCAACACACACTGACACTCTCAGTACACAGTCTACACACCAGAAGGAGGAAAGTGAAACTACAAAATGCTGTTCTATCCAAAATATATAGCAGTAACTATACAAGAACATTTTAAAAGTAAGAATGGTAAAAAAATAACTATGTTGGATTTCAGACGTGATATGTCGCAATGATTTATGCAAAGCAATCATTGGTGTTTTTTTACAATAACGTATGTATGTATGTACGTATGTATGTATGTACATACGTATGCATGTATTTATGTATGTATATATGTACATATGTATGTATGTGTGCATAATTATATGAATGCTATGCATGCATGTATGTAATATGTATGTATGTGTGCATGTATGTACATGTATGTACATGTATATTATACTACTGAATGCTGTTATCTGACTGTTGATGTATTTATGTCCTTCATGTTACTTACACAAGATAAAAAAGGAATCGTACAATATAGTTTGATCCCATAAACCTGATGTTATGAAGAAGTGGAGCAAGTAAACTTTGACCTCTGGAAAAGAATAGATTACCTATGAAACAGAAATAAACAGACATAATTGTACTAACGGTCTCTCAATATTTGTCTTGGCTACTCGTCTGGCGCTTCTTGGATACTCAATTAGAAAAACCATCACACCGATAATACTATACTATAATTAAGGATTATAATTATATTATGGTATTACATGAAGGCATTACTAAAGATCACTCACATTCACTTTGACCTCAGAAAATATGTTCATATCTTTAGTTTGGAATGACCAACAATCATTTTACCTGTACCATTTTCATATAATTATATTTCCCGTTCTTATTTTGTATCGTCAAATTCAATCCATTACTTCATTACCAAGTTGCAGTATAATCATGTATTAACCTTATGACATTAAACTATACACTATATTACATATAAAGTTATCACATCCTAATTAAGGTCATTATGAATGTGAACGGACTTTAATGTGGACCAATATATTAGTGAGTCATGAATCGTAATAGTGATTACTATACCCTTACAATAATATAAGTTGCTTCTCCATATAGGAAATCACAATATAATGTTGTATTTATATAGTATGGTATGGTATAAGAATTATAGTAGGCATATAGGTATTATATCAGATTGTATATGTTCTTACTCAATCAGAAATTATTTATATTATCAAACAGCATATCTGCATCTAAAATTCAAGACAATAAACAAACTATTTTCTCACAGGCAAAATTGACCTCAATCTTCCATTGCATCGTGCTGCATTCGTACTAGTGATGAGTGTTGTTTTAGTTAACTAAAACTAAAACCCTTTTAGTAAAGTATTATGACTTTTAGTTAACTAAACTATAACTAACTAAAATGAAAATCAGCCAATAATGGCACTTTTAGTTAGTTAACTAAAACTAAAACCCTTTTATTACACATAAATAAAAGTAGTCATACTATAACAACACTAAGCCAAACACACATGTTACATCATTATCCTAACAGTGAAATGTTTTCAAATTCCTTTTTGTAAAGGGAGTGTTTCGATTTCCTGTTAAAACATAACACATGCCAATAATAAGCAACTCCTAATACATACTATACACAACATTAATAATACTCCTACAACATACTACATATAACATTAAAACTATAAATTATAATACTCCTACAACATTGAAAATGTGGTTAGCAATTTGGCTCAAGACTCAACAAACATAATGATCCTACTGGTTGAGATAATGACAATCAGTCTAGACACGAGTGGCCAAACAAACAAACATCTATAATTGGCAGGCTTTGTTGAAGAGGAGGGTTTGCTTTAGAACAACTTTCAATCTAAAAGATGATTTAAACTGCAACAAGATAAAACCACTAAAGCAGGTTGCCGTGGTAATTGTACTAGATACGTAACTATGTATATACAAACATTTAGACTGATAATACAATACAAGACACAAAGCGATTTAACCCTAACTACATGGGACCTTATGGTTTGGCATTTCTGCAACTGCGTTCCTGTTATTAGCCTGCCACTTCTTTACAAGACAAAGTGAGATAAAAGAATCAGATTCCAACATTCAAATAAACTATCTTTATCTATAATATAGGATACATGTTTATCCATCGGAAACCACTTCCAGCATTTGTAGGGAAAGGGTCATCTATAGCAACCTCTGGAATGGATGCTGAAATAACTCCACCACTAAAGATAACTAATGAGAAATAGATAACTGTACTTTATTGTGCTGGAAATGTTTACTTCACTCACAGATGGCTGCAAAGAGGGCATTGATGTTACCCCACATAGCCCATTCTACTCTACAAACACAGCAGTTTCTGTCTTCCTCTTCTATCGGCATTTTCTCATTAAAGAGAATTCACTGACAAGTCCAAAATAAACAAACAGGAAGCAAATGGGCGTGTCGCGCAAACGAATTCCTGTACGAAGTCCTACGAACGCGTACGCAGCCCGGCCCGGGCTAGGGCGCGGCTATACGCTAGGGCGGCGCCTGCCAGGGATAGTCTGGCGCGGCGAGCAGACCTTTAATTAAAAAAAGCGGAGGCGAAAGGTCTGCTCGCTATATAGCACTAGCACGATGCAGCAGAACGTGGAGGTCAACTACGACGGGTTTGATTCAAGCTTCTACCTCAAAAGAAGATTTTCAGACCCAGAAGACAAAGAGAGAGGAGTTCAGCCATTCTACCTCCAGAGCATTCATGATTTCTATCAGAAGTTTCACAATCAATGGAATCCCTGTACAGCTAAACTGCTAGAGTATGGAGGAGGCCCTGTAATATATCCACTTATTAGTGCCTCACCTTTTGTATCAGAAATAACCTTTTCTGATTATGCTGATGCAAATATCCAGCAAGTTGTAATGTGGAAAGATAAACAGCCATCCGCACACAACTGGACGCCTTATTTTGAGTATGTAATTAGAAAACTAGAGGGTAACGTAGATGATTCACATGTTGTAAAGCGAGCAGAAGATTTACGTGGAAAGTTGAAATATTTCTTCCAAGGTGATGTATTAAAATCTGAGATTTTGAACGTCCCATCAAATTTCTCTCTTCAACAGTTCGATTTAATTTCTTGCCATTTTTGTTTGGAAGTACCTTCTAAATCAATTGATGAATATTGTTCATCACTAGCCAAATTAGTCAAGCATTTAAAGCCACGTGGGTTTTTATGTAGTCTTGTGTCACTACAGGAATCGTATTATATAAACAGTGATCAACGATATGATCACTTATACCTCACTAGTAATGATGTCGATAGTGTCCATGAAAGTGTAGGCCTCTCTGTGATACAGACAGCTCATATGAGTGTTCCAGAGAAATCGCAAAATGTTTTCAATGATTGTAAAGCACTTTACTTCATTGGATCTCAAAAGATTCAACTTAATATGTAACATTGTAATAGTATTCATAATAGATGTGCATTCATAATAATGATTATTAATTTATTTTTTTTGCAAAATAACAGTTGTCTAATACTTGTGACAATCATCAAAGAGGATTTTAATGAACATTCTACATAATTATTACAACCTCATCAAAGTACATGCTATGTTATTTGTCCTACTCTACATAAGTAATTTCTGAAAAGAATATATATATATATATATTATGACTACTAATACAAGTGTGTAACTAATGCATGTTGATTGAGTAAAAAAATACAATATAAAAACAAGACTAATCTTGCATGGCTAATATCACCAAAAAGCCAGGAGGATTACATATACATAGTAAAATTTTAAAAAGGCATTATTAGCTATATTCATAATGGTGCTATGTAAAAATAAATGATGATTGCATATATGAGTATAATAATTATTTATGCACTATGTATACATAATTATTATAATTATGTATGAATATTTAATTATATTTGAGTGTGATATTGTATATACTATTTGATGTGTATTATTACAATTGTGTACAACTGTATAAGCATGTTTGTAGTAAAAGTTAATTAATTATAATATCATTGCCTTATATGGAAATCGAACTGTCAGCACATACAAAAACCATGAAGTGTTATCTTATACTTGTCCTTCTTGTATCTCTTTCTGTAGTTCTTCTTGCAAGGGAACTCCCAAACAAACCATTTGTTAGCAAAAAGAAGAATTTAGGAGATATTTGGAGCAACTGTAGTAAGGATTGTTCATGCATACAAGATAACTATATGCAATAATATTATTATCATAATAGTTGTTTATAATAATAATAATTGGTCTCTTATGATGTCTGTTCAACCTTTAAACAGTTCTATACTTATATCAATATCTTGTTTTAGGTTACTACAACATGATTGTGGATAGGAAAAAATATTATACACTATAGAAAATTATTGATGTTTCATTTTGATAGCAGTTTCTATTTATATTATGCTGCACACACCTATGTAAATATCATGTTGTTAGACATTATGTTATAGTAGTGCAATATACCGGTAGTATAGAAATTTTGGCAGAGACATATTAGGGGCACCTTAAAATGTCAATATCAAATGTCAGCAGCATACAAATTAGAGTCATTATAGTGCTTTGTAACTTGTAAGTATCTCACTTATTGCTGTGACGAATGAGAGATTTGAGAGAACTATTTTTTTCAGGATTTATTTGCAGCAGCAGTAAGATAAGTACACAAAACATATGAATATTGAACACATCAGTGCCCCCATTTATTAATCCTCAAAAGACCTATGTCATCTCATCAATTATAAGTGTGTCAACATTAGAAACAATCATGATCACCTATGAAACGTCCCATTGTTTCAATCAAACCAATCAGCTTACAATGATAAATATATCCTCATCTTAGTATTATATTGCTTATCACATGGTGACTATTATTTAATTCTTTAGCAAAGTCTGATAGTCCAATGCAAATACTCAATGTTACTATTACACCTGATGTAGTTAAAGAAGATCAAAATATTCATGTTGTTGCTTATTATTCATTGAGTAAGTTTGAAATGCTAATTTATAATTTCTATAATACTGGTTTTTGAATCTATTCAACTATTAACTACATCTATTTATCTGCCAATTTCTGTTTGTTTAATTTTGATAACTTGTGATCAAACAATCTAATTGAATGTTATAGAAGAAGATGTGACTGATGGGATGGTAAACATCAATTTGAATGCAGCAGGAATTCCATTAGATTTACCACAATTGCCATTGTGTGATGCCCTGGATTATATTGGTGTGCAATGTCCACTGAAAAAGGGAATTGGAAAATTTGACGTAACTGAGTTTATTCCAGAAGCACCAACTGTAAGTCATCACATGAAAACAAAATGTCTTTTATTATTCTTTAAAACTTTATATATAGGGAACATACAATGGATCAGTTACTGTCAATGATAAAAGCAGAGTTGAAATTTTGTGTATTAACCTTGATTTCCAAATGATGCCGTAAACTTGATTACAACGTTATACTGTTACAGCTGATTATATATCTATGATTATAATGATATACTATAACTAACTATAATTAATGTGTGTCATGATAGCTGCTATGTGTGAGTCATGTGCAAGTGATGAAATTTAATAATAATAAATGAACTATATTCATGGGTGACCCTTATTACCTTAGTGGGAAGTGAGCATACCTTGCACATAACTTGTGACATAAGGTGATATACATAAGGTGATATACACAGTAAGGTCTGTATTCCATTTGCAAGGAACTAAAATGAAGCATCTGACTTGCATTACAGTATTATTTCTAGTTGTTCATTCTTCACCACTGAGGCAACCATGGGTTGATCTACAATCTGGTATTCATCAAAAGAATGTAGGTGATATATGGAGCAACTGTGGTGAGTTATAAAATCAAGTTCTGTAATAGTGTTGCTATAGTATAATGACTACTTTTAGAGTTATAGTTATGTTTTCTGGAAGTTTTAGTTATATATAATAATATTGAAAATAATATTAGGTTTACTAATAGGGTTTTGTTTTAGTTAACTATAAGTAAAAGTGCCCATTTACGACTGGCCACTTTTTGCTATTAGTTAGTTATTAGTTACATACAGTAGAAGTTGTAGTTAAAAGTTGAGATGCCTTACTAAAGGGGTTTTAGTTAACTTAAACAACACTAGAACTTTAATAAAGTCTATTCATTGTTATATTTGTGATTGTTTATTATGTGTATACGTAGGTAAATCTGATGACGAAGCAAAAATTAACAGTGTGAAAATAACACCAGATCCTCCTCAAAAAGGAAAGAATTTGGAAGTTAATGCAAGCATCACCTTTGGTAAGGAAATCACACAAATTACACAACACAATCCAGGCCCAGGTTTAAAGGGGTTCAGTTGAACCACCCTTTTAGACAAGCATATTTAGGCTATGGTATTTAGGTTATGGTATACAAATTACACATGCAAGTCCATAATTGAGCATGTAATCATGTTTTAATTAATGTTTATCAACTGCTAAAGAATCTGACAATCAAATAAGCTGCTATGTTCTATGAGTATGAATGTATTTTGAATGAGCTGAAAATAGGTGTGGTCAGGCAGAAAGTGTCACTCGTTCATGACTGCACCTTTCTGAACTCCCCTTTTCAAATCCTGGCTACAGTCCCGCACTCTTGTACTACATATGCACACAAAGACCATTAAATGCTTATTTTTAAATAATAGATGAAAAAGTTACTGGTGGAAAGATAGAAGTTAAAGCAAAGTATGGGATTATTCCAGTATACAGTGGCACATTAGAGCTGTGTAATGAAATAAAAGAGGCTGGCATACAATGCCCATTAAAGGAAGGTGATCAAACGATAGTAGTGAGTGCAGACATTCCATCTGAAATTCCTGGAGTAAGTGGATGTTGAATATTATATATCCATAGATATAGGAACATGCATATTTCTTAATAGAATTAAGGGCAGATGTAGAGGGATGAAAAAGGCACATGCATTATAGTAGTACATCATTTATGACATATACTATATACTAACTATAGACATAGTTTATAGCCAAATATTGTGCTCCCTGTGCCCCATGCATGGTTCCTACACCTATGATATGTTGCATAAACAGCATACCAGCTCAATGAGATACATGTTATAATATCATTCCCTACTACAGGGTCATTACACTGGTAGTGCTAAAGTTTCTGATCAGAATGGAAAGGAATTGGCTTGCGTAGACTTTGACATTCACCTTTGACTTCATGAAGGCTGAATACAGACTTGATGCTAATTTTAAAAATTTTGTATAAATATTTTATTATTGTTAATTAAAGAAGGTGTGTCATTAGTCAAGATGGAGGGTTTGTACATAGCTCTTCTTTCTTTATTAATTATAAGAATAGCTGTTGGATCAGACAAGCCCAATATTATAATACTGTTTGCAGACGATTTGGGCTATGGTGACTTGGCAGTTTATGGCCATCCTACTTCTACAACTCCAAATCTGGACTTGCTAGCAAAACAAGGTCTGCTTTTCACACAATTCTATTCTGCTAATCCTGTATGCAGTCCTTCAAGAGCAGCATTAATGACTGGTCGATATCCACCTCGCACAGGTATCTGGCCTGGAGTCTTAGTTCCCAGTGATGTAGGTGGCTTACCTCATAATGAAACTACTATTGCAGAAGCACTAAAGCAAGTTGGTTACAAAACTGGGATAGTTGGAAAGTGGCATTTAGGAGTAGGTGAAAATGGAACGTACCTACCAACCAATCACGGTTTTGATTACTACTTAGGTATTCCGTATTCTAATGATATGGGCCCTTGTACTGTGTGTTATTATCCTAATGCTCACTGCAAGTCTCCTCTACCAAATCCATGTAATAATGAATATTCAGGTTGCCCTGTATTTGAAAATGATGAGATAATCCAACAACCAGTTGACTTTACAAAATTAGCTGAGAAATACTCCAATGCAGCAACAGGTTTCATTCGCGCAAATGCTGGCAAAAACCCATTCTTTTTCTACATGGCATTTTCACACACACACAAGCCACAGTTTGCAGGTGAGATGTTCACCAACAGCAGTATTAGAGGTCACTTTGGAGATGCTTTGAGTGAATTAGATTGGCAGGTTGGAGAAATAATGAAAACAATCAATGAAATAGGTATCCATGATAATACGTTTGTGTTTTTCACTTCAGACAATGGACCCTCTCTCCATGTGCAAGAAAATGGTGGCAATGGAGGGCTTCTCCGATGTGGAAAAGGATCAACTTGGGACGGTGGTATGAGAGAACCTGGAATTGCCTGGTGGCCTGGGAAAATACGTATTGGTAGGACAACTGAGCTTGCAGCAACAGTAGATCTGTTTCCAACTATACTGAAACTCTCAGGAGCAAATGCACCAAGGAATGTTGTCATAGATGGAATTGACATGTCGCCAATACTCTTTGATAATGCCTCTAGCAAAAGAGATCACTATGTGTATTTTCCTAGTAATTATAACCCAGATACAGGTTATCATGCCATTAGATGGAAACAGTATAAAGCTCATTATTACACTAGTGGTGGGTTATGTCTGGACACTTATCCTGATGTTGTGTGTAGAGCTAACTATAGCCTCCATCATCACAATCCACCCTTGTTGTATAATCTACATGAAGATGCTAGTGAAGTATACAATCTGGATATTAAGCATTATAGTGACGTGATGAGCTCCATTGAAGAAGTAAGGAAAAAGTTTGACTCGACGTTTTCTTGGTCTGAATCTCAAATGAAACGAGGTAAAGAATCAAACCTAATTCCATGTGCTAGTCCAGGATGTTCTCCCTTCCCACACTGTTGTAAGACAAGCTCTGAGAAATGGCGGGATGAACTTTGGTCAACTTCAAGCAGTGCCCACATGCTAAAGAACTAAATAAATTTGTAATCTTTTTGCTAATTTTACATTTTCTGTTGTTAAATGTGAGAAGGCACCCTCATCCCCAGGCTCTCAGAAAACTGGGTATGAGGCCATGTACTCTCATTGCTAAGAAATACTATGATTTTCAATATCACCTTTTTATATATATTACCCCTAGACTTCAATATGATACCCAGCCAATAGCTGTCACATTTTGTGACTGAAGCGAAACAAACAAGGTGAATACTACAAAGATGGAACACTTTACAGCCCTTTTTCTTGAATAATTATAATGATATATTAGGTAAAAACAAGCAGCTACAGCAAAGAAAGAGCTAGTTAAAATATAGGTAGTGTTTACTATTTCCAAATTCATTCGATAGTATATTTAATCAATAATTATATTGTGTGGAATTTCACACATTATAGACTGTTCCTTAAATTGTTAGCAGTTAAATTTAGTGTGGCTCTCTACAGTGAGCATTCTAAAATTCAATAGTTAGTTTATACATAGCCTTCAAACAAGATGAATTATTTTTCCATGTATACATATTTATTTACTATCACCGGAAGAAAACTGTACATGCGTAAATGGTACATGTACATGTATGTACAATTATTATGTACATGTACATACATGTATATACAAGTACATCATTCTCCAGTTAACACTGATTGAACTTGAGTTCTTGAGAAAAGCGAACGTGTATGAATTAGCTGTTTACACTTGGAAGTGTGAGAAGGTTTGTCACAATTCAGCAGGTTCAGTATGCAGCTATAATCACACTCCAAGACCCTCATCTGGTATTGACCTGCCTCACATTGTATTCTGCTATATACTATTAATACCTACCATACTTCAAACATACAAAGAAGCCTCATATTGCGGCTACAATTACACCTCACATCATTATGGCGGCATATAGATCCACCTGTCACACTTGATATAGATCTGCCTCACATTGTGCTTGCTACTATCAGTTTACATAATACCTATCAAATTAGGTTCAGCAACAGGTATATATATAATATTATAAGGTGAAAACAACAGTACACTTAACATTCCAGTTGCAAGTCTTATTGCAGAAGTATATTTTACGAAAGAAGATGAAGTATCTGATATTGATTGCAGCATTGTTTCTAGTGGTCCATGCTTCAAGGGTTGAACTGCAACCAGGTAAACTACAACCAGGTGAACTGCAACCTGGTGACTATGAGAAGAATGTGGGTGAAATATGGAGCAACTGCAGTGAGTTTAAAACGTTATCATATAATTGTCATTCAATTTTGTACGCAGGTAAAACTAGCAACAAAGCACAAATCATAAAGGTGACTATCACTCCTGATCCCCCAAAAATAGGACAAAATGTTACTATTCAGGCAGAGATCTTATACAGTAAGGAATAAACAAACATTAAACCAGTGACCCATCTTTATCTTTATTTTAAATAGAGGAAGAAGTTACTAAAGGAGACATAGAAGCTACAGTAAAGTATTCAATTTTTTCACAAACGTTACATTTCGACCTGTGTGATTCATTAAAACAAGCTGGAATAAGCTGTCCAGTAGAAGCAGGTATACACCGTTTTAGTGGGAGTGTAGCTGTCCCTGAACTAACTCCTCCAGTAAGTGACAATATTGGACATTCAATATGTTATACATCACACATAACTTAATTCTATTTTCTACCTCAGGGTCACTACAGTGGTGATGCTAAAGTTACAGATCAGAATGGAGATGAATTGGGTTGTGTGGATTTTGATTTTCATCTTGAACGCTGAACTAAGGATGTGACAATCGGTGTACTTTCTCTAAATTAGGAATCTTTTTTTGCTTATGCTTTTTGAGTTTATTACAAAAACTGTTAATTGAACATTAATTTTGGGTTAATGGGGAAAAATGATTAGTATTATTGTTTACGCATGCATGAATGCAAATCAAAACAATAAGATACTCAGTCAAGTTGAGACAGACCAAAGGAAACTTTCTTGATTCATTAGCTACCCATATCACAAAATATGATTGTGTACTCATACAGCCAAACTCATGCATACAAACCTCACATATAGTATACTAACAGGTCTTACATACCAAGTATAAGACCCTCAGTTTGTGTTCTAAGGGATGTTTGTTTGTTATTAAGTGAGACGGTTGAACAGCATTTTGAGAGTACAGGTTATGTTAAGGCAAACTTGCAAATAATTTTTACAGCTATGAATCAGCAGACAAAGAGCTCAACTCAAATAGATTTATAATTTCCCACCTCTTGTTGATCATAAACTTTTCTCGCTTTGAGCTTAGCTAATATCAGTTTACATAATACTTCTCAACTTTTGTATGCCATACTCCAAAGATTATTCATATATATAGTACTTTGTTACATATACACATGTATTTTACTACATACATTACAATACATGTATTAGATATACACATAAGTGCTAGCCTAGGCCACATATAAACCTACTCATGTCAATTTGGCAACAGTACATGACCCACCTTATTTTCGGGGAGTACCACTACAGCTACAATCACACTCCCATCATTGTGTGCCCACATATAGATCCACCTAGTATTCATATCTATATAGATTATTGCCACATAATTATATAAACCCACCAGACATTGAGATCATAGACCTGCCTCACATTGTGATTTTTCACTATCAAAATAATGCTTAACATATTCCAAAGGTAAGCCCACATACAAACCCGCCTCACATTAGCATGCAGCTACAATTACACTCTCACCATTATGTGCCCACATATAGATCCTCCTCATCATATCAGATGTATGCACCTGACATTGAGATCATAAACCTGCCTAACATTGTGATGTCACTATCAGTCTACCTAATGCTTACCATATTGCAAGTTACAAACCCGCCTCACATTAGCATGCCCACATATAGACCCTCCTTATCATATCAGATGCGTTCAACTGTTAGATAATTAGGCACCTGACATTGAGATCATAGACCTGCCTCACATTGTGCTTTGCTATCAGTTTACATAATACTTATCAAAATCACTCCTCTTTCGTATGCCAATAAACCCACCTCACATTCAGAAACAGGTATATAAGGTGGGAACAACAGTACGCTTAACATTCCAGTTGCAAGTCTTATTGAAGAAAAAGTATATTTTGCGAAAGAAGATGAAGTATCTGATATTGATTGCAGCATTGATTCTAGTGGTCCATGCTTCAAGGGTTGAATTGCAACCTGGTAAACTACAACTAGTTGAACTGCAACCTGGTGACTATGAGAAGAATGTGGGTGAAATATGGAGCAACTGCAGTGAGTTTTAAAAGTTAAATTGAAAATCATATATTTATAATTGTCATTCAATTTTGTACGCAGGTAAAACTAGCGACAGAGCACAGATCATAAAGGTGACTATCACTCCTGATCCCCCCAAAATAGGACAAAATGTTACTATTCAGGCAGAGATCTTATTCAGTAAGGAATAACACAAATAAACAAACATTAAACATCTTTATTTTCAATAGAGGAAGAAGTTACTAAAGGAGACATAGAAGTTACAGTGAAGTATTTAATTTTTTCACACACACAACATTTTGACTTGTGTGATTCATTAAAACAAGCTGGAATAAGCTGTCCAGTAGAAGCAGGTATACACCGTTTTAGTGGGAATGTAGCTATCCCTGGAATAACTCCTCCAGTAAGTGACAATATTGGACATTCAATATGTTATACATCACACATCTATTTTCTACCTCAGGGTCACTACAGTGGTGATGCTAAAGTTACAGATCAGAATGGAGATGAATTGGGTTGTGTGGATTTTGATTTTCATCTTGAACGCTGAACTAAGGATGTGACAATCGGTGTACTTTCTCTAAATTAGGAATCTTTTTTTTGCTTATGCTTTTTGAGTTTATTACAAAAATGTTAATTGAATATTATTTTAAAGGAAGGGTAGTTATACTATTAATGGGGAAAAATGATTAATTATTGTTTACGCATGCATGAATGCAAACTATATAAAACAATAAGATACTCAGTCAAGTCAAGTGAGACCACATGACACTGTTTTGCTAACTATTCATATAATGACTCCATACACCATGCAAACCTCACATTCAGTAACAATATGCTTAAGTTTATGTGTAGATGGGCTAATGGCCGTGTTAATTTAGAGTTTATATAGTTGTCCTGTCGCAGGGTCCTTGCTCTCTTATATATAATTATATAATAAATCTTATATATATATATATAGTATGATGGTTACATCATCCAATAGAAACTCCCATTTGTGGTTAGGTTGTATATATGTAGACCTCAACAGGTGTATATAGACCTTTTTAACACAACTGACAACAGTCTAAATAGAAAATTGAGATTGAACAAAGGAATTAAACACAAATAAGAGTTTCTCCCATTGATGTCACCATTGTACAATATATTTTATATACCAGCTAATCCTTTGCTAATCTCACCTGACATAGAAAATATACTCTCAATTCTAGAATATAATCATATACTCATCTTATGACATGTATTAAAGTACACTGAAGATCGTAGTCATTACAACATTCAGGTGTGTCATAATGACTGCATATGCACCTACATCTTCATGTTGACAGGTTAATGTTCATTACCAATTCATGGTCTCATGTGACTTAGTCAATAGATAGTAATTCAGTGGTTAATTATTACATCTATATTTTATAATCATTATACTGTTAATGTCTCAAGTGATCTTTGTGGACTTTGAAGTCTACAAAACACACATAAACAATGAGAATCAGGAGGATCTACTGAAGAGAACATTCGACCACATTGTTCACACTATGAAAAATAAATTGAGAAATTTTGTACAATTATACTATTATTTCACATTTATATTTATACAGTGTTCTGCCCACACTAGCTGGGGATAAACACCACTCAGCATGAATTAACCACCACTCAGATAAATTAACCACCTCTCAGATAATAAATATATAAGGTACTGAGATAGCGCTAAATGCATGCAAGTTAAAATCCAACCACCACTCTAAATATCCTAGGCAGAACACTGTGGATGTATCAGTGAACCTTTGACATGTTCAATCCAATATATTTCTTTCTTTGTTTTAAGTCACCAGCCTCTGTGTCCCATAGTTTTAACATGCCATCCTATATTTTAAAATTTATATTAGAACTTCAGCTATATAGTAATTTCATTTATGATAGGCTAACAGTACGAACACTGCAAAACAGTATGCATTTGATTATCTGTAATTACATGCCAAAGCATGCATATTAGTATCCCACACAGTTTACACTTATTACCTTAGAACATGTAACTATCCATCTTTTATCTTTACTAATATGAACATCCTGTATCCAATTATTATGTCCCTATATGCATGTAATGAAAACTGTGCATATAGACTTAATACAAGTACTACAAAGCAATACAGTTGCTGTGTGTGATGTTGTGTATGCAGAGGAGGGAAAGCTCCTTCCATAGGCCAGTCCCAAAAAAACTTAATACTAATCAAAAAACATAACATATTTACAGAATATTACCCCAGGTAGTGGAGATCGTAGTTAAATAACAAATGTACATGGTCTGCAATGTACATTCATAAAATGGTTGTAGCTAATAAATTTATTCCTGCAAGATGTATATTCAGTCTCACTTTTAGAGAACATATTTGTCTTTTTGAATGAGTATTCCATAAAGCAACATGAAGATCATATCCACAAGAGACAAGTTGACAGTCTATATAATATTATATATATTATGATAAATAATGAACCTTTAATTACATTTTATGCTGTTGAGCCCTATACAAATACTAACCATCTGTGCTAAATTCACAAGCACTGACACAGCCATCATGACCTCTTAAAAGTATACCACCATCAGTTCTGCATGTGGTAACAATCATTATGAATGATAAATACCATTACTAGTAATAGAGCTACCGGTAAGAGCCTGTTGAAATGTCAAACAGTCTCAGTGTTTTATCCCAAGATGAAGTACATAGGTATCGATCATCATGTGAGAAAGCGCAACAGGTAACGACATTTATATGTCCACTAAATTAAATAAAGAAGTGCTGACTTAGGGTTAACTGTAAGGTAAGATGGGACAATTCCGTTAAAATTTAATGCAGGACAATTTTGGAAGCACCACAGGCAGTACCAAGGATAACGTACTCCGTGATTTTATTCAACATAGAATGCAATAGTGAACCTGAATTGCCCTCTGACAGAATTGCTCTACCTTACCTTACCTCAATGCACTGTAATTACTAAAAATAATGAAGAGTGCTATCTCGCTTTGTATGAATAAGTTTTTACCAAAGTTTTAAAAGTGATCTCATCATTCTAACATCCCATATTAATGATATACGATCCATAGATGTTGTACAAAGTGCTAGTCCATCATGAGAGAATCGACAACAAGTGATAGTATTTGTATGTCCTGAAAGATAGAATGTTTTAATAAGTATTTATACCTGCAA
Organism: Petrosia ficiformis; assembly: GCA_947044365.1. Taxonomy (NCBI): domain Eukaryota; kingdom Metazoa; phylum Porifera; class Demospongiae; order Haplosclerida; family Petrosiidae; genus Petrosia; species Petrosia ficiformis. The sequence goes on along the minus strand of OX345642.1, from coordinate 6,814,192 downwards.
CTCGCGCCCCCATGAGTTAAATTTCCAGACACCAGACCCTAATAATTATTATTACAAAATTAAAATTAAAAAATTAATTTTAATAATAATTACTCAAAATGGCTGCACGTGGTGGACGTGGAAGGGGAAGAGGTGGACAAGTAGGACGACAAGGAGAAGCTCAAAGTACTCGCGAAAGACACCCAAAATCACCCAGCAGTATGGAAGAACTGACAAAGTACTTGTACTCTCTGAATGAAGGCAATTTTGACAAATATGGAGAAATGTTTGCAAATATGGTGTTGGGTTTCAGCACAGATGAAATGAAATTGGAAAATGCTATGTCACTTGTGTTTGATACAACAATTGAATCACGAGACAAAGCATTACTAGGTGCCAAGATATGTGCAATGATTGCCGAAGCACCAAAGAACGACCCACAACCCAATATGGAAAAAAGAAATCATTTTCGTAAAATATTGCTCAGACGTTTTCAAACGGAATTCAAAAAGAAGGAAGAAACTAGACAAGTTTCTATTGAAGCCTGGCTTTCTATATTTTCGTTTTTATGTGAAGTATTCCGACTTATAAAAGTACAAGGTAACCCTATAACTGTTGTTGGTAGAGCAATTCTTACTGCCATGGAGTGGTTGTTATCTCTAAGTGACATTGATGATGACGAGGTTGAATGTATTGGTTCCCATTTGAAAACTATCGGCCAGTCTTTGGAAGTAACAAACAAAGAATCATTAAGAAATGTTATAAAACTGCTAAGAAATAGAGTCGTAACACGAAAAAGTAGTTGCAAAACACGATGTATGATTCTAGAAGTGTTGGAGTTTCGTGCAATGGGATGGCAAGATATAGATAATGAACTAGATCAGTACTATATGGATGCCATCTCTGATGCAGCTGTAGAAGATGACTTGAGTCAGATGAAGTCCAATGCATAACCTATCAATATCCAATGTACTCTTTTTAAAAATCTTGTGACAATATAGGAAAATAATCAAGTATTTTTTGATCATGGGTGAGAAAACCGGTCACTTTGGAATACTAATTTTGAACGAACATTTAAATATTCTATATTCAGCCATTTTGTACTGGACTCTAACTAAATGTTGTATCTAGGTGCAATAGTTCTTCTGGATACCAATGTCTTCATGTACACAATGGCTAATAGAGAATATTTAAAAGCAAGATTTTGATCAAAATTATTATTTCCAAGTATCTGATTTTTTCATCCATGGTCACTTGTATTGTATTTGTATTATAAATGATCTTTTTTTTCCTAATAAATATTTCACTAAGCAACTCTCATATGCATTGTAATTCAGACTCCATCATTTTGGAGCTATTAAACTAACCTTTTCTCTCTCGACTATCACAAACTTTCTCTCCCATTCGAGTATCCCAGAGATAAAAGTGACTATTATCACAAGCGACAGCTGTCATATTGATATTCTTGCTCATATGACAACTTGTACACAGAGACTCGTGGTTTGCACTCCACTACAGAAAACAAAATGACCAGAGATAAAAACTTTGGTATATCATATCCCACAGCTTGTGGTTATTACATATCAGCAGTAAATGTACACAAAAGAACACATACATATAAATGATGTTCCTAGAATTTGCTGAGTGGTGGTACATTGGTATACATGTATTAAACTACATCGATCATGGACGATTACCATGGTAACCTTTGAGCAGCTATATGTTTAAGTTTATATAATATAAGGATAACCATGATTTAAAAAATATATATATATGTCAGATCATTATGAATTATATATAACTCCTTTAACAAATAATATACTAGTCTCGTGCGCGCAGACGTTCGATAAGGAGGGAACGTCTGGGGAAACTGCTATTGACAAAGTTGGGCTCTGCACAGATTTGTGCAGACCAATCAGATCAACCTACACTTATGAATATAATTAATATCACATGACGTTCGTGACTGACGTGTTGAAAATGGATCTGACTACTATATACTGACGTAATGTGTACGTTTATCACGTGACTATTGGAACTAATTAAATTCCACCGTGCTAACTTAATCAATAACAGTTTCCCCAGACATTCCCTCCTTATCAAACGTCTGTGCGCACGAGACTAAGATACATACCAGCTGTTGTTGTGTTGTATAATCCCATAGTATAGCAGACTTGTCCCATGAAGCACTCAGAACTCTGTAAACAAGGAAGAATAGCTATTAACCTACATGTATGTCACTGTGCTGTCTTCATGATTGGTTTGTACTTACTGGTGACTTGCTTCATCAATGTCAAAAGCCTTTACACAGTGTAGATGACCAGATAAATTAACTAGCTGTTCTCTGGTAGAGATATTCTGAAATTAAATGTAAATATGAAGAAGTATTAAAAATATATGTATATTGTCATACTAACAGACACACAAACTGTACACATGGATTGACACAACTACATTTGCCTAAAATTCTATAATAGGGCCTTCAGTGGACTAATTCCAGTTGCAGTGACTCTAGCTGGTCTCCATGCACTGAGAATTTCACACATCCCAAACCAGATCCAGTGTAATGGTAAACACATACATGTATACAGTCCTAATAGATTGCTTACCCAGAAGGCTATGGTACAGTCATCTGAACATGTTGCAATCATTCTATCATTGTTCAACAATCGACATGCATTGATAGATTCAGTGTGACTCTGAAACTCCAAGGCTTGCAGCTACATTGTGAAGAGAATAATAATACTACACTACTAATACTATTATAATTCATAGATACTTTATGCACCTGAAACTCGAGTTCATTCTCTTCTTCAGTAAGCAACTGCATTCTGCAGTTTTTAATTTTTTGTTTTTCCCTCCACAAATAAACCACACCCACTCATAATTAAATTGTTAAATTTTTTTTCAGTTTTTCATTTAAATAGAATACTTATATAATCAGTTTAGGGGTTCTCTACATAAATCACAGGATGTCTTTCAATGAGTTCGATGTCTTTTTCAAGTTGTTTCATTTCGGCTTCCATTCTCTCCTTTCGTGCTTTCTTTGCAGGCGTATCCGTGACAACACTAAGCCCTTGGTATTCATGATGTAACTGTTCCCAGTTTTTCTTTAGACCATCTAACATCACTTCTCTTTCTTCATGATGTAGTTTCTTCATCTGACCACGTTCAAAACTCTCTTGAATGTATCTAATAGAATCAAAATTGAATGTGGTAATAATTAAAAGAGACAAGGGCACGGCTGCAGACATGACCTTAGTATAACTTTCCTACATTACATCATACATTGTATCAGATATCAGATACAGTTTAGCTGTAAGGATAAGTTGTGGTTTTCTATTTATAGCAGTTTATGATTCTATTTATAGTAGCAAACATTATATGCAGAAACAACCATGAACATCTGAATGAATACATGAATGAAATGATGTCGTTTCTGGATCACAATTCACAAACCAATTTGGTATACAAGAATAATTGACATGTAAAAGTACTCTTAGTCTATAAGGATTTGGTAATGCAGATATCAATATAAATATTTACCTTTCGTATTCAGCTTGAGCTTCTGCCATTTCTTTTTTTCTTTTCTCCAAGTAAATAGGAACCTTACCATACTCTTTTTTATGAGTATACAGAGGCATTAACCCAGATCTTTCCAGATTATGTGCAGCACCAAATGGAGAATCTACATACTTTGGAGTAGGTTTGGTAGGAACAGCAAGAATGTTGCTGACAGCATTAGTAGTTATAAAATTCTTTGATGTTTTCTCAGCCATCTTTGGTCTTTCGCTATGCTTTGGTACTCCTGGCTTTCTTTCTTCAGAATAACTGAAGGAAGATTTTTCAGGGAGTTGTGGTTCTTTGGAGTGTTTCTTAAGGAACTCTTTTGGTTGGTTAAGAGGAACATTAGCTGGACCCTGTTAAGTTCATAGAAGTATTATGTGTTAACACCTTAGTATACAGTATTCTATGTATGATATTACATCAAAACTGTTTAGAATGCTAAACTATGGAGATTGGTCCAGATGCACTACTTAGCACATATTGTGATTACTTTATAACATACGTTTTACGCACAATATTTTATTATAGATCAAGCCTCTTTTTCTCATCATGCAGTCCTGTCCTATATTTTGGTATGCATGTCCCAGATTTTTACTAACTTTTTTAGTATGTGCATTTGTAAATTGTATATATTTACATATTTACATATATATATACATATATATATATATATATATATATATGTATATATATATATATATCAGTGGTGTGGAAACAGCCAGTCATGCAGGACATTGTCCGATAAATCTAGTGAATGTCCGGTAAATTGAAATTAAACTGTATACAAAGTATATGGGGAGCAGGACAAGAGTGGTGAAAATAGGTCAAAATGTCCGGCAGCTGGCTCAATGTTTCCACACCCCTGATATATATATATATATAATATTATATAATTACGTTTCTTTACTTCATTCATATCTCGACTCACCATTGTTTTGTTGTTGGTTTTGTAATACTTAGTTTCTTGTCGTACAGTGTCATTAAACTTCGATTTATGCCGGAGAGATTTAACCTTTGGAGGTAAAGGATCTGGAATCAGATTATAGATACTTTCTCTAGTCTGCACAGACATTATCTCTGTTGATCATAAAATGTTATTACCATGGAAACGCACTTACCCTTTTTTAACCCCTTCGGACCTTCCCCTTTTTTAACCCCTAGCATATAACAAAATGGAGGGAGAGAACCAAGCCCTTGCTAAACAACTAAGCAGTAACTCTGAAAAGGCTAGAGGTATTATTGAAGATGTGAGCTCAAATAAATGTTTACTTTTGCTATAATAAGTAATATTTATATTGTATTATTTGCAGACTTTCCGAAGAGCAGACAAAAATGGTGAGTGATATTAGAATTAAATAAGCTGTCCATTTAATTATTAACTGCAGATGATGGTTCTCTTTCATTGGAAGAGTTTCGAACTTACTTTGCTGATGGAATACTCTCAAAAGAACAACTGGAAGAAATGTTTCACCAGATAGATACACATAGAACTAAGTGAGTTATGATTATTATTCATAATGTTATTCATTGAATTCGTTCTATAGTAATCTTGATGTTGGAGAACTTTGTGGTAAGTATGTATATTATTTATTCTATTGAAATCCTATACATGTACTATAATATCAGGAACACAAATTATGAACACAAGTTATTAAGTATACAGCATGATATCATATGAAAAGGGGAGGGGTTAACACTCCTGGATCTCTCCTGCCATATCAATATTGATTTGATCAGTGATCACAAGAATATATATCTTTGATTGCTAAATTAATCTATATTTGATCAGCAAATCAATCTCTATATGTTCCATTTACAAACTGGGGAGAGGGGGTGGTAATGATGAATATCCCCAGACCCCAATGTGTTCAGCCCCCTCAGATACGTACCCTGTATGTAACCTTGTAGACTAAGAGTATAAAGACAATAGAATGAATAGTACAAAACAGATCTGATAAGCTCATATGGTGCACCATTAGCCCAAAAAGCTTCTTATTTGGCACTGCACAGTTCTCTCTTTTGGGCCAGATGGTGCAGTTAATTATGATTATATTGTCACTAACAGCATTAGCTCATTGTTAACTGTCTCAAGATGTATTCCCAATGGCGCACACACTAAACATTGTTGAACCAATTTGGCCCATGCTTCAAATGTATCAAGGCATGAAATGATAATATATAGTTTTCTAGTAGTACATGTGTATTAGGATGGTTTTGAGTGTATACAACATTTTCATAGAGTACTTTTCCAAGTTTTGGGGTCCTTTTGAAGAAATATTTGCCACACTCGATGACCTTAGTTCCTCAGTAACTGAAGCTATTCATCAAACTGCTGACCACTACGACAAGAAGACCTTTATTGAGCAGTTTGCTACAAGATTCTTATTGAAAGAGGTGAGTATATACAAGATGGTCTCTGTATACATGTAGGCCTCCTATGAAGGGATTGGAATTAAAGGTCACTCATGTTCACCTTGTCCTCAGAACAATGTTCATAACTTTAGTTTGAAAGGACCAACAATCTTTTTATCTGCACCATTTTCATATAATTATCCTTCACATTCTTTTTGTGTATGTTAAATCCATAGCTTCATTATTGAGTTACAGTATAATGTATCAACCTTATGACATTAAACTACACTATATTACATATAAAGTTGTCATATCCTAATTTTGAGGTCATCATGAATGTGAGCGTACTTTAGTATTCTTCATAGGAAATACTAATTATAAGTTGTAACACATTTAGATAATCAGGGGAATTCTCCTTCATAAACTTTTAAATTTCAAATAAATTGAGAGGAAATAGATGCATGTACCATGTTAAACAGGACTAGGGAGAACACCAATTGAAACCTTTCTTTGAAAGCCTAACTACCATTCATGAAACCGACACTAAACATTTTTCCACTTGTTGAGCTGCTGTGTGGTACATGTATATGCAATAAATTTGGAGAACACAATTAATTTAAATTTAGCCCTTCTTTGATAAATTTCTAGGGACTACACTGAGTATAATATATATGTGTCTTTGTGGTTAGTTAACTTAACTCGTAGAATATCCCTTCTCTATCAACAGACTCTCAATCATATGACTGCTTTAGAAAAACCTCTTGAACATGTGATAGATAAACTAGAAGAGGAAGCAGCTGAGAACAGGTAAAGATGTGTAGCTGGAACTGGCAACTCAAAGAACAAGATACATACATTCATCATTGCATTCACTGGGACAATACAAAAATTTTGGATAAGGCTTACAGAAATGACGAGCTCCTAATTAAAGAAGCAATGCATTCAGCTTGTCACAAAGAACATGATAATGAATAGGGATGAAGGCATTGAATTGCTAGGTTGCTTAATTAAAGCTGTTTGTGGTACAATTCCACCAGCATGAGTAATTGGTAGTACAAATAGACCCAATTACATAAATAATTATTATAACACATAATTTCTGGACACAATGTTATACTGAAACTACACTCAAATTTCTTAGGACTAATGAACATGGATCCGTTCCTGCCAGACCTCCAGTTACAGACAGTGATAACAAAACAGCCAAACCACGTTGGCAACAAAGATTAGATCGTTCTTTATCAGGACAGTCGGACAATGCATACATAGGTATAATAGCATTAATCCTTCACACATTAGGATTAAAATTACTAGAAGTCCATCACTTATAATCTGTATTACATGAGTTTCAATATTAATAATAGGCTTGTAAGACTACATAATATTATATATCTATATTACATGTAACTAGCATATAATAAGTTAATATTGAGCACTGATGCACTCCCCACCCTTATTTAATATTGAGCACTGATGCACTCTCCCACCCTTAATAAGTTAATATTGAGTACTGATGCACTCCCCCACCCTTAATAAGTTAATATTGAGCACTGATGCACTCCCCCACCCTTAATAAGTTAATATTGAGTACTGATGCACTCCCCCACCCTTAATAAGTTAATATTGAGCACTGATGCACTCCCCACCCTTAATAAGTTAATATTGAGTACTGATGCACTCCCCCACCCTTAATAAGTTAATATTGAGTACTGATGCACTCCCCCACCTTTAATAAGTTAATATTGAGCACTGATGCACTCCCCACCCTTAATAAGTTAATATTGAGCACTGATGCACTCCCCCACCTTTAATAAGTTAATATTGAGCACTGATGCACTCCCCACCCTTAATAAGTTAATATTGAGTACTGATGCACTCCCCCACCCTTAATAAGTTAATATTGAGCACTGATGCACTCCCCACCCTTAATAAGTTAATATTGAGCACTGATGCACTCCCCCACCCTTAATAAGTTAATATTGAGCACTGATGCACTCCCCCACCCTTAATAAGTTAATATTGAGCACTGATGCACTCCCCCACCCTTAATAAGTTAATATTGAGCACTGATGCACTCCCCCACCCTTAATAAGTTAATATTGAGCACTGATGTACTCCCCCACCCTTAATAAGTTAATATTGAGCACTGATGTACTCCCCCACCCTTAATAAGTTAATATTGAGCACTGATGCACTCCCCCACCTTTAATAAGTTAATATTGAGCACTGATGCACTCCCCACCCTTATTTAATATTGAGCACTGATGTACTCCCCCACCCTTAATAAGTTAATATTTATCCGGAGGGAAACACTGAGTATGATAAAACAGTACTATTAACGATATCACTGATCTTTTGTTTAATTGTATATGAAGGTCCATTAGTCTCAGAAGTATCTCGTCTTTCTCAATTGATTGACAAATTGGAAAGTAAAGTGAGTCTAGAAACAAAGAATTGGTGGATAAGAATAGTTAATATATGTTTATATGCTTTAGGTAACCATGGAGATCGTTGAAGAGGAAGAAGTACCTGAGGGAAAACAAGATACTGTGAGTATCCATTTTTAAATAACTGTGTGTTGTATTGATATACATGTATGTACTTGTATCTATTTACATATATATTATATATGTATATATATATATGTATGTATGTATGTATGTATGTGTGTATGTATGTATGTATGTATGCATGTATGTATGTATGTATGTATGTATGTATGTATGTATGTATGTATGTATGTATGTATGTATGTATGTATGTATGTATGTATGTATGTATGTATGTATGTATGTATGTATGTATGGATGTACATGTATGTACTTGTATCTATTTACATACGTATATATACAGTATATTATATATATATTATATATATATATTTATGTACATGCATTTATGAATGTGTTGTAATGAAACTGTTAATTTCAAGATACTCTCATAATTATTAATATATTTACAGGTCCTCCTAGTCTCCTATAATATTGAATGTATTAAGGATGGAAATTCTAAATTCCAAGACCCTCTAAAATCATATGTAGAAGGTGTTCGGAAACAGCCTGGGTGTTACCAGTTAGTGAAAATAGAGTTTACACATATTAATATTATAATTATAACAAACCAAGTGGTTGACTTCACCAACACCTTGCTGATCAGTAGTTAAAGCGCTGCTATGATTATCAGCTAACAGCGCTTCATCATAATAAATTGGGTCTGGTCCAGCACCCTCATTTTCCATAACTCATCTGGTGCATCATTGACCTAAATAGTTTCTTATTTGTGACTGCACAGTTTGCTTCAGGACCAGTTATTATGATTATATTGTCACCAACAGTATCACCTCTTAATTGGCTGAAGGTGTTTTACAATGGCACACACGTGTCTAACCATTGCTAAGCCATGTTTAAAAAACTCAGGCACAAGTGTTCTAATTAAACAATAATTATGTATAATGTGTCTGTGAACCAATCTAGTTCACCATTCCAGTCTATGTCTATTACTCCTCATAATACAGACTCTCAATAGTGTTTATGTATATATTTATATATATTTATATATTTATATGTTATGTTAGTGTAAATGTCAGAAGATTCTCGGGTACAAATAGATTTATGATTTATGAGGTTTGGCTCAATGAAGACAGTTTACAAAGGTGATGATTTCATGTAATTATAGTACACACTATTAGATTATCAACTCACTATATACACAATGTAATCCCCCAATGGGATATGAAATAGGAAGTGTGTGATTTTCAGTTTACTTCATCTGATGATGATAATGGATGAAGTCACACACAACTTCTATTCTCCCAAATGCATATGTAGCAACTACAAACACCAGTTTAAGGAACTTAATACATGAATGTGGGCGATATTGAAAATTAAGTATTGCAATTATTATTCTCAAAAGTGATTCACAATTATTGCGTGGGGTAGGGAAGATATATTTAATTCAACATACTATAACATCTCAGCTACAAGCCTTCTGGGAAAGCCACCAGAAGCAATCTCAAAGTATATAATTATTATCAATACTTTGAACTATATTATAATACTCTATTAGCCATTATGCCTCCATTATTAACAAGACCTTCAGAGAATCTTGTTCTGAACTTCTAGAGAAACCATTGGAAGTAAAACGATTTGAAATTCCTGGTAAGATAAATAATTATTTATAATATCAATAACAATTTTGACACACTATTTGTTTAGAATCTTGGTGGCCATCTGTTTGAGAAGTGACTTTTCATCAGACAATTGACTATTTCTATTGAAAAGCTGTTTTTTTTTATAATGACATTATTAATTTTGTGGATTGCCACTTAATATATACATGTTTCAATGAACAGGAGAACACAAATTTGATTTCAAAAGTTAATTATGAAAGTAGAAACCATAGGAAATTCTAAAAGTCATCACCTCAAAATGTGTACGTTGGAAGGACCAACAATATTTTACATTCACAATTTTTCTTCCTGTTCTTTTTCAATTTCAGCTTCATTATTGATCCTAATCTATGTACTGTATTATTAACCTTATGACATTACATTATATACTATATTACCAGTGTTTCCCACAGGATAAATATTAAGGATGAAGGAGTTACACTAAAAATGAATTGGTTATTTCAACCCTTATTTGGTTAGTGGAGTTTCAATGCTGTATATATAATCAATATTATGCTTCTGAGGTATAAATTGTTATTGTAAGTTCTCATTCAATTTTCTGTTGAGAACAAAGTTATTTGTTGACAAATTCCACGACTTTGTACTTATAATAACAAAAAAAAAAGGGAAATAGATTTTTTAAAACATTTGTGTATATATACGTATTTGTTATTATAAGTACAAAGTCGTGGAATTTGTCAACAAATGACTTTGTTTTCCACAAATAATTGAATGAGAATTCACAATAACAGTTTATGCATAGTATTGATTATCAATACAGCTCCTGTAACCAAACAAGGGTTAAAATAACCGGTTCATTTTTACAGTTCATCAATGGTACATGCTGTTTGAGTGTTCAATCAGTGTTGTAAACAGTCCTTTTCAGAGTAAACTAAAGGATGTGGCAGCACCATGGTACCAACCTTTAGGGGAAACACTGATATTACAGTGGTTATTACATCCTAATTTTGAGATCATCCAGCAGCTGGATGCCAGTAGAGTTAATTAAGCTATTTAGTACACAGTACATATATATATATACAGGATTGAAAATTTAAAAATTACATTATATTTGACCATATCTTGGTAGACATATAACTACATTCATGGACAGATCACACCAAATAGAGAATAGTTTCTTGATGTAACCATTTGCTACCGTTCAGTATAGAAACACATTCACCTCTATAACGTGACACCCCAGCAAAATGACCTAATGCCTTGAATAATTTTACGATAGATATAATGATGACATAATCCCACTACAGTTACATTAAAAAAAACCCCAAAAGTAATAGGTAAGTCATTCCCTAAGTTGTAGTACATCCTGTTACATTGACCTTGTATGGTGTGAATACGATATTGAATTTGGGTACGCCCCTCGTTTATGGGGCGCGCGTATATAAACGCGCGCGACCTTGAGTGCATTGTAATTTGTCAATAGAAATGGAAAACAAGTTTGCTGAAATTTATATTACGTTTGACAGGAGTGATGTAGACACAATTGATCAATGTCTAACTATCAAGGAAAAAGAAGTTGTAAGTCTATAGAGCAGATCGTTATCTTTATAATTATACCAGTATATATATATAATTATATATATATATATATATATACACTGTATGATTATGCAAAGAAAAATGCATGCAGAATTACAATTGTTTTCATTCACAGGTATACAGAAGAATTGTTGAAACAATTGATCTATCTGTCAACAAGAGTCAATTTGTAAGTTCATAAAATTTAATTAACAGTGTGTCTTATATAGTTGACAGATTAAAGATTAGTTTGTTAAATGCATGCAATATCATGTCTGGGCAGGTCCAGAGCCAGTGAAAAAAGGGGAGCAAAAATAACATGCAGTGCACAAAATGTAACTAATACCCCAAGATCCCCTGGATCAGCCCCTGCATGTAAAAGAAAATTAAAACTTTATGAACTATACTGTTATTACAATTTAAAAAGCATCAATGACAATCAAAGAATAGGGATATATCGTTGTTCATCCACAGGTATATGACTTATTAATGAAGGGTGAAATGCTTGATGATTATTTATCTGTCATTAACAATCAACTTGTGAGTTTAATAAATGTAGAAAGAAGTTCCATTTGTGTTGTTGAATAATTTTATTTCTTGCACAGGTGGCAAATGTTGCACAGATGGCAAATGGCTTTTGTTTCTCTTCAGCTGTTCAGATTGAGAGATATAAGGATTCTGACAAAGTTCTTGGATACAAAGACAATGGTACCTTTCAGTCTCTTTCACCTCGTGGTCCAAACAGTAAGAACCCAAGAAAAAAAATTATTATATAATTTACTGTTTGAGATCAGAAAATTTCACTTTTGTTCTATAATCCCTATATGGGCATTATATTTGCTATTACAATCTACTCAGTAGTCGGCGACCCCATTTTGCAATCAGCGTGTCTATACAATATATTACTAACAAACGAATCTTTTATAGTATTTTTTTCTTTTGAATGCAGCAAGTTGGATGAAGGTTTCCTTTTTCCAGAATGGATCAAGAGTTCAAAATATTTTATTTTGTACTAACACGTCTCATGGTTTTCACTGGCATTATGACAAAGAGAGTAAATGTGTCACTCTACAACAAGTATGTTTATTAATTATTAACAATAATGTGTTATTTTGTTAATTACTATAATTTGATAAGTGTCAAAGCATTAGTTATTATGCAAGGCTCAATAGTCAATACTTAGCACATATTTGAGAACAAAATTAAAGTTTAAGAGCATGCGTTTGGTAGACGCCTAGACAGTATATGATGCCTAAACCAGCTAGTTAAGAGTGAAGAACTGTACTTATCTTCTATACAAGTTAGCAATAAAAGTACTTGTACATGTACTATGCATTATTACTAACTGTTATAAGCATTATTTTTTATATAATTAACAATTCAACTATATCTTAAATGCCAACTCATATTTAATACTACCAAATTGCTTTTGGCTAACAAGAATTATGATTTGTCCTTGTGTATGTATACAATATGAAGATCTATACTGTATGATGCAACTATGTTTTATTTTCCTATTATAGCATGAAGATGATTCATTTATAAGTAATGAATCAAATCACTTTGTTCAAGATCCTAATGGACCTCTAAAAGTTAAAATTGCACCTAAACTTGACTCTCAAGATGGTTATTTTGTACAACTTGATTCCAGCAGTGGTCAACCATTGAAGTGTTTACATGTAACTCAAATGCAAATGACCACGTTATTTAATGTAAGAGTTTTAGATTCTTGAGTTTTACTTCATTTTTAGAATGTACATTTTTTTACTGTTTTAAAATGTTATAATAGTACTATTTCTTTAAATGTAATTGTAGATTTTGTATATTTTTGAACAATATAATAATTTTTATTATTACAATAATTATAATGATGTTGAAGATAATCGTGATAAGGTTTGGGATACTAATCTTAGTTGCATATATATGATCTAATGTTTTTGTATGACAATAATGAACACTTTTAGTTATAGTTATAGTATGACTAGTTTCTCAAACTTAGTTTAGTTATAGTTTAATTAAATAATGTATAGGCTTACTAAAAGGGTTTAGTTAACTAACTAAAAGTGCCCATTATTAGCTTTATTTCATTTTAGTTAGTTATAGTTATTGTAATAGACTTGTAATTTAGTTATAGTATAGTTAACTAAAAGTCATAATGCCTTACTAAAAGGAGTTTTAGTTATAGTTATAGTTAACTAAAACAACACAAGTATGATCATCACATCATTGTTAGTTCTAATGAGTACATGAGTGGAGTACAGATGATCACACCATATACTCGGAATAATATCTTTGTAGTCCTTTATCCTGTTTGAAAAGAAAATAGCATAATAATTATAAAAGTAGCAGTTTGAATACAAATTTGAAGTAATCCAGTTAGCATTTGGCTAAATGCATCAATCAGTGACTGTAAAAGTTTGGACGACAAATTATAATATCACATTAGTGACACTACGTTGTTGAGTATGCATATAGAAAGAACATCCTCACAAAATGCAGTTTGTATAGTACCAGTCAAAAGAGTTATGCGAATGTAGACATTGAACTTGTACTAACTATATTGGTTTTACAGATTGCAATTATTTTGTTTACACAAAATGGCATTCGTTAAAATATCCAATGCTATGATCCTTCATATCATGTGGGAGTATAATCAAACAACTGGTGTTGTAGTAGAAAGAACGTATACAGCAATGCCTCTATGTAGCTGCTGTCTTATCATGATAACACTTACATATACATTATTCCTAATTGTTTATATGGATAAAAATTAAATCCATAGTTTATCATTTGGTTTTGTAATCTACATTATCACACCTGTCAAAACGAGTATGAGTACCATTATCAGATTACATCAATAGTGAAAGTAGATTACGTGTCTCCATACTGACACATTCCAATGTAGTTCAAAGTTTAGATAGCAACAATGCCTATGATAATTGGCCACATTATATAATTATATAAAAGTTCAGTGTGACCTTTATAGTATATGCATAATTCATTATGGCAGTAATGGCTGGTGGTATGGACAAAGATCTTGAAGGATTGACTGAGAACTTTGATGATTTAAAACTGAAGTTTGATCTTGAAACTAAAATTATTGAAGATCGCTTTCTGGAAACTATTTCAAAAATGTCTGGTTCTAAAACACAAAACATTGTGGGTCCAGACTCAGAGTACTCTTATTTACGGAAGTTGGACCTTGAAGTCAGAGTGAGTTCACTAAAACAATGCTGGTATACTTTAAATAAATTCAAGTCAATTTTGCACATCACATTATAATCTATATACGTAGTTAGTATCTTGCTCACAATCCGTTTAATAAGATACTTTTATAGACCTACATACCCTTTGATTTGGTTAACTATAACTAAAACCACTTTTAATAAGGTATTCTAACTTTTAATAACTAAACTAAATCTACTCCTGCTATGATTATTTAGAAATTGGCATACTATAACTATAACTAAAAGTGTTTATTGTCATACTGAAAACAACACTAAAGGTATACCAAGCAGGGATCTATAAGGGTTATATGTTACTTCTTGTATATCATACAACAACATCTCAGACGTGTCTCCTCTTAACAGAATGATGCTATTTCTGACTTATTTTTGCTGGATTTAAGAAAAAGGGGAATAACTAATGCGACTACAACAATTCAGTTTTGTAAAATCATTTGCCAAAAGAGCAATCAACAAGTTGTACTTGGAGCAACTTCAGCAGGACAGTTTGAATCAGTTGATCCTGACTCAGATAGAGGAGGTACAATATATCTGTAATACTCTTAATTTCTTGTGGTTTTATTGTGTTTATATTACTCTTCCTAAATTACAGAGTGGCTGTTTAGGTCAGCCACGATAAAAGATGATACTAGTCATAGACATCCATTTTTGATATATACAAAGAAAATGGATTACTACTGGCATTGGAATGGTGGTAAGTTCCATGTGGGTCGTTTCTAATATAATGATACTCATTTTCATACAGACACAGAAATTACACTTCAAAAGGCAACAGATTTGGATTTGGAAAAATTCGACCCCTGTAACCAATTTTACATTGATTATGTTGCATGTTCTAAAGGTTGTCAGTTTCTGAAATGTTATGATGATTCATACTATATGGAGTATAAGCCAGCTGAAGGATCTGTTCATGCAAAACCTGTAACATTTTTACAAAAGCCTACATGTACAAGCAGTTTCTGTCTTGAAATAAAGAACTGTCCTACGTCCATTTGAAACTTAAGGAACATTTCCTTTACATTATAGCAGTTTTATAGTGTTTTCTAAAATTATGTATAAAATTAATATATTTTGTAAAAACCTTCACATTTACGATAGTTCTCGTCGCACCTACTTTTACATACTAGACATAAATAAGAGATCATATAGTTGTGATGATCTATGATTATACATACATGATTATGCATGCAAAACTATAGGTAAAAGTTCACTGTAAAAATGAATTTGTTATTTTAACAGATCAGTTGTTACCTCAGTTGCATGTACATTTATAATACATAGTTAGAAACATCAAATACGAGGATAATTAACATTTTATCTGGTTATAATAATCATAGCTATGTATATAGAATATTATGACTACAGTCATGATTGTACATTCCACATGTGGCAGTAGGATGTATATTGGTACATACATTTATGATTGCATGATTAGTGAAAACAATTGTTTTTACTATATAACCAATAAAATCATTTCATATTATCTCATTTTGAAGTTATCAATATAACAGCCTCTTTATATGGTAGTAAGATGTATATTGGTATGTACACCCCTGAATGCATGATTAGTTTTTACTATAACCAATAATTTGAAACAAATTGTTTCCATATTATCTCATTTTGAAGTTATCAATAACAGCCTCTTTATATGATAGTAGTGTGTATTTGGGTATATGCATTTATGACTGTAGTTATAACATTCCTTTTTTCCATATAGTTCTATCATAACCAGACAAAATGCTAATTATCCTCTTATTTCATATTTCGTATTGGAAATGTAAGTGCAACTGAGGTAACAACTGGTCTGTTAAAATAACAAATTCATGTTTATCCAAGTACTCAGTAACTGTTACACTTTTAGGGAAATCCCTGTATTGTTGATCTGTCACAATACGTAATATATAGATGATCCAGAAGATAATGATGTATATACTCAATACCTGCTAGTAGAGCAAACACATGACTTCACAGTTTTGACAATGTGACCTAGTATATAATAATTAATTTCCATCATGCATTTCATTATTACTTTTGAATAATGGCTTGTGGTGAAGACAAAGATCTTCCTGGATGGAATCATACTACTAATGCTAGAGACACTTCAAGAGATTGGAATTGTGATGACTTACGGCTAAAGTGTAAACTGGAAAGTAAAATCATCGAAGATTGCTGTCTGAAAACTATAATAAAAGTCAGTGATTCGTCACGTTTAAAATTGTGGGATCTCAAAGTCATAGTAGGTTCAGTAGAACAATAGTAATAATAAAAGTATATAGATGCACATATTTGGACACCATGCAAATTAAAGTTTTCTTAATTCATATATAACATCCAAACAACATATACATACATATGTAAATTGTTTGCTTACATAGTTTCTGAATCAATATCAGACCTCAATCTTACATTAATGTAGTATCTATGGATGGAGGGCAATGCATTAATTGCTCTTGTCTTTCTTAATTCCAGAATGAAGCTATGTCTTATTCATTTCTATTGGATCTAAGAAGAAGTGGACTGACTAATGAAACTACAACAGATCTATTTTGTAAACGCATTCAGCAAATGAGCGACCAACAACATGACCTCGGGATAAATCAATCAGGACGTTTTCGGTCAGTTGACCCTGATGATCCACTAGGAGGTATATGTTGTCTGTATTATGATTTATTGTGTTTGCTTCACTCTGTCTATATTATAGTGTGGAGGTTTGTGACAGTAGAAGGCGATGGTGATGAACATCCATTTATGATATGTACAGGGAACAAAGAGTACTATTGGAATTGGAATGGAGGTAAGTCCATTATGCATGCATGAGTAATAATACAATGATATTCACTTGAATACAGACACAGGCATTGATCTCATTGATGCAACTCAAATGGATTTGAGAAACTTTGATGATAACCACTTATTTTACGTTGTGTCTAGTACTAGTATTAGTTGTCAGTTTCTCCAATGTAATGATCGTTCATATTATGTGACGTATGAGCCAACAGAAGGATCTGTTGCAGCTAAACAGTTTGAAAATCAGCCTGAGCGCGAAAGCAATGCCAGTCTTGAAATAGTTTCTTGTAACTTTTAAAGAACATTTATTCCTTTTAATAATTGTTATTATTTTGTTGTTACTGCATTTTTAGTGTTGTGTAATTTTTTTAGTATTCGTGTATAAATTGTTGCTGGATTTATAACCCCATAATCATAAATGTTGTTTTATAATTATGAGTCTTACTCTAACATAAATTTCATTCAACCTATTATTTGTTGTTATAATAATTATGTATCCACTTATACATAGTGTTTGTGTCCAAGATTGTTATAGGATTGAGTCTTCATTTATTTGCTTTGTGTACAGTTTTAATTAACTAATTCAAAATGAGTAGTTTCATACTACGAACTTATTTTGTCTCAAAAGCGATAATGAATACTACAAACTGTAAAGTACATAATAATTATTATAAGGCTACATTTGAAGTGTGACTATCATGACTATGTATAATCTTATCAGCAGTGTTTACATAACTCCTAAGGTTGAAAGTACTATTCAGTAAATTCATCAAAAGATTCCGATTTCATAACACCTGATTATCACTACTTGGTATACCGTCATTGGAGTTGTCTAATCTTAGTAAAATAGTATTTTTAGTTTCATACTACAAACTAGGACTATGTATCACTAGTCACACATACACACTGTTATGATTAATTGTGTCATGGAAAACTGTCACATGATAAAACGCCATCATGTGATTTCAAAAAATCCCAATTTGATAACTACCTGATTATTGTTATATCCTTTTAAGGAGTTTACTCACTCTAAATTTATCAGTAAAATAGTATTTTTAGTTTCATACTACAAACTAGGACTGTTATCACTAGTCACACATACACACTGTTATAATTAATTGTGTCATGGAAAACTGTCACATAATAAAGGACCATCATGATCATGTGAC
Organism: Petrosia ficiformis; assembly: GCA_947044365.1. NCBI lineage: Eukaryota > Metazoa > Porifera > Demospongiae > Haplosclerida > Petrosiidae > Petrosia > Petrosia ficiformis. The sequence continues at coordinate 6,795,386 of OX345642.1, read as the reverse complement.
ATCAAAAAATCCCAATTTGATAACTACTACCTGCTATTTCCTTTGCTCAGTAAAATGGTTTCATACTGGGGACTGTGATATCACTACTCTCTTCGATACTACACTGTCCTATCCACACATATACAGTGTTATGATTGTGGATATTTGACTAGTGAATCTAGCTTAACTGAGTAGAGACACACAGCTGAATTTGCCTGATCTAAGTAGTAAACATTGTCTAAATGAAATGCTTTTCCTCAACCTGTCTCCAGTAGCTCAGATGATAGAGCATCTGACTAGTAATCAAAAGGTCTTGGGTTCAAATCTCCAAGCTGGTCCAGATATTTTTTCTGGACTTGTGTCTATTCATACTGATTGTGTCATGGAAAACTGTCATATGATAAAGGCATGTGTTATCAGTAAATTATAGCGTAAGCAATTTTTCGCTCTACGTGGACGGCGCATGCGCAGCATAACACGCATAGCGCAGTTTTAGACAGGTAGGCAAAATGCCTTCATTAACAGAAACGCTGTATGAAGAAGATTACAAACACAAAGAAAAGATAAATGGACAAGTGTATCACTACAAAACGTTTCCATCACTAGTACAGAAGACTGAGAAGATGGATAACGCTCAGAATAGTACTAGTCAGTACAACTTCATTGTCCAAAGATTACATGGACCTAGTGGGCCACATAGAAAAGTAGATGATAGCTTATTTGATGGAAACATTACCACAAGCAAATGTATAAACTTTCATGTGGAAAAACCTATTGTTCGTTCTCCAAGACCTCAGCATTTCAACCAATGGATTGCAAAGTTTCAACCGAAATCAGCAGAAAATAATAAACCTGACCTACTTCAGAGATTAGAAAAGCAGAGAAAATGGACCACAACTGCTAGATTTGCAATGGAGGAATCGGCACTTCCAACTCTCAGGTACAGTATTCCAGAAAGTACTCTAGAATCCAGTGCCGATCCGGTCAGTTCTCAACTTAATAAAAATCGTGTTTCTGCTCCAATGTTGTGGCAACACTTTGGTAGAACATGGGATGCTGCACAGCTTCGAAAATCAATGTCCTCTCTTGGTAAACAGAAGGAAAATTTGATTTTGTGAGTGTGTATATAATATATGTATGTATGCTGTATGTACATAACAATACTGTGATTTTTTCTCTAATATTTTTATCTGAAGACCAAAGTTGTCATCAAAGTGTGGAACCACAAAGGATGGTTTTCATTACAAGGAGTAAGTATTTAGTTTTATATAATTAATGACACTAATGTGTATGTATTATTTCGAAAAGGGAACTATCGTTGAAAGATGATTGTAACAATCAGTCAAAAGACACTCCACAGTTGTACGTTCACATTAACTGTATAGTGCAACCTAGCCTCATACCCATGCATGCATGCAGGATGGGTATGAGAATAGTTGTAACCATCCATATATATAATTTTATAGTACAATTAATTTTTGTTTAGTCTCAAGCCCGTACCTGGATATGGAGGTTACATCCCCAGACACCCGATCCCTGTTAGTCAACTCACTGATGAGCAATGTTCGAACACAAGTATGTGTACTATAGCAAGACTATCATACAGGTATGAATTAGAAAATATATTTGCAGTGTTTTGAGTGGCTAGTCATCCAGCAACTAGGCGGCTATAATCAGGTACTTCTGTGCATTTGGCCAATGAAGCTGTGCATTTGAAGTACAACCAAAATATGCACATCTTGTTTGAACAAGTATATAGCCACTGCAAATATTCTTATGGTTGTGCAGTGTTCTGCCCAGGATATTTAGAGTACTAGTAGTGGTTGGATTCTAAACTGCTGTTTACCCAGCATGTAGTATGTTATTCCCGGCCAGTGTGGACATAATACTGGTAGTGTATAAGCTATCAACTTACTACTATAATACAAATAGAATTTAGTGTGCAACATCACTGAAACAATAATTAATAACTAAAACTGATTCAGTGGTATACTTCATCTATTGCAGGAAATTTCCATGTTTGGAATATAGGAAACTACTCTTTTGTAACAATGGACCTCTTTCAAAAACCGTGACTCTCACCTACCCTAACAACCCTTTCAATAATGTCCAAAAATGTAACACTTCATAGTTGGCATTAACAAACACTTCTTTTGAATACGGAAAAGTTTGTGAACAAAGTTACAGAATCAAAATATTTAATGTCCTGTACATGCATTAGTAGATGTAACTTAATAGGTTTGTGTACTATAATTAAATTACATTTAATTACATTAATTTCTATTTTTCCAAAACTCTGGTGATTCCAGGAGAGACTCTCGCAGTCTATCTGGTTGATAATCACTTCCATCATCACTGTCCAGAGATTCGTATGTCCTTCTTGATGTATGGGCTTGGTACGTTGGTACCCATTTACTGGATAGAGGCTGAGATTGTGTAGAATGCTTACAACACCGAATGAGATTCAATCTCTTTGCAAAGAGATAAATATGATAAAAAAGAATACTTACAATCGTTATGCAGATGATTATTAATTCTACAAAAAGAATATATTCAGCCCTTGATCCGCCATATGTGCCATACAGATTTGCAACAATTAGGATCATGACATTAACCATACACCATAAGTCCAATAAATTCATCCAGGTGTGAGAGAATGGTTTTACGTACGCCTGCAGTATTGTGAACAAACCAACTAGTACTAACTGTAGAAGCAGTTGAAAGAATGGCTTAGATCCATTGCAAATGGAATTCATAATGGCTAGCAGTACTAAAAGGAAGATTCTCGCACCGTACCAAACTCGTTGATTGTCTCGATACGGACCATGAATAGTATCAATGAAAGGTCGAAATTTATTAACTTGACGAAATCGTAAACACATAGAACCAAAAAGGGCCAAAAAAACATAAGGAATTATGAAGAACACAGTCGACAATGAGGCTACAATAAGCAAAGGTAGATGAATGTCTGTCCCATAATGGATAGTTCCATTATAAAACCACGCTATATAGTGATCTCTCTGTGTATAAATTGGAGCAAATTTGAATATATCAATTGTAGCGAACAGTATTCTAGCAAATGAAAGATGAATGAGCGTCATCAATACTTGTACTGAAGAACTCATAAGGAGTCTGCTAGCACGAGCGGAGCAACGTGCAACAAGTATCACTGATATAACGATCAGCCAAAGATATACAGAATAGGTATACTGTATGACAAAATTGATAGCATATGTCATACCATGGTACAAACATGTTGAGAAGCCTTGGTGAAGGTTGATGATTTCTACTAACTGAACAAATGGTATGAAATATGGTTTACCTGAAGTGGATATAGTTCGAACAATATCATATGTATTAGCATAGAAAACAATACCTCCCACTGTACCCTTATTAAGAGTGAGTTTCAGTAAGAACAGTACAAAAATGGTTATAATACCACTTGAAATATTCCCAACTAACAAGGCCAGGCCTTTCTCAGTGCACTTGCGACATTCAGGTCCACCATGAGTTGCACTATAACCATCCAAACAATTGCCACACAAAGGTCCCTCCCTATTATTAATACATATTGTTGAATGTGAGTCTGTAATTTTTACTTCTCTTCCGCTACTATTACAGTATCCCACAGGGCAAGTGTTAGCATAACCAACATAAGGAGTTGAACTATTGCTAGAGTTATCAAAGATTATTCCAAACCAGCTGTTTGCAGGTCTTACGACAATTTTTGTCTGCTTGTCACATTTAAGGCCATACTTGGAAAGGAATGGGGCGCAAACACATTCTCCTTTTTCAAGATTGAAACCAGGTGGACATTCTTTTAATGATATCTGTGCAAAGGATTGAGAAGGAAGACCAGGAACTGCAAAATTCAATTGACCATCTTCAATTGTATTGCTCAAAATAGTGTAGTTTAAAGTGTGACAATAATTAAGAGGTAGCGCATTAATTTCTTGAACAGATGGTAGATGCCAGTCATGCAGGGGATGTATTGTATCGTTTACTATACTAAGACTGGCATTTACTTGAGAATCCACACGATTGCCAATACCATCAAATGCAGAGAGTGTAACACTAATACTATCTCCAGGAAATATAGTGAAGTTCAGAGTAGCATCACATTTAGGAATGTAACTACCATTTTCAGATTCCATACAGATACATATAGTTGTTGGGACAGAAGCAATCAAAGTTTCTATATCGTTCTTTGATATATGGAACACTTCTCCATAAAGATGAGATAAATTACGTGGAAACACATGAACACGAGTTTGAAAACAATGAAAAAAGGGACTTATATAACCAGCCTGTCCAGATCGAAAAGCATGATTGTTATCAAAAGTTACAGTTACGTTCAAATCCGATATTTTTCTCGCACTAGAATCAATTTGTATTATGCAATAGTTATCTTCAGTTCCTTGTTCAACAGAATATATAGCCCCGCCATCTAAAAATGCATTGTTTTTCTGAAATAAAACAGAAGAGTTGTCTGCAAAAACGAGGAAAGAGTTGCTACGAAGTATAATTGCCGCTCCCTGAGTAGCATTGTTAGAAACAAAAGTTACCATTCCTTTGAGATAAATTTCAGTAGCAAACGCATCAATCACTGATCCAAGATTGTCTGAGAAAAAACTACCATGAGGAATACTTCCTTCTATTGTCACACGTCCAATTCTATAGAAGACAAATTGGCTTGAGTTTGTTAGCGAAGCATGTTTAACACTCTGTTCGTTTCCAACAGCTACAACGTTCTTAAACAGTATTTCTAATGACTTACTGTTTCGTATCGGTTCATAAATTGTCTCAGCAAACATACAAATGCCTGTATAGAAAGCTTGGTTTCTATAAAATCCAACACTTTCAAAAATGACCTGTACATTATAAAATGGCTGAGACCTCATTCCCATGTATACCGTTGCACTTCTATTATAACCCCTATGTTCTGATATGCCAGTGTTATTCAAAATTAGCGGTGACCATGTGGACACGAAGTTTTCTTTCCCTTTCAATATAGCTGCATCACTTTTAATATATGAATTCGTAAAATACACATACATCAATAAACCAGTCCCAATACATGGAACCTTCAAATATTTGTTCATATTATTTTCAATTATAGTATTTTGTATCGTCAAGTTGCTTGTGAAGGGGGTATTAATGAATATGGCAGCAATACCTCCAGATAATGTACCATTATTTTGTTGTATAATGGAACCATTGCTTTTGGTGGCAGTTATTTTAGTGCTAGTCACAAACTCATTCTGAGTTGCATAAACAGTAACAGCTGCTCCGGCCACAATAGGTGTCTTTTCTGGTTGAAACTGAAAGACATTAGTAATGCATTGAAAATGATCGTTGTGATAAACATTATTATGAAAGTGCGAATTTCTCACTTCAACAGAATTAATCAATTTTGAAAAATTCATACTGAAGTTATAATAATATTCCTGACCCATATGAGATACAATATTATGAGAATGTATCAACAAACCTGAACCACTGCAAGTATAGTTATAGTGCGAGAGATTCTTCAATCCCGTACATAACTTATAGCTCAAAGAATGGTGTATATCAACTCGATCAATGACAGCACGTCCAAATGAGTTGATTAATACTATACCAAAACCATAATATTTTGAGATATTCACCAATGAGATTTTTAAATTGACGATATGGCTAAAGAATAGGGTAGCTGATTGGTTAGTACCAAAGAAAGATGGCAGGGAAGTGTGGTTGTCATGTTTTAGTATATTTGAGTTCAGAGCAGCACCGAAACGACTTATATGCAAATTTGATAAAGTCAAATTTACATTCTGAAGGAATGCTAGTCCACAAGCACTTAAAATAGAAAATGGATGTGGTGAATTACAACGTATGCGTGCAAGAATAGTAGAACTGTTACTAGTTATTGTGATATTGGTAGTATTTTCCAACAAACAAAACTGACCTGGGGTGAACATATGCTCCTCCATGATTGAGAGTTTCAGGATAGTGTTTGGGAGTAGCTTCATCTTGCCTTGTTGAGTACACATATAATACTCAAGAGTTTTTTGGTTACTGTCAGGAATATGAATGATATCACTGGACATTACTGAGCACGGAAGAAGACACAATAACAGCAACAGCCACATCTTTACAGAAGTTTTACTAACTGAAATAGGAGGGGCAGTAAATCTTTTGTATGATTTCATAATTTGAGAAATTAATTATTAATAATTAAGTTAGATCTTTAATATAATTATACATAAGAGATTAAGAGTTTCAGCTGTTCTTTAATTTTCCAAGAGAGTGAAGTACACTTGAAGTGCATTTCTATAAACGGTTGAAATCGTAATTAAAATTTTTAACAATTTTTTAACCTACCAGATCCTTCATTGTTAAACGACAACCTATAAGAATAGAGGATTATTAAAACACAATATACAATACACTATTGTAGCTATAGGGATAAAAGTGTATATATGATCATCAATTTTAAAATCATTTACCAAAAATGCTAATGTTTTAGCATGGGCTCTTCATGTAACCCCAGCAGATCATTATATCATAAAATCAGTATCGATCATTGTTAGGGGTGGGTGTGGTTTGATATTAATTTTATAGAAGCAAAAATATTTCTAGTTATTGCTGATCATGTGACCTGTGGCCAATCAGAGTGCAGACAATGCGTCACATGATTGAACATTAAATCACTTATTGCACACTTTTGCGTGCAGCAATAAGTTAGTTATTGCACCACCAATACAGCACTTGGGCGGTCAATAAAGGGCTCGTGCATTATGTAAACTCAACCTTTATTGACCCGCCCTCGTGCTACATTAAAACACATAATCACGGTAAAGTGTGTTCTAACTATTACTTATAGCGAATGGTTATATCAAGAAACCGCGGCTGTCATTTTCATAATTTATATAGCAATTCGATATGTACTCAATTTCCATTAATTATAATATATTATAAGATGTACTTACCATAACACAAATCACTCCAAAACGTATCCTTTTGTGGAGAAGAGCGAATATGACAGAATACATCTTCATCAGGACATGTTCCACATGGTACCTATGAAGGAATTTGGTCATGTGATATGATCTAATAACATGTGATCATCACCTGACATAAAGGACATGTATTGGAAGTAGTTTCAGTGTTTTCATTTAAAGATAGCTTGTCACCAGTTCTATAAATAAAATATGTAATTATTTATAATTATAAATTGTTGGTACCTAATGGTATGTACCTAAACACAGTACTAATGGTAGGTACCTAAACACAGTACTAATGGTAGGTACCTATACACAGTACTAATGGTAGGGACCTAAACACAGTATTAATGGTTGGTACCTATACACAGTACTAATGGTATGTACCTAAACACAGTAGGTACCTAAACACAGTACTAATGGTAGGTACCTATACACAGTACTAATGGTAGGTACCTATACACAGTACTAATGGTATGTACCTAAACACAGTACTAATGGTAGGTACGTAAACACAGTACTAATAGTAGGTACCTAAACACAGTACTAATGGTAGGTACCTAAAGACAGTACTAATGGTAGAAGGGAACTCGGTTTGTAATCCATTGATGAATGACTCTGTTAATCTTTCAATACTGGTTTTCTCTGGAGTCTAATTTAGATAAAGAAAGGAATGGATCATTATAGTATTAAATATTAATATTATTATGTACCATTGAAGTCAACTCTACTGCTTCTAAGTTATGTAACTCTGCATATGACAATACTTCAGATCTTGGAAATTCCCTGTGGTATATATACATGGTTATGATGTTTACTTTCAGAAAACGATTGTTATAGCAATCTAGTTACTGGAATATGAACACAGCATACATATATATATATATATATATATATATATATACACACACTATTAATAGTTAAATACAGTCCGACAGTGTTTAGCAGAGATGGGGAAAGCACTTGAGTAATTGTGCTTAAAAGTGCTTTAAGCACATATTTTCAAGTGCTTGAAGCCCTTTCTTCAAGTTACATGAAATGCTGTGCTTGTGCTTAAGTGTGAAAGTGCTTGATAAGCCCTTTTCAAGCCCCTTTAAACACAAATGCTTCCATGTAAGTATGTATTGGGTGTACCTGCATCTTCTGCTCCTGTTGAGCATTTGTTTAGTGTGGCGGCAGGGAAGGTTTTTAAACATGTTATGTGTAGACTAACAGACTAAAAGACTAAAAGACAGTACTTTTGAAAACTTGATGCTCATTAAATGTAATAAACAATTAAGTAAAGATTACAGTTTCTCCAAGTGTTGTCAACTAACAGTAACGTTAGTTGTGAAAATGTTTAATGCTAGTGTTTAAGCATTTTTACTTGATTGGTATCTGTGCTTGAGTACTTGAAGAAGTGCCTGTGCTCAGGCCTTTTTTAAAATGCTAACCCCAACTCTGGTTATTAGTAGTGCTGTTATAGTTACAGTGTTTCCCCTAGGATAAATATTAAGGGTGGAGGAGTGCAACAGTGGTGTATGACGCTTGCTTAATAATGTTCCATCTGTGTTGTTAAACAGTGTTTTTTAGCATAAAGTTTAAAATGAAAGGAAGCGGGAGTGCCATGGTACCACCCTTTGGGGAAACACTGTAGTTTATAACTAAAATTGGGTTGTTTCTTCATATAAGAAGTCACGAAATCATGTTATATTTATATAGTTCATATGATATAAGAATTATGTTAGGAGTACTGACATTGTTAGGGTTATATCAGGATGTTTTTGTTCTTACTCAAGCATGAAATTATTGTATTCTGTGGTTTGTATAAGTATTATACTATTTTGAATGTGTAATATAGCTACTACACTATCCGTATATGAAGTGATGACCTAAAATTGTTGAACATCTTGTATTTACTATTTAAGAAGTATGTTAGGTGTACTGGCATTGTTAGGGTTTCATTAGGATTCTACCAGTTAATTGTGAGAAACTAGACATACTCTGTCACATTGTCAACCAGCCCTTGTACTATCATTAATATTGTAATTTTGTAATGCTGTTGTCTATAGCATTGTTTCTGGTTTATTTTGTCTGTGATATCTAATTTGTGTAGTCGATATCTGTTCATCTGGCTTTGTATATAAATACAACCTCTTGTAATAAGTCTTAGCTCTTTTTCATGTGAATAAATCTCAACCTCTATAACTAAAGGTGGTTATTATTGTCAAACTAAAACAACATCAGTAAATACTTATCACACTGTGGGACCTAATGAATATAAACATTAATTTTTAATGGCACATATGGCCATCCCTGTGATCACTTTCCCACAGGGTTAATCTATATAAACATATTATATATATATATAATTATATATATATATATATATATAATATATATATATATATTAAAATTAGACATACTATAACTAAAAGTGGTTATTATTGTCAAACTAAAACATCAGTAACTACTTATCACACTGTGGGACTGTATTTAATTAATAAACACAAACATTAATGTTTAATGGCGCACATGGCCATCCCTGTGATCGCTTTCCCACAGGGTTAATCTATATAAACATAACTATATATATATTTATATATGTATAATAATATAGTCACATACATATTGCATACATAGTTAAAGGAAGTTAGGGGACTTGGTCAGGCATGGCATGTAAAAGAATGGACATTTAAGCTATGTAGAGCAGAAGGCTTGCACAAACTAGTTACGCTAGAACTTGTAAAAATTAAAAAGAGTAGAAAAACAAATAACTATAATAGGTAGTGACTGCTGCAACATCAAGCACTGGCTCTAACCTGCTATGATAGTCACTTTCTAGCTCTAGCTATTTCATTCATACACATGATTGCAGCCACAAAACTGTTTTTCTACATTGTTCTTGGTGCTCTAGGACTTGTACTCTTGCTAGGACTGGAGTGTAAGTCGTAACACACACTTATATATATAATATTGTCTGTCTGAGACCTCTGCAAGTGCAATTGCTAACATGCCTTTTTAAGATTACCAACCACACATACCTTAGCGGTCTTAAAATCATCACTTCACCTCGGTCATCACAGAAACCCTGAAGGATAGATTCAACAAGATTTGAATATTAACTAATACATTTATACAATCTCTTTACTTACTGTATCAAGAGGTATAGTACTGCCTCTTCCTTGAGCTATATTACTAAGCAGACGAACAGATAGTTGTGAGGCATTGTCACCAACTAATACCTAATATCACACAAGTATATTTATACTAATTTAGTATACTAATCTTTTTGATACAGTCATATGTCCATCTGTCTATTAATACACATCAATGCTTGATCTTACTTTTGTGAATTTCAGTGATGAAGCTATTTTGACTATTAGTTTTCTCCTATAGATATGTTATCGGAAAAAAAACAAAATGATTAATTTTATTCAGTAAGAGTATGCAGTATAATCAGTGCACACAATATTATATAGTGTTGTTTTAGTTAACTATAACTAAAACCATTTTTTAGGGTATTATGACTTTTAGTTACCTAAACTGTAACTAAATTACAAGTCTATTGCAATAACTATAACTAACTAAAATGAAAAATGGCCGATAATGGGAACTTTTAGTTAGTTAACTAAAACTAAAACCCTTTTAGTAAGCCCAATATTAGTAATCAATTTTGAGAGACTGTCATACTATTACTATAACTAAAGTGGTCATTATTTTCGTACTAAAACAACAATAATAATATTCCCCAAGAAATTGATAATTTGAATCAAACCTTAATGAGAAAAGAAGACTTTCTTTCGCAGTGACGCTTTGGGCACCTGCAAAAACCTCTTTAATTTGTTCTTGTAGATGAGATGTCGTGAGACAGGTCGCTTCTATACTATCTTTTATAACATGTGATGGGTAGTCAGGTTTAACAGGACTGGCAGAGAAGTTATTTTCACTAGACGAAGTTAGTTTGACAATTCCTTCTTGACTAATGTGCTTAACTATTTCTTCTTGAACTCTTGTCTGTTCTTCATCTTGGATATATATTTCTGATTCTTTTCTTTCTTTGTTAAGTTGCATTCCTCTCTCCATACTACCTCTCATCTCCATTTTAATATCATGTTTCTCAGACATCTCTTCCAAGGGAACATGAGGAGAAGGTACGAGTCTCTCTTCCTTATGTTTACTCTCTTCTTCAATACTCACAAGACATGGACGAGAGCTCTCCAATCGTTGTCCTTCTTCACTTTTGTCACTAACCCCTCGTCTTCCACCAGACTGCACAAGTGGTTGAGTACCTTTGAATTGAGCAATCAAGTCGTGAAGATACCAAAATCCACAAGAACCAAAGACCTATAATAAGAAACGCAGTGACCTAAAAGGAGTCAGTAAACAATACTCACTTCCTCAAGTCTTGTGTACAACACAGCAAAACCAGTTTGAGCAGCAATACTAAGAATATATGCAGACTGGTCAAGCGAGTTAAGCCGATCTTGTTCTAATACAGCACTTTCTATAGCAGTTTTGTAAAAAAAAAAACATAATAATTAATGATATGAATAACTCTTCAAGTTTGTAATGACTGCCACTCACCATCTACATATATAATTGTCGGAATAAATCTGAGCTTTTTGACTGCATCTTTCTGTAGCCCCTGTATGAGAAAGAGGAGATAAGAGGTTTTTCAATTCATCAGTTTCGGTAGTGTGGATAACATAATAGCATGCACTCCAAGTCTCCAATACATGTACTGTAAGTGGTGATGTGTAGTTACACTGTCATAACCGATTCACATGTAATCAATTATGACAATTTGAAATTAGAAAGAAGTTTGTAATAACAGTGACTTGTACATGGTCTAATATTTGTAATAACAGTGACTTGTATTCTGAGACCATGGTCTAAAATTTGTAATAACAGTGACTTGTATTTGAGACCATGGTCTAAAATTTGTAATAACAGTGACTTGTATTTGAGACTATGGTCTAAAATTAGTAATAACAATGACTTATTCTGAGACTATGGTCTAAAATTTGTAATAACAGTGACTTGTATTTGAGACTATGGTCTAATATTAGTAATAACAGTGACTTGTACTCTGAGACCATGGTCTAAAATTTGTAATAACAATGACTTGTATTTGAGACTATGGTCTAAAATTTGTAATAACAGTGACTTGTACTCTGAGATCAAGGTCTAAAATTTGTAATAACAGTGACTTGTATTTTGAGACCATGGTCTAAAATTTGTAATAACAGTGACTTGTATTCTGAGACCATGGTCTAAAATTTGTAATAACAGTGACTTGTATTCTGAGACCATGGTCTAAAATTTGTAATAACAGTGACTTGTATTCTGAGACCATGGTCTAAAATTTGTAATAACAGTGACTTGTATTCTGAGACCATGGTCTAATATTTGTAATAACAGTGACTTGTATTCTGAGACCATGGTCTAAAATTTGTAATAACAGTGACTTGTACTCTGAGACCATGGTCTAAAATTTGTAATAACAGTGACTTATATTTGAGACTATGGTCTAAAATTTGTAATAACAGTGACTTATTCTGAGACCATGGTCTAAAATTAGTAATAACAATGACTTATTCTGAGACCATGGTCTAAGTTAGTTCACAAATTGGATTTTATAATTTACCTAATGGGAGTATATCAAAATATAGTATCATTACTGTACTTACATTTTCCACTAGTTTCAGTAGCACTCTTGAGCTGGTTCCTCCAGAAAAACACAACAGTGCCTATCATAATTATACATAATAATATTCTCTTGTTTAATAAACTGTAGTAATAAGTTATTGAATTAAGGGATCTGTGTTATTACATATTCATTACATAATTTTATTATACTTATAAAAATTATGACTATGTGCGTGCTCATGCATGCATGTATATATGTATGTATGTACTTACGTAAATACATACATACGTATGTACGTACATATGTATGTATGTATGTATGTATATGTATGTGTGTATATGTATGTATGTATGTATGTATATGTAATATGTATATGAATATATATGTATATAATTGTACATAAATATGCGGTTGTGCATGTATGATTATATATGTGTATGTATGTATGTAACTTACAGTAACTAGGCATGTATGTAATTATGTATGTCTGTTTAAGATAGAATCTGAGTATGACTATAAAGAATGGAGATTAGTTATCGAACCTCTTCACCTTGACGAACAATTTTAGCCTTTCCGAATGTTGCACGGAAACGATGAGTAAAGTAAAGATCAAAACAATCCCTACCATATTGTACAAAATATCATATATATACACGTAAATGTTTTAGAAGATTCAAACCTGCAGAATGGATCTTTCATTCTAGCAATAGTAACAGCTTTAGCCACTTTACACTTCATACATACTCTGTCTGTTGAACTGTACATACATATATACATATACATTAGTGATTATCACTGATATCTGTTGAACTACATGTACATATATATTAGGGATTATCACTTCATACATAAGTTTGTCTGTTGAACTGTATATATAATTATGTTGGTGAATATATCAAATCACTTGACACTCAACAGAACAGTTATATCTCACTTATTGATAGTACCAGAGTTTGGTTCTTCCATATAATCATTATCCTCAACACTACACATTCTGACATGTGCAAATTAGTAATTACCATACCCTACCCTAGCCACTCCTACAAAATTACTAGCTATATATATATATATATATATATATCAACTTCACTATAAAAGTAATTTTACAGTTACACATGCTAATGATGATAATGATTAGATTTTGCTATCATAATTATAATGATGATGTTAATTAGTGATGGTTGTGTTGAGATAATCACAGACACCAGATATATGCCACCTACCTCTTATAACCACTTACATGGTTTCCAAAGTATAGAAACACTAATTCACAACATTATGTGAATATGCATAATTAATTTTTAATGAAAACTTTTATAAATAAAAAAAAATGAAACCACTCTGAATGCTCTCCTCCCCTCCCTCTCCTTCAAAGAAGGAGAAAGAACGTTCATCAATGTCTCAGGTATTGCTCCCAATAGAGAGACTAACCTGAGACCAGCTTCACGCTCAGGGAGACGAGTTTTGCCTCATCATCATGGCTTTGGAAGACACCATAGTTAGGTTGCTATGGGAAAGACATTCACTATAGAAATGATCCTAGTGAGTACAGTCTTAAACTTATCACAAAAAAAGGCCAGGCTTTATACAGCTGTACCACCTGATGCTATTGTGGGTTTGCTATAATGTGTGACTTTAACACTATTCATAATCATTTATGTGGATTCTCAGTTGTTATAGTACAAAGGACATATATTAAGTATGATTCTTATACTTATACAAACCACAGAATACATACTCAACATATACATACCCTATACACCTACTATATATATATATATATATAATTTTTATACCATACCATGTTATATCAATAACGAGGCGCTGCCCTAACTTGGCTCTACGTCATTCTGTTTCAGTAGCCTATATATGTAATCCTTATACCATACCATACTATATAAATACAACAATACAATGCTCTGCCCTTTGGCTCTAATACATGATATGTACTTAATTCTGTACTCAGTAGCCTATATATGTATTATCTGAGGTAGTTAATTCATCCGAGAGGTAGTTAATTCATCTGAGTGGTGGTTATTCCTGACCAGTGTAGGCAGAACAATAACAATATTATTCTCACAATTTTTTATAATTATTTAACTAAAAGGATCGATATACATGTATATATCAATAATCAATTACTTAATTAATCTATATAATAACCGTATCCAACAACATTGTGAAACTATGAACATTTATCAGAAATAAAATAGAATGTACATATATATAATATGTACATTATATTTATGTGTAATCTACATAATTATACAAAATTACTCATTAAAATGTAGTGGAAGCAATATTAATTAATCATGAATGTTATGTATATAATTATGTGTCAGTCTTCTACTCCACTTGTGTCAATACTCGAAGGTTCTGTTTCACTAATATCATCATTTTCATCACATGATTGATAAGGGATTTCCCCATTTTCCTCTTCGTCTACATGAGGAGTCCAAGACTGATTTCGGAGTACAAAGTTCCGGACTTTTTCATAGATATTAATAATACGTTCAATTGTAAGAGCCTTGAATTCTTTCATCTGTTTTCTAGCTTTATGATAAGCAATGAGACGAACAATAAGTACTCCAGGAACACACAGGATTGAAGATAGAACCAAAACAGCTCCTATGAACTGGGCCCAGTCTGGATATGGTAGAACTTGCTCTGTCTTAATACCATCCTTCTGTAAGAAAGAGACAGAGATAAAAACAGAGACAGGCAGAGAGACAGAGACAGACAGACAGACAGACAGAGACAGACAGAGACAAAGACAGACAAGAGACAGAGATACAGACAGAGACAGGCAGAGAGACAGATAGACAGACAGACAGAGACAGACAATAGACAGACAATAGACAGACAATAGACAGACAGACAGACTGACAGAGTTTACAAATCTTTACTGAAATGTGAAGATCCCCAGAAGGGGCCCACACACAGTAATAAAAGTTTTCAGTTATTACATTCAAAGAGCACTTGGAATACAGTACATGTATTTTAGAAATGAAAATTAAATCACACTCACTTCACACATGTATTTTAGAAATGAAAATCAAATCATACTCACTTCACTATAAGCAAATATTGTGTACTGAAGAGGTTCCACAAGTTCATTAATAGTACTTCCAAAAAATATGATAATCATGACCACTGGACTAACAAATGTCCACACAAACCACCAGAATAGCTTCATATAACGATGAACTGGATACTTAACGAGTGTGAAAAACCTTAAAGAAGAGAAAATTTAACATCTCATCCTAGTATCAATATCAGTCATTTCTGAAAGATGTAACCAATATTGTAATAATAAGTCTATTCACTTCTTGTGATTATAGCATCATTAATCACTTTAACGATACTCATAACTATTGAGACAAGTGTATAGAGAAAAAAAGTATCCCTATGATTGCTTATGGTGTCCGGAATTCAGTAATCATGCCTGAAACACAACAGCCTATTATAGTTATTATTTTGATTATCTACTCTCTTTACCTTTTAAGGACCTTCTAGAACTTTAGAAATATATTTCAGGAAGAATAGCTAGCTATTAGTTCCAGCTTCTACATAAGCTAGTAAAGCTACAGCTTTCTTTCTGCTGCTCTGTAGAGCTTAAGCGCGCGTTCTATTATGCGGCACGCCCATTAATTGACCGAGCCCCCGGGAATGACGTAACTTCCTTAACTACGTATATAACGCATACTCGCGTAAGTGACACAAGAATATATATATATATAATTTTATATAATTATAAACATACATCGAACCCGTGGGAAAGCAATCATAGGGATGGCCCTACGGGCCATAAAAATGCTCATTTTCATTGAAAGAATCAGCAACCAGAAGGTAGATATAATATCACTTATCAGTACATATTGGATCATTCACATTACTAATTACAAGTTCATATAGCTCACTTGTCGACACCATATACATATGATATGCAAAGCACTTCACACAAACCAATGAACAGTAATGGTAGAGTACCCACAAACTGATCAAACAGTTGAAACAAGTATGGTCCATTACCCAATATGAAAGGGAAGCTTGCAAAGAACATTAGAATGCATATAATAGCTGTGTGTGGAAGAGAAATTATTGTGGATGAATGGATATTGGGATAACTGTATGAATGGATGAATGGATATTGGGATAACTGGATGAATGGATATTGGGATGAATGAATGAATGGCTATTGGGATAACTGGATGAATGGATATTGAGATAACTGGATGAATGAATGAATGGCTATTGGGATAACTGGATGAATGGATATTGGGATAACTGGATGAATGGATGAATGGATATTGGGATAACTGTATGAATGGATGAATGGATATTGGGATAACTGGATGAATGGATGAATGGATATTGGGATAACTGGATGAATGGATGAATGGATATTGGGATAACTGTATGAATGGATGAATGGATATTGGGATAACTGGATGAATGGATATTGGGATGAATGAATGAATGGCTATTGGGATAACTGGATGAATGGATATTGGGATAACTGGATGAATGAATGAATGGCTATTGGGATAACTGGATGAATGGATATTGGGATAACTGTATGAATGGATGAATGGATATTGGGATAACTGGATGAATGGATGAATGGATATTGGGATAACTGGATGAATGCATGGATATTGGGATTGAATGGATGAATGGATATTGGGATAACTGGATGAATGGATGGATATCGGGATGACTGGATGAATGGATGAATGGATATTAAGACAACTGGATGGATGGATGAATGGATTGACATACTGTAAAAATGGATGAATGGATGGATTGACATGTAAGTGGATGAATGGAAGGGTATATTGGATGAATGGATAAATACAAGTGATAAAAGACATATAACATTACATACCTATAGTTATCTCCTTCCGTACTTTTTGTATTTTCTTACTGTCATAAAGAACTGTTATAATGGCCTCTAAACCTGCAAACTGACTATCCAATCCGAGAAGAAACAACATAAAGAAGAAGAGTAGAGCCCACAATGGAGACACAGGAAAGAGAGTTAATGCTTCAGTGAACACTATGAATGCCAAACCAGGGCCTTGAGAAACCTAGAAATACAGAGACAGGAAGTGATGGGTTATTAAACAGAGAAGTGCAGTTTTAATTTCAGTAATTGTACTGTAGTTCACATTTCAAACCAAACATATTAGTATTCGCATTTATAGTTTTAGTTAACTATAAAAACTATTAAAGGTCATTCATGTTCACCATGACCTCAGAAAAATGTTCATAACTTTAGTTTGGAATGACTAACAATCATTTCACCTGTACCATTTTCATATAATAGTCCTTCCTGTTCTTTTTTGTGTGTGTCAAATTTCAATCCATTGCTTCATTTTAGAGTTACAGTATAATCATGTATTAACCTTATGACATTAAGCTATACATTATATTACATATAAAATCATCACATTATAATTTTGAGGACATCGTGAATATGAACAGACTATAGTTAACTAAAACATCATTGAAATTATTAGTGAACTGTTACTAAAACATCAACTCAAAAATAAACATTCATTTCTTACCAGTTCAATGGAAGTATTCAGTTCATCGGCTTTGAATCCAACTATAGAGAATACTACTATACTGGCATATATAGAAGTGAAGGAGTTAGTGAGACACACCACTAGAGTATCCACTAATGCATTGTTGGATGGTTTGCTGTAACTAGAGAGAGCTATGATAGCACCCAATGATAGCCCAAGAGAGAAGAATATTTGAGTCGCTGCTTCAAGCCACACTTGAGGCTGGAAAAATTTCTCTTTCAATACATCAGCCTAGAAGGAGGAAGAAGAGTTTTAGAGAATGGGAGAGGAAAACATTGGACCAACCGACAAGAATGGGATCTTGTTAATATCATAATACACCAGACTTCTATGTCATACGGTTAGTATTAATATATGGATTGAAGGTATAGTATAGCTTGTCAATTGATCAAACACGAGAAGAATAGCGTCTTGATATTCATGTATTTGATCGTTAATTTCATTATTTAAATAATTAGTATTGTGTTCATTTGATAATGAGCACCTTTTAGTTATATTTTGAATGGTTTCTCAAACTTTATAGTCTATTTGATTATGAAAATAGTTTTAACTAAGTAAAAGTGCCCATTATTAGTTAGCTATAGTTATTACAGTAAACTTGTAATTTAGTTATAGTTTAGTTAACTAAAAGTCACAATGCCTTACTAAAAGAGGTTTTAGTTATAGTTAACTAAAAAAACACTATTGTAAATATAATTGTGTTTGTTTTGTTTGCTATTTAAAGATAAGATGTAAACAAAACAAAGAAACATACATCTGGTATAAATAAATATTTCAGTCCATCTCCAGCTCCATCTAGAGTCACGGCACGAAAGAAAAGTACTGTCAACATGAGGTATGGAAACGTGGCCGTAAAATATACAACCTGAATGATAAATAGAAATGGAAAGTGACAGACAAAGAAAGAACAAGAGATTGTATCACATTACACTGTTGAAGAGAGAGAGAGAGAGGATAATACTAATGACAGTCTAAATGAACCATGTTATCTAAATGTACATGTGTACATGTACATGTACATGTAATGGATGGCATGATGACTTCAAAATTAGGATGTGATGACTTTATATGTATTAGAGTTTAATGTCATAAAATTAATACATGATTATACTGTATGGTGTAAGTGTGCATGTGTGTGTGTATGTGTGTGTAATGTGTGTATGTGTGTGTGTGTGTATATGTGTTGTGTAATGTGTGTGAAGTGTGTATGTGTGTGTAATGTGTGTATGTGTTCATGTTGTATATAAACCTTGCCACTAGATTTTATTCCTTTAAAAATACAAAGATATACTATTATCCATGCAGCACAAAGAGTAAGCATTAACCTCCAGTTAAATCCCCCAGCTACATCAATATCACTGGAGGCTTGAAGAGAATTTACATACCAATAGTATCTGGATGGATAGATGGATGGATGGATACTAGATAGATAGATAGATTGATAGATAGATGGATGGATGCTAGATAGATAGATGGATGGGTGGATGGATACTAGATAGATAGATAGATGGATAGATAGATGGATGGATACTAGATAGATAGATGGATGGGTGGATGGATGGATGGATAGATGAAGAATTGCATAGATATACATGTACATGTATGGATAACGAATGGAAAGATAGATGTATGGATGGATAGACGGATGGTTGGATGAATGGATGAAGAATTGCATAGATATATGGAAAATGAATGGAAGGATGGATGGATGTATAGATGGAGACTTATGGATAATGAATGAATGGATGATTGAATGGATGGATGAAAGATCAACAAATATACATGTAAATAGATGGATGATGGATTGAAGGATGGATGCATAGATCAATGAATGGATGTACATGTACCTTGTGGAGTCATTAACACAAGAGGCATAGTCAGTTTCATTAATATGATTAAAATAAAAGTCACTGCTTCTGTTAATAGTTTGTCCATTACATTTCGCCCACGGTAGAGGGTCTTGAAATGAATTAAAAAAGTAGAGTATAACCCAACTGATGATAATATTATAATACAGACTAATGTATACTGTCACTACAATAGCAGAGAGTCCTATACCCCACAAGTTAGGACATAATTTGTACCACGCTAAAATGGGTCCTTTTTGTAGAGCCTGTCCGAGCAAAGATTCTAGGTAGAAAAGTGGTATACCGACGACGAACAACATTAACAGGTAAGGTATTACGAAAGTAGCTGTAAGGGAATAAAATATAACTATAATTATTATGATTATGTAGATGATTGATGTTTCATTATAATTATACATGTACATGTATACATTATACAATTTAATTTCAAACTAAAGTTACAAACATGTCGAGGTGACTCACATTTATATAAAATTACACGATAGACAGACATTTAAGCAGATATAGATTATTATTATTATTAACATTACAGGCAGTTGACTAATTTAAATAATGCATAATTACTCTTGCGGTCTTGCACTTACAGCAGTGCTGATTGTACCACACACTTTTAGTGATCAGTATCTGTAATAATCAGCCCATCAACACTTAATAATAGTTGTATATATATATATAGTTTAGAATTGGGCAAGAATTAAGCTTTCCGATTATTGACATATGGCTCACAACTAAGTGTTGAAGTACTGCATAATTATATTAGCAGCAAGACAATATTTTCCCATTTCAATACATGTAGCATTGAAAATCATGTGACATGTTATTACCATGCAATAATATTGTAATGTGTGTGATATGTTTAAATATTGTATAACCCAAATATAGTCATGTACAAATTCATATACCATACCCAGTGTTCTGCCGGGATATTTAGAGATTCTACATTGCATTTAGTACTGTTTATCCAGTATATACTTAATTATGTCTCGGTAGCCTATATATGTATTATCTGAGAGGTGGTTAATTCATCTGAGGGGTGGTTAATCCCAACCAGTGCCGATCAGTGTAGGCAGAACATTGCATACCATACCATACTACATGTATATACATAAAAATATTGTTTCATGGTGAAGTAACTTACATATATACATGTAGTAAAGTGGTCGTAATTTTCATATTAAAACTACAAATTGTAATTTAATTAATGAAGAGTTGTTTGTCATCACAATCACCTACATACAGTTACTACCATAGTGATCAATAAACCTACCTCCTCCGTTTTTGGCAACCAGATATGAAAATCTCCAAATGTTTCCTAAGCCCACAGCATACCCCACAAGTGTTAAAAGATATTGTGCTCTGTTGTCCCATTGAAGACGAGCTAAAAAATGAATGAATGGATAGGTTATTAATGATATATTGAAAACCCATACATACACAAGTGGACTGACAGCAATTTGAATATAATACAGTGTTCAAAATAACCTCCAACAATTGGCCATTTTCTGGACATTTTGTCTCTTTGTCTGTACAAAATTGCATTTGACTGGACAAATTGTTTGATTAGTTAATGAGTAATAAGTACAATAACTTCACAGTGAGGTTAAGTATCAGTCAAGAGCAGTCATGGCCAAGTGAGTTGCTTCCTTTATCTCTAAATAGGTACAATGCAGCTTTGTGAGATTTGCTTTTTTTCAAGACAAATTCACAATTTGCTGGTCAAATATTGCTTCGTCCAGATGTTTCTGCTAGACACCTTCAAAAACTATTTCAAGTACCGATAATGCATGGAACATATAAAGTTTGATGACAGATACATGTAATACATATACATATACATGTACCATCCCAATACATAATACATGTACATGTACCATACCAATACATAATACATATACATGTACCATCCCAATACATAATACATATACATGTACCATACCAATACATAATACATATACATGTACCATCCCAATACATAATACATATACATGTACCATCCCAATACATAATACATATACATGTACCATCCCAATACATAATACATATACATGTACCATCCCAATACATAATACATATACATGTAAAATAATACATATACATGTACCATACCAATCTTGCAAGTGTGGTTTTGACATGATATCCTTTCATTGTGAAAATGTAATAAAAAACAACATGTACATATATATGTAGTGTATGTATTATGCAGTTTATTATGATATGTTTGCTTTCCCACTTACAACATTTATAACTTATAAGCCTTCATTCAGGTAGTAAATAATTATTATACTATTATCATAATTACTGAATAATCCTGCAACATTGTGAGGTGAGCCTCACCTACCAGTAGTGAGTCAGAAATGTGTTCAGATAATTTCAGAATATATGGTGTTATTATTAGAACATGTGGTATGACATGACACATACACTGTACATATATACATGTACATGTATATATGTATATAGAGCTAGTGTGGAGCTCACTTGCAAAGTTGCAATACTCCAATACTCATTACATTATTACATTAATTACACACATGTACATATATAGTCTAGTGTTGTTTTAGTTTGCTATAACTATAACTAAAACCCCTTTTAGTAAGGCATTGTGACTTTTAGTTAACTAAACTATAAATAAATTACAGGTCTACTGTAATAACTATAACTAACTAAAATGAAAATTCCCCAATAATGGGCACTAAAACTAAAACCCTTTTAGAAAGCCCAATATTATTTTAGTTAATTAAACTATAACTAAACTATAAGTTTGAGAAACCAGGCACACTATAACTATAACTAAAATTATTCATTATTGTCATACTAAAACAACACTAATATATACCAACAGAAGAGTGGGTGGGACATTCGCCTCCCTTGGAATTTGTTTATCACAACGATAACCCTTCTATGTACCAAAGTTATTGGATATTTAGCTACACATAACTGTCACTGACCAAGACATTTACTCACTGGCATATAATGTTAAATGATT
The DNA here is from genome assembly GCA_947044365.1 of Petrosia ficiformis. Taxonomy (NCBI): domain Eukaryota; kingdom Metazoa; phylum Porifera; class Demospongiae; order Haplosclerida; family Petrosiidae; genus Petrosia; species Petrosia ficiformis. The sequence continues at coordinate 6,772,347 of OX345642.1, read as the reverse complement.
GAAATTGTATAATTACATGTACACATCTTGAAAATAGCTCTTTTGATGCACACCAACCAACAAATAATGAAACTTTATTAATATTTCACACACATCTGACCCATGTCACATGTGTTGGAGGTGTAGTATATGAATATTAACGAGAATCCCTATTCACTTGAAAGGCCCCAACAAAAATCATATTATCTTCACACTCTAGTGCTTGTGGTATGATATACTCATTGCATACAATCTACCTTCCACACAAAGTCAGTGTTTTATGGCTCATAGACCAATCCCTATAATTTCTTTCTACGGGGTTTAATGTATATGTTCTTGTGTCACTTGAACGAATATGCGTTGTATAAGTAGTTAAGGAAGTTGCATCATTCCAGGGCGCTCAGTCAATTAATGGGCGTGGTGCTTAATAGAACACACACTCAAGCTCTAAAGACTAGCAAAAAAAAAGCTGCTTGTAGCTTACATAGAAACTGGAACTAATAGCTAGCTATTCTACCTGATATGATCCTAGAAAAAACACTGCACATAGTTTCCAGATGCTCTCATACAAACATTCAGACTAATATCCACAACATAAAGCAATAGCTTACACTTATCTTTCTTCTTTTTGTAACATCGTTGTCTAAACCAAGACCACTTGAGTAACCACGGAAACAGTTTTATCCAAAATTTCTCTTTTTCTTCTTCCTCATCAAGATAATCACTGTCTTCATTATCATTTACAGTGGTAGACGGTACTTCGAGAGAATTAGCAAACTGCTCCTTGGTGTGCTCATCAGAATCTGTCCCGTAACCGTTGACATTACCGAGCTCGAGGCCATCTTTCTCTGTTGGACTTACAGCCATCCCTCTTTCGTCTGTTTCTTTGGCAAAGTTGGCAGTGTGCCAGTGTTGTTTTTTTATAAAGAGATTAACCAATCAAATCTTTCCAATCACGTGTTGCATCAGGGCGCCGCGCCAGGCGAAAGACGCGTCGACTGTCTGGAACATCTTTGTTCTATAATCTTTGGTCCAAGCCTCGAACGCCTTTTCCACTCAAAAGAAGGTTCATTGTAACGTTTTAAATGCAAAAGACGTTTGACGCTTCAGAATCAAGAGGCCGACCTTCGAAACTTCTTTCTCCCGTAGGGCGTGGCGGTCTGGGGACGAGACTACCGGATCGGATCACGGAGCTGAGATCGACTAATTAGCCGGGGGTCAACTATAAACCATCTCATTGTCTGATTGTCAGCAGGTCATGCTCACATTCACCTTTTTATAAATCTTCAAACAGACATGAAGAACTGCATCCTTTTCTTATCTCTCGTGTTTGCCCTCACAGCATCGGAGAAAGTTCTGCCGCAAGAACCTCTGTCGGCTGTGAAATCATACTTAGTGAAGCCACAAAACAACCAAGTAGAAGAATGGAAACCATTAATAGAAGGATTTGATAACCTTGATATGAAAAATGCAATAGAAAAGGAGATACAAAGTCTGTTACACAGTCGAGTTTTCCTGTTAGCTCTCAAGGAGCAACTGAGCGTACTTAACTTACCAAAAGATACCAACCTAAACTCCACGTTCTCTATTCCTTATCCGAACATACTGACTTTAATATCCACCTCTCTGCCTATTCTCTTTGAAGGTCTCCCATCTGAGGTTATACTTAAAAAACTTAAAGTTTTAATGGACGGCAGGGATCTGGTAATTCCAAACAACCTCCAATCAGCAACCTTCCTGGAATTAATTAATAAAGTACCTCAGTACAGTAGAGATCAGATCGGGCTTGTGAATGAAATGAACGTCCAAGGCAGAACAGCCTTACAGTTCGTCAATGAGATACTTGGTAATTCAGCCAAAGGAGCGTGGTTGGATGCACTGTGGTCTTTATCTCTTGATAACGCTGTCTTAACTCAAAAACCTGATATTGAAGCTACATTAAACGATCTTTACCAGTTTGTTAAACAGGTTTTGCTCGACTTGTCTACCTTGCCAACCCATCCCATAGAGAAACTCCCTTATGACCGTGGTGAGAATTATGCCTTTGGTTGGTGGCTAAATTGTGATCGTAAAGGAATCTGTCTGCTAAATACTTTACCAAGTGATACAATTATTAGTTTCAGTCCAGCTCTACGTATGTATGTCATTAACAGTTTACAAGTAGGTATTGTGATAGCTAACACTGTTCAACTATCTCACAACACCAGAACCTTTAATCAAATTCTGCAAGGTGATAATGAGATCTTTGAAAAAATACTGTATACGATAAATCCATCTACATCTACTCTTGAGTCAAAATCTTCAACAGATACTGAAGAAGACAATCTGGTTTTACCAGAATCTATTCGTTTTGTGTTTAAAGAAGCAATACGGTATTTCTATCTTTACTGGGAATTCACTTCAAGGCAACACATTCTTATTCGCTCCCTCTTCTGGATGGTGTTCATTGTTGTAAATAAAGTTTTTGTGTACTGGGGAGTTTATCTTACATGGTTCTGTGTGAAAACTCTAATTAAAAGGACTCATGAGCCTCGTCCGAAACTGAACAAAAAGGACTGATTTAGTTAGAAACTTAGATTTTATGAATATTATTAGTAGTACATGTGGACCATGTGATGGTAATAATAATTATTAATTATACAACTATGAATAAATTTATGATGAGACACGCCTAGCAGTCGAGCTACTGAGCTAGTCGAAACAGACTGTCGAGTCGAACTTCTAAATTTCCGGTTGCGGACTTGCAGCCTATCTATGCTATCATGGAAGAAGATCAAGATGTGAACTTTATTAGTGAAATGGAGGACACCTCTTCTCAAAGCGAAAATCTTGTCGAGGAAGAATTAATAAAAGATAAAAGGAAGAGATCATCGTACTTTGACAAAAAGATTACGATTCCTGATTCTGGTTCAATAAAGTGGTGTGGAGGGTTTAGTTTTAAAAAGCTATGGGCATTTTCTGGTCCCGGATTTTTAATGAGTATTGCCTATCTTGATCCAGGTAACATAGAATCTGATTTACAATCGGGAGCACAAGCTGGTTATACTTTACTATGGCTACTCATGTTATCCACTGTGTTTGGACTCTTACTGCAACGTCTATCAGCTCGGCTTGGTGTTGTCAGTGGGAAGAACCTGGCAGAGGTTTGTCATGATCGTTACCCATTGTTTCCAAGACTAGTCTTATGGGTGATGGTAGAGATTGCGATCATTGGAAGTGACATGCAGGAAGTCATAGGCACTGCGATAGCATTGTATCTTCTCTCTGTACGTCATATTCCCCTTTGGGCTGGTGTGTTAATAACGATCGTGGATACGTTCTTTTTCCTCTTTCTAGACAAGTACGGTCTTCGAAAACTTGAAGTATTTTTCGGATTTCTGATCACTGTCATGGCTATAACGTTTGGATATGAATTCATCCGTGCTGATGTCAACTACCTAGAGATTTTAAAAGGTCTCTTCATACCACGAATTCCTTCTGGAGAAGCTACAATAGCTGTAGGTATAGTTGGTGCTATAATTATGCCCCATAATATCTATCTACATTCAGCTCTGGTTCGATCAAGAGATATCCAGAGGGATGAACCAAGAAAAATAAAAGAGGCCAACTTGTACTTTTTAATTGAATCAGCGATTGCTTTACTTGTGTCATTTGTCATTAACTTATTTGTGGTATGTGTGTTTGCTGCTGCATTTAATGGAAAGACTGCGATAGATGTGATCGATAATTGTACTGCCCTTAACTTCACGAATACAGACTTCACAGAAAATGAAACACTTGACGTAGATATATACAGAGGTGGTATTTTCTTGGGCTGCTCGTTTGGAGACGTGGCTTTGTATATATGGGCCATTGGAATCTTAGCTGCTGGCTCTAGTTCTACTATGACAGGAACATATGCCGGGCAGTTTGTAATGGAAGGTTTCTTGAATATTCATTGGAGCCGTTGGAAGAGAGTGCTATTCACTCGTTCCATAGCTATTATGCCAACTTTAATGGTAGCAGTATTTGCTAACATCAACAATCTTACAAGCATGAATGATCTTTTAAATGTAGTTCAGTCACTGCAGCTACCATTCGCTCTTCTCCCCATTCTGCATTTCACAAATTCATTTTTAATTATGAATACATTTCGTAATGGAATAATAATGAAAATTTTAGTCTGGATTCTAGCAATAGCGGTAATATCCATCAATTTTTATTTTGTTTTCGTATATCTCCAAGGTCAGGCTATTTGGGTGTATGCAATTGCTGCACTTGTCATACTACCTTATTTGGTGTTATTGATATATCTTGCAGGCAATGCTTTCATTACTTCACTACCAAAGAAAGCAACTGAATATATATACTCGAAATTGCCATCCATACCTTTGTGCAATTGCCCTTGGGTAGATAAGATCAAGTGTCTTTGGTGTACACGACATTTCAAATGGCTTAATGAAATGGAAGAGGCAATTGAGACGAAACGAGATAAAGCATATGCAACCGCAAAGAAGAAGATTAAAGAAACGTGTTGCAAGTGTTTGCCTACATTTCATGATGATGAAGAGATTGAGCTATTGAATTCAAGCAGTGGATCCAGTTTGACCTCAAGTGGTGACTCTGCTTCAGGTAATGGTGATGCTGTGTTTGTAGTATCAAATAATATACAAGCTAATGATAACATGTAAAAACATACATGTATAATAATAAGGACTGTATTATAATGATATTAATGACAGTTGTTGTGATCCATTCTGTCAGATAAATTACGAGCTGTTTTATAGATAATTATGAATAATTTCTAATCCATTCTGTATATACAGATGATAGCCATTTTTATAGATGATGATATTTATAATTTATATGTATATATATAGCCTGTTTTTATTAGGTCTATTTATTTCATCAATTTTCTTTTAAAATTTTGAATTTACCGTATAATCGTGTACATATCAATTTTTTAAATTCATTTTCATAATTACTTTATATACCTGTTTTGATGAAATATTCATAAGTTTCTTAATTATAAATATAACAAAGCATGTTCATACATTAGAAGTGTAAAACGAATCTCCAATTTGATACACGTTCAAAATTCGCAAACAGCTTTTTAAAATAATTTTTTAAAAATGAGAAAAATTTTATGCTTTGCTCACTAAGGCCATTTATAAAAAGGCTGTTTACATTCAACATGAACTCAAAAAAGTTTTAATACCAAAATCTGTTTACCTGCATCATAAAATTGTCATCCTTGTATATATGAATCTCACTTAGTGAGTTATAGTATAATCGTGTATTAACATTACGACATGAAACTATACACTGTATTACATATAGTCATCACATGCAAGACAGAAGGTAGCAGGTTCCACAATCATATACATGACATTTGCCTGTCTATATACATATAATAATCTTCCTTTCTGTAGTTTAGAAGAAATATATTTATGTTCATCGTTACATATAAAATGTTTCAGATACATGTTCTAATTAAAAGGAAAAAATGATGAAAATTTGAACACTAAATGCTCCTAAAGAAGTGGATAGTATCTAGTCCACGCTGGGAGTACTCAAAGGTTTTGACTTCTGTTTGTTGCGAGGAGATGACTGATTTCGAGGACTTTTTTCTACAAGAAGAAAAAAATATGACAAGAGGCACTACCTACCTACACAAGACATGTGCATCATTATAATAATTATGTTGATGATCACTTTAGTCATTGGCTCAGACAATTAAAAATTCTTTAGTTAAATTATACTTATTGCAGCTACATCCATAAGCTATACATTAGTACAGTACACTGTCTTAGTAATGTACACACTCACTAGGAAGAGAGCCCTCTGGTATCCAACTATAATCTACATTGTTCTTCTTGCGTTGTGTTCCAACTTCCACAGGTGTTGATTTCTTTAGCGTAGGACGACCACCCTAAACACAAATGAAAAAGTAAGCTTGCACACTGTACCATTAGGTTAATGTACTGTGCTTAAGATATAAGAGGCTGTAACAACTTGCATGTAAGTACCATTAAGTGTTACAGTACAGCTCTGTACATGTACCATTAGGTTAATGTACTGTGCTTAAGATGATAGAGAGGCTGTAACAACTTACATGTAAGTACCATTAAGTGTTACAGTACAGCTCTGTACATGTACCATTAGGTTAATTACTGTACTTAAGATGATATAAGAGGCTGTAACAACTTACATGTAAGTACCATTAAGTGTTACAGTACAGCTCTGTACATGTACCATTAGGTTAATTACTGTACTTAAGATATAAGAGGTTGTAACGACTTAAGTACCATTAAGTGTTACAGTACAGCACTGTACATGTACATGTAGGTTAATGTACTGTGCTTAAGATGTAACATCTTATTAAACACATACCCTTCTGAATGTTGTCCATACATAATGTACGACAAACATTAATAGACATAGTCCTGAAGCCATGAATATATACATAAAGAATCTGAGAGAGAAAGAGAGAAAGAGAGAGAGAGAGAGAGAGACCGACATAATAGATTGATAAATGATAAACCATGCATGAAACCTAGATCAATCAATGCATATATGATGTATGCATTTACACTTTAGACTAACGTTTCTGCATCAAAACCTTCTTCAATTTCTACTATATTAACAGTATTATTGAAAACTGAATCTCTGAATTCGTTGCCCTCCTGTAATATAGAGAAAAATGAAATAATAAATCTCTCTCTTTGTCTCTCACTTAACAAATACTCACATCATCTTTATAGTACAAGTTCATTACAAGACCAAAAGGACGAGCATAAAGTGTATCGCTTGGTTTGAAACTATACACAAATGAAGCCTATAGTAATATAGAGACATGTATACATGTATATAGTCTTCACAATGTAGTTTATATGTTCATATCGTGCTACCAAGATGTACATGTACATGTAGTCTACACCATGTATAGGTAGTTTATGTATAGGATATAGAACTGGTTAGAGGCAGTTATGGCAATCGCCCATGCACCATTGTATAAGATATATTGTTACCTCAGTCTCTGGAGGAATGTATAATTCATAATACACCATAGAGAACTGTAGAAGAAATATAGAAATGTGTCAACACTAAAGACAAACAAAACACATTAGATGACTCACATTTTGGATATAGTAGCTGAAGTCTTGGGGATATCTGAAGTGAAAATGAAATAATAACAGGTTATGATGAATGTAATGTGTATGCATGTAAAACTACTTATAAGATCATTAGCCAACCTAAACTACATTACATGTATATGCGATTTGAAGTATACATTCATTCACCTTAATGATGCTTCAATTCCAGTAACTATGAAGTCAGTTTTACCAATGTTCGTAAAACCAATGAGAGAATTGACCACTTCACCAGCAATTAAACCTGGTTACCATAGAAACATCATTATTAAATGTCTATTCATAGTTCATTCATAGTTCATTCATACATGTACTAGTTCACTCATACAAGTAGTATATTGTAATTCAATAATACACGTACATGTACATGTACTACACTGTAGTTCATTCATACATGTACTAGTTCACTCATACAAGTAGTATATTGTAATTCAATAATACACGTACATGTACTACACTGTAGTTCATTCATACATGTACTAGTTCACTCATACAAGTAGTATATTGTAGTTCATTAATACACGTACATGTACTACACTGTAGTTCATTCATACATGTACTAGTTCACTCATACAAGTAGTATATTGTAGTTCATTAATACACGTACATGTACTACACTGTAGTTCATTCATACATGTACTAGTTCACTCATACAAGTAGTACATTGTAGTTCATTAATACACGTACATGTACTACACTGTAGTTCATTCATACATGTACTAGTTCACTCATACAAGTAGTATATTGTAGTTCATTAATACACGTACATGTACTACACTGTAGTTCATTCATACCTATGCATGTACTAGTTCATTTATTCATACGCAGAATATGAAACAATAACTTACTGTCTGTTTCTCTGTTTGTAAAAATAACAATAGTTTTTGCATCTGATGAAGGACCAATCAAATCTTCCTCTTCTTCTTCCTCATCCTCATCATCGTCATCTCCTGTGTCCTAATTACATGTAAAATATGTACATGTATGTACACATGTATATACATAATTATACATAATTACATGTACATACATGTACATCCATGTATATGCACAATTATACATAATTACATGTACATACATGTACATAAATGTAAATACATGTATACTAATGCCAAGTAATAATTCAATTAGCCTATAATCATGACACAAAAGTGCTATTAGTTGTCATTATCAGTTAACACTATTGTGATAATATTATAATTATAGTAAACAAAGAACTTCTGTACATGAAGCAGTGTGTGACATTGAATGGGTGAGTTTCTGTCTTGTATACAAGAGATGATAAACAAAGAGCACATGTACATGTACATGTAGTAACAAGAGCATTATATAGTAAACAAAGGACTTCTGTACATGAAGCAGTGTGTGACATTGAATGGGTGAGTTGCTGTCTTGTATACAAGAGATCATAAACAAAGGGCACATGTACTGTACATGTACATGTACATGTAGTAAAAAGGGCATTATAAAGAATAGTGCATTTCAGTGGATTTGGTTGAGATTTGCCTGTCAATCGATTAAAATAACAAATATTAAGACAACACTTCTTTAGTGTGTGTTTCACAAATATAGTAACACTCATACCTGTACTGTTCGTAATCCCTCCTCTGTATCTGGTAAAGTTACTGTTTCTTCATCTTCATCTTCATCTTCCTCGTCTTCCTCACTGACTGTTACATCATCCTCCTCTTCATCTTCATCTATCTCATCCTCACCTACAGCTGTATCATCTGCCTGTACCAGTGATGAACCTAATAAATAAATATTATCAATAGACAGTCAGTCTGTTCATGTCTACATGTATGATGAGCTCAAAGATGACTTTATAATTATGTACATGTAATATAATGTATAGTTTAATGTCATAAGGTTAATACATGATTATACTGTAACTTAATAACTTATATGTAATATAGTGTATAGTTTAATGTCATAAGGTTAATACATGATTATACTGTAACTCAATAACTTATATGTACTATAGTGTATAGTTTAATGTCATAAGGTTAATACATGATTATACTGTAACTCAATAATTTATATGTACTATAGTGTATAGTTTAATTATACTGTAACTCAATAACTTATATGCACTATAGTGTATAGTTTAATGTCATAAGGTTAATACATAAATATACTGTAACTTAATAACTTGTATGTATTGATTAACAGTAGTCTTTTATAGCCAGTAAAAACAAAAAGTAGTTTATCTTTGGTGATACATGTACACGTGGTGCTTCTGGGATTCTCATAAAATTTGTAACAGAAGTGGCTCACCTTACCATATTTATAAGAAATGAAATTATTAGTATTAGGAGTGGAACAGACACCCGATTATCGAATAATTATCCGTGAACTGAACATCCAGATCTGTTTCTTGCACATGCAGAGAAACCAAACACGTGAAATTGAAAATTGCAATAAAATGGCAGTTGATAAATGTCTTGCTCTGTGTTACCAGCTTGTAGAGTGCAGAACATCTGTACAAACACCAATGCTGCTTGTATAAACATCTATTGCAGTTGATTACAGCAAAAGGTGAGGTAATACTGTATATTTTAGTGCAAACAAGTCATGAATTGTTAGAGCAATTGTCCGAGTACCCAACCGCTATTGTGAACGAATATCCTGATAGTAAAGACAGGATCCGTTCTGGCCCAATAAGTATCATTATTCATTACAATATCTGGTACATCACTCAATTCCAAAAGATACAGATGCTAAAGACGATGGCCAATACAAAATAATACATTTATTAGTTCATCACTATTAATGGCCTCAGATTTTATGTTTGAATCACTGATATACTACTAGCATCAGTTTGTGAGTCCAGGAACGTGTCCCCGTCACTCAAACTACACACACGCACTAACATACACAAGTAAAAACTACTGTGACCAGTCAATGGATGTGATAGTCATAGCAAAGCAATGCATAGTAGTGACTCAGTCCAAATGCCACAGACATCATTGACCACAGTGAAAAATGTAGTTAAATTACAAGCTGACCTGGAAAATGTAGTAAAGGTGTTAGTACTAATCCAATGAGTAATATAGTTGTAATTCTCTGAAATATCCGTGCCATTACTATTCAAAATGGTTATATATACTTCTTCTGTTCTCTCTTAGACTAACTGAAGAGTTTATGAGTGGTTAGAAAGGAGGATGTGATTGGATTTAAACAAAGATACAAAAGGTTCTTTGTCGACGTGACCCTGAGGGGCATTAATTAGACCTGATTGTAAGTGGGTGTGGCGTAATTTTAGAAACCACGCCCACATACCACACCCGCCATGAACATTTTGCCAAAGAAAAGGTTGGTTTCTCTAAAGAATACCCATTCATCATATAAATATCGTTTCTTTTGTATAGTTGGCATGTACTAAGTCGGACAAATGTACAAAAAGTAAGAAAAGATGAAGCAGAGGCGAAAGCTAAAGAGGAAGAACTGGCCCGAAGAGCTGCTCTGGCTGTAAGACATTGTTATGTATATATATATATATATATATATATATATATATATATATATATATATATATATATATATATATATATATAATAATTATAACACCTGAATAAGTATTTATATAAATAGTGTTCTGCCCAGGATGTTTAGAGTGGTGGTTGGATTGTACATGCATTTAGTGCTGTTTATCCAGTATATACTTAATACTGTCTCAATAGCCTATATATGTATTATCTGAGAGGTGGTTAATTTATCTGAGTGGTGGTTAATTCATGCTGAGTGGTGGTTATTCCTGACCAGTATGGGCAGAACACTGCGTACATACATACTGTATATTATGGGAATTGTGTATGTATACATCTCTATATATACATAATACAATAATTAATTGTACACACATGTAGATATGTATAATTATATATAAGTATATAAGAATGTATTTATGAATAATGTTCATGAAGAAACCGCCTATAGGAACAAGAAGCCAGAATTGAGTTCATGAGAAAGCGCTCCCGTGGTAACAGTGATGGTGACATTAAAAGAGGAGAAAGGAAGAGAAAAGCAGAGCAACAGGAACCAATAAAGGAAGATTCTTCTCAACATATCAACTTTTTTAGTGACTTGAAGACTGGGGTATGTGGATTACATGTACATGTATATAATGATGCCAATGTACATGTATGTAGTCTATGTACATACATATACATTCTTTATATAAAGTTCATGTACTCTTTTGATACGCTACTTGCATATATCACATGTGCTTAAGTGTTCGTGTACTTGTGGTTTGTGCAATGTATATTCTATACATCAACCTACTTACCCATTGAGTTACAGTATAATCATATATTAACCTTATGACATTAAACTATACACTATAATGTTGTTTAGTTTGACAATAATGACCACTTTTAGTTATAGTATGACGGTGTTTTCATAATTTTAGTTATAGTTAATTAAATAAAATAATATTAGGCTTACTAAAAGAGTTTTAGTTTCACTAAAATACAGTAATCAACATTATATATACATAATATACATTATCATATCTACATATACACGTACATGTGGGTTCGAATCCCACCTGAGGCAACTCATTTTTTCATTTTTCATTTGCCTCAGGTGTCTTTCTTTCTTTCTTTCTTTCTTTCTTTCTCTCATCTCAGTATTATCATGTACATGTACTTCTCTCAGATAGGATTAGAAGGAGCTGTTAACAGTGAACACGAAGCTGAGAAGAAAGCCGAACAAGAAAAATGGGAGAAGAAAGTAGGAATATTAACTTACTTGGTAGATAAAGAAAGTAAATCATACGATAGTTTAAAATAATTATCTTTACATCAAAACTTCAAATAGGTTCTTCATCACAACCATGGTATTTGAAGAAGTCTAAGACTGACAAAAGGTATTTGTATGTACAACACATTATGGGAATGTATGTGTGTTTTTAAATGACCCCATTTCATATCTATGGTCACATCTGTACTGTATGTGTTTAATTTATTCATCAATTTATCATACAGTGGTGAAAAGAGAAGCTTAACTGATCCTCTGGATGACATGAAAACATATCTAAAAATGAAGAAGAAATGTACACCTTTGGACCTTCCTCCTCCTCCTCCTTCATCTTCTGTTTCTCATCCTTCTCTTCAACAAGACTGTGAACACATTCCTGAGAAGAAGTCACACAAACACAAGAAGAGAAGAAAGAAAGACAAGAAAGAGAAACAGAAAAAATTACAAGAACTAAGAGAGGAGAGAAACAGAAGAGAGAAGAGAGAGCGAGCAAAGAGTGAGGCTCTTTTAAGAAGACATTATGGAATGGAAGATAAAACCACTTCAAAGCCAATTGAAGATATCCCAGGAAGGTATGTAATACTGTTTGTGATTGAATATTATATCATGCTTTTGGGAAACGAGATGTTTATGTAATGCTTACCTCATAAGCACATATTCTGCCAATTCTTATCATTGCCATCACTACCTGAGTACATAATAGAAAGAGAGGGAGAGTATCACACTTTCGTATAAATGTGTAGCACGACCCCTGCGAAAAGTACATGACCTTTATAATGATATTCATGATGTAATCATCACGTGTTAAATAGGCGTTGAGGCACTATGTGACCACATTGTAAACAAAGATGGATGATGCAGCAACCACACCATCACGGATCCCATCTATGCAGCGTTCGCCTCGTTTATCAAGTCGTGTTGCTGGTTCTAAGCACCCTGCAATTAGGGAAGGTGATCTTCCACCATCAAAGGTTCTCAAAACTTCAGGATTTGTGGCCCCTCTCTAGAAGGTTGCGAAGGAATCTGGCAATCTCAAGAGTTGGGATTCACTTTGTGCACCAACATTACTAGAAGCAAGCAGTTACTAATCATAACCTATCTTCATATAAAATATCTCTCTTGAGCTCTGCCATTCTTGTATGTAAGCGCATCTTTCTACACGTCACTATTCACATCATTAACATGCTTGTGGCCTTGTAGTCTAGCACATACTTTTCACCATCTTCTCAACTCAAGTACTTTTTTGCAGGGTTTTGCTACTAGTGGGATACTCTCCTTCTCTATTATATACTCTTGTTACCATAAGTACATTTTTTTGCATAATTACACCACACCTAGCATTTCTGGTTGCATTTCTGGTATTTTGATGTTTTTCCACTAAATTATTTACACAAGATAGACTACCAAGTCTTATAAAAATTTGAGAGCTAGACCTGGTTATTAAACACTCCACCAAGGTGGCAGTGCCAATACATTTTTCATAATTAATTTTGATAATGTAAACAAAACTTCCACATGAACCTTCCTTTCTAGCTAAAAACTATATTAGTGTTTGCTTTTCCTGGATTCCAAATTCAGCTCAACATTTTACAAACCACTACCATCTTCCTTACAGATACAACAGCCAATATAATCCTCATTTAGTAAGAACTAAATCAAACTAAAATTTTACATCTCTACTTGTGTACATAGATACTTTTACTCTCATCTCTCGTACTTTATCTCGTACTTTATATTATATAATATTACTAAATTTATTATAAATGTTAATATTTCATATAAGCTCTCTGAGCATTACATTTCCATACATGTACCTGTACAATACATACATAAATTAAGATTAAAAATAGTCATTCCACATGTATGTGTAAATAAAAATACAAAGTGTGATGATACTTTAGAGATGGAAAGAGAAGAATCATGTATGTATTTGAATGAATGACCAGTGGGAAGTATGGGTCTTGTGTGCGTGCGTGTGTGTGTGTGTGTGTGTGTGTGTACATGTATGGGACTTTCCCACAATAAATGTAGGCAGCCAACTACATTGGATATCTAGGAAGAGAAAAATAGTTACTGTTTCTAGAAACAAATGTAATTGCAACAGCCAAAGCCAAAGAAGTCCCCTCAGATGGTGTCACATAAGTACAGTTATATTTATAGATAGAGATTATTGTGATGCAAGTAACTGAGCCAGCTCATCTTCACTATCACTTGAATCACTGCTCTCGCCTTCATCAATGGAGGTTGAGTTGCTGGATCCCTCTATTTCAACATGCTTTCTCTTTCGACTTGATATAGTATATTTCGGTTCTTCCAGTCCCAAATAAGCATCAAAGGACTCTTCTTCGTCGGCTATAGGTTCTGTAAAACTACCAATCATTTCTCTACCATGTTGATCATTTTCCTCTTCATCGTCTTCTTCATCACTGGCTAGTTCAGCGTCAACCTCAGCTTCCATTTTTTCTAGTTCTTCGCTCGAAACCGAAAAGGTTCTTTGTAATAACGCATGTTGTCTATTGACATCCATGTTAACAGATTTGTCAATGCGATGTTCAACATCTGCATACATATCAACTTCCACAGGTGGGAGTCTTATATCAGATGTTTCTGATTTGGTATCAGATAGTAATTGAGTAGATTGACCTGGGTGTACCAGTTGAGCAGTTTCAGAGAGACTTTTTGTTTTATCACCTGCCTGTAAATCATTTTTCTCCTTTATCTTATCAACATCAACCTTTATCCCTTCTGATACCGGTATGCCTTTCTTCATTTTAGTAATACCACCGTCATCTCTTTCTAAAAAATTAGGAAAGTATTTGTCCTCTGGCTCCAATTCCCACCGCTCAGCAGAATTCCAAAACCAGCGTGGACTAACGATCTTTATTTCACTTACTTTCCTGGCTTGTTTGTATTTATTAGTACCTGGTCTACCAACAATGAGGTGAGTAGTAGCTTTAGAACGTTTCTCGGGGTTCTTGCTAGTAAGACCATGCACAAGGTTTGTGTGCACAGTAGCACCAAAAGCTCTGGCCGTATTTAATTCTCTGCTTCTTGCTATTGGTACCCCCATTGGTATAACACCAGTAAATAGGAGATTCTTGTTTAAGAAAACAGACTTTCGTAATTTAGGAATAATCACCTTTAGATCTGGGGTCTGGATATCATTCGATGTCTTACTTGTCATTGTTTCATGTCTCCTGATTTCTTCGTCATGTTTCTTCTGTTTCAAGTCATATTCTTTATAAAATGTGTTGTGAATTCGAGTTAAGATCTTTGCCATGTGCAATAAAAAATCATCTGGATCTTTGATCTTCAACTTACGTGGCTCTTTACTTTTACAAACTTCAGAAGGAGGTTCTTGAGTGACATTTGAAGAAGATGAAGATGTCATCTTTTCATTAGCATGATGATCAGAAATAAGACTCACTTGATTAGTTTCCATTGGAGTCTCTAAAGAAAACATTTACATAATTATACAGTTACACGCAGTGGTGTGGAAACAGCCATTCATACAAGACAACTCTAGTGAATGTCCAGTAAATTGATACTGAGCTGTATACAAAGTATATGTTGGCGAGTAGGACAATAGTGGTGAAAATAGATCAAAATATCTTGTAGTTGGCTCAATGTTTCCACACCCATGGATGTACATGTAAGCACACTAAGGCTGCAACAGATATCCGCCCATTCATATATTCACTACATTACACTACACTACATCTGGATCAGATCCTAATCATTAGAACAAATTACAAGTACTATATAGATGAATTGTAATAATAACTAATGATTAGGATTAATGATTGGAATTATAATTACTCCCCAAATATCATTAATTGTCTTGCAATTTAAATAAGGGTTGATTAGCTATTAGATAATCAACTATTGAGAGTTATCTTCGATTGTTAAAATGAAGTACTGTACGCAACAGTTCTAGCCTAGAACTTCTATAGGCAGTGCTCAAAATAACATCTAGCAAAAGTTGTCTGCATTATAGGATTGGGCGATTATGAAAATTAAATTTCGCCTAAAGGTGACTTGTGATTATTGCAACCACTCAATGATACTGTATATGACAGCAAAAATATATTCATTTTAAAAAAAATATGACAATTCCTGATCCTTGTCTTGAGAGCATACAGCTAAAGATTTAAGTGTTATAGTGTTTTTCAACTGGATATATTTTTGCAGTAGACAATAATATTGGCAGACCAAAATCATGTGATATGTTATTACAATGAATTAATATTGCGATGTGTGTGATATATTGAATTATTGCCCAAACCTAGTCTGCAATTACAATAAAAAATGTTTTACATCAAATACCTTTTTTCGACACATCTTTCTTATCAACTTTTCCTTTTGCTGCTTCTTCTCCATCACTTTCTTCACTGCTACTACTGTCACTTGATGAACTATCACTACTACTATCTGAGCTGCTTGAGCTTGGTTCACCATCAACTAGTACATGATACTTTTTGTTATTACTATTATTAGTATTGTCATTAGTGATATTATCACTTTTTGGCATGGAGGATGAAACAGTAACTGGTATGCTACTTCCAACATTTTGTTCTAAAAAATGAAAAAGGACACTTGATGGATAGATCATATAAATTCAACACCAATGAGAAGAATGGATTATTGTTATACATGTACATCAATGTACCCAGTGAGTGCATAGTTATGTATGAACTCAATAAAATCTCCCAAAACTCTGTTGTCCTTAATTACATGTATATAGAGAGAGACTCAGTATTCTGCCCAGGATATTTAGAGTGATGGTTGGATTCTACATTGCATTTAGTGCTGTTTTCAATTTATACTTAATTCTGTCTCAGTAGCCTATATATGTATTATCTGAGAGGTGGTTAATTCATGCTGAGTGGTGGTTATTCCCGACCAGTGTGGGGCAGAACACTGTCTGATATCTTCAATGTCAAAATATCCATTCACTAAATATGCTATCAGTCAGTAGTTCTTCAATGAATAAGATAGATGCAGATGGATTAGTAAGTATGGATAGATAATAATGATAAGAGGAAACACAGACAGACTGTAATAATCATTACAACGGTATAATTACTAAAGACTGTTCACATTTACAATGACTTCAAAACGACGTTGTAATGACGTTATATATACTATGGCGTATAGTTTAATGTTATAAGGTTAATACTGTAGCTGGAATAATAATAACTGGAAGGATAACTATTTGAAAATGGTGCAAGTAAAAATATTGTTGGTCATTCCAAACTGAAGTTATGAACATTTTTCTAAGGTCATGGTGAACATGAATGACCTTTAGTAATAATCAATGGATTGTAGGTCAATGGATGGATTATTCAGAGATTATATCTCTTTCTCACCTTCTTTCGTTGCTAACTTCTGTTCTTCATAAGGCAGTGGTTTATGTGGAAGCTTGTGTGAGTTAGGACGACGTGAATAATGACGAGGAGGAGCATTGATGTCTGATGTCCCAGAAAAAAATACATAAGGTTTCACATGTACAAGATTAGGACAAGGACCCCATACATCTTCTCTGTCATCAATAATGGCAACCATTTCATCACCGCAAGGGAACACAGACCTACAATGCATATATAGATTACATACCATAGTATAATAGGGATTGTCTCATCGTATTTAACTTTTTGCATGTTTGTATCTAGTGGAACCCAACTATTCTGGACACCCTTAGGATCAGACGTGGGGTAATAATAGTATATAATACTAATAGTAAAGATTACATGTTTCAAATAACTGAGGTACTAGTAATAGTAATAGACAGTCTAGTAATAGTAATATACAATCTCAATGTTGAGGTAATAGTAATAGTAATTGACCTTAAGTAACATGTTCATTTATAGTAGGGCCGGTAGAGAGACCTTTTAGTATTGGAGGGATATGTTTTGACCAGAAAGGTGCAGACTTACTTAGTCTGTTTTTGAGAAACTCGTAAACATTAAATGCAATGGTCATTTAGTTTAAAACATGAAAGAGTTTCAAAGAAACCTCAATGCTATAGTAATATACTGATTTTTAAGGTAATAGTAATATATATGACTTAGGTTGTAGTAATAGTAATATACTGATTTTTAAGGTAATAGTAATAGTAATATATTACATTGCGTTGTAATTGACTCCATGTCTGGTTAGGACAAGTGTCCTGATCAGAGGTGTCCTCGTTTCAGAGGTGAATTACACATTCATTACAATTTGTGACAGTATTAATTGTCCTTATTCAAAGTGGTCTCCAGGCTTGAAAAAATTGGTATTCTTCTTGAAAGCATAAGCACGATCTCCTCAATGGCAGAATAGAGAGGTTCCATCACATATCCATAGTGAATGAACAAATGAATAAAATGATGGATGGATGAAATTAATATTGAGAACCTATCCATCAATATGACTGAATACGTTATCCATTAATGTATAATCTATCCATCCATCCACCCATACATATATCTATGTATTTCTAATACATTCTCTCACGTGTACCTTAATCTTGGTACTTTCGAACATGGATCGAAACACTCATCTCTTGATATCACACGATCAGAGAACAATTTCTTCTCCGGATCCAACATTTGGGTGACAGCGTGAGCATAGTCTTTGGTGGCCATCGTAAATACATGCATTTCAAATAGATGTGAAATGGATGAAAGAAAATCTCGTGCATACGGACGAAGACGACAATGATATAAACATGGATGACCATATAAGGTAAAGCCATATACATCCTGGAATGAATATAAGACACAAGAACATTGATGTATATCCATGGAGATTTAATATACAGTTAGAGTGATACAATGTACATATATATTAAATATGTATATACATCTACAATGTATGTATGTATCTATGTATGTACAGGCATATTTAATATATATGTAGATGGATATATAGATACATACGTATATTATAGATAGATACACATGTACATGCATATTTAATATATAATTATGTAGATGGATACATAGATACATACGTATATTATAGATAGATACACATGTACAGGCATATTTAATATATAATTATGTAGATGGATACATAGATCCACCTACATGTACATATATATTAAATATGTATATACATCTACAATGTATGTATGTATCTATGTATGTAGGTGGATACATAGATACATACGTATATTATAGATAGATACACATGTACAGGCATATTTAATATATAATTATGTAGATGGATACATAGATACATACGTATATTATAGATAGATACACATGTACAGGCATATTTAATATATATGTAGATGGATATATAGATACATACGTATATTATAGATAGATACACATGTACATGCATATTTAATATATAATTATGTAGATGGATACATAGATACATACGTATATTATAGATAGATACACATGTACAGGCATATTTAATATATAATTATGTAGATGGATACATAGATACATACGTATATTATAGATAGATACACATGTACAGGCATATTTAATATATATGTAGATGGATACATAGATACATACGTATATTATAGATAGATACACATATACAGGCATATTTAATATATAATTATGTAGATGGATACATAGATACATACGTATATTATAAATAGATACACATGTACAGGCATATTTAATATATATGTAGATGGATACATAGATACATACGTATATTATAGATAGATACACATGTACAGGCATATTTAATGTTAATGTAGATGTATACATAGATACATGAACACATGTACGTACATGTAGATATTAGTGTTGTTTTAGTAAACTAGATGTATAACTAAAACACTTTTAAGGTGACTTACATGTAGTTTATAACTAAAAGGGCTAATAATGAATACTTAATTAATAGTGCGAGAAACTTACTGTCATACTGCTTACTATGGTGATGCTGAAACAACACTAATATACACATGTATATGTACATAGATACGTAGATAGATAGTTAATAACATACTGGTAATCCACGTTCAATATTAGGATCAACAGATGTATGGACAAGGGTTTGGTCCAGATCCACAATCAGTGCTAGTTTACGACTTTGTAGTAACCTCTGTTTATCTTGGTTACCAAGACGATGACCCTCCTGATTAAAAACATAGAATAACGTTTAAAGTATCTTTATTGCAGTTCAGTCTAGATAAGTATTGTTTTTATTCAGGGAGCAGAAAGCAGGCTTGCTCAATTATTACTTAACATTCAGACCATTCCAGCTCCCAAACAACACAGATCAAAAATAGAATAGACAAACAGACATACATATATCAACCTTTTGACTGACTGTTACTTGAGGCAATGTATGTAACATACTAAGTCTATCTTCATCTGCTTCCTTCTTCATACTAAAAAAAGAAAATGTAAAGAAAAGTAGTTATAATATATGTTGCTATGGTGTTACTATGGCGACAGGTAAGCGTATTTAAAAGATTAATATTGATACATCATGTACCAAAATATGAAATCCAAGTTATGAATTATTTATTACAGTTTGCACACTATTAGTAATCTATTAGTATATTACTTGATCCACATGGCTTTACTTTGGGTCAGGACATAATGAACACACAACTGTTATTTTGTACTCTGGGTTTGGAATTTCATCTATTGTTATTATTACCTTTTAAGGTTTAGTCCACATATGGCACACAAGTCAAATGCTACTACACTGTGGTCACAGTGCTCCTCCAGCAGTAACACTGCATCTCTGTAAAGATATGTATATAACATCACAACAAATGCATCACTATTAATTACCCTTGTCGTATCACATCTCCCTCTTTCACCATCACTTCTCTCACAAAACCCACTAATGAACATTTCATCGATTGATTAGGTTCATTCCCGATTTTATACGAACACAGTAGTGAGCCTTTCCTGACACGTTCACCCACCACCACTTGCAAAGAGACTATTTCAGCTTCAGTGGAGCTTGAAAGAGGAAGAAAAATGTGCTTTTCATGGCTCATAACTATAGTGATAAAGAAACAGTTAATGGGAGGAGACACACACAAGACCACACCCATACATATTTTACACTAAACTTCAAGTCTTGCATAATATTGTACATAAAAAATCATAGGCTTACAAACAAGCCTGATAAAAAATAAACTATACAACATTTTCCTCACTAAATGTTGCTCTTGCCTTATCGCTCAAAGTATGAACAGGACCGCCACTGCAACAGCAGATCACGTGATCAAACAACAAGATGGCTGCTCACAGTGGGAGATTGCTATCATTTTGGAGGGCTGCTTACAGGTCAAGAAACTTGTGGAAACTAAACGCAGCAGGTAGAATTGATAATGAATAAGTTGTTGGTGAATGATTTAACTATATGAGTGTGTACACAGATAATAAGCCACTGAATTTAAACAATGGATTAATTTTTATTTGTGATTTGTGTAATAATATAATTAAAAAACCTTTTTCAAATTGTTTATTTATATATATATGTTTATATTGTATAATTGTTATGTGTAGTTGATCTGTTCTGATCTATTTAGATAAAACAAGCAGTCAATTGTTATGGAGGTATTTATCAACTGATGTCACAACGGCTAAAAGTAATATTGAAATTATTTGTTTGTAATTAGGTAGTATGTGTATATGTGACTATCCTTAACAAAAATGAATTTATATGCCTATGTACACAAATCCAGTGTATCTATCCCGTTCTTTGAATGAGTGCACTTGCTAGTATATATGTGTATTATACATACATACATACATACATAGATACATGTAGATAGATACATTTTCAATTTAAACAGAAAATGTCCCATTAGCCACAAGTATTTACATATTCAGTGCCTCCAACTCCGCAGATGTTTCTGTATTTATACGAAATTAAGTACAGAAAGTGCATGTGCTCTGACTAAAAACATGGAAGTGTCTTTTAGTAGTAACTCACCATCTAGTAAAGCCTCTAGTAGTGAGTCTACAGCTAGTGGTGTAAACTGTGTTACAGTCAGTGGTAGTGATGTCAGTGTACTTGCTAGAAAGAAGACTAAATTTTCAACTAAATCGACCAGGTCCAGCTATACTGAATATAACTATACGCATATTTTAATCATTTTTCTTTAAAAATACGAAACATTTCATAAAAATACTGAAGTTTATAAATATTACACTGAAATGAGTAATGTCTAGTTGGAGACACTGTCTACTACACACGATACAGTACTTGCATTATACACTTGTTATCACATTAGATAATGAACTAACTGCTCAGTTATTACAATATGGTAGATATATACACGATATATTACCGAAATATGTTCAACAAACTCAATTGACACACAATAATGAATTGGAGGTCCTCATACATCCAGATGGTTAGTGTAGCTATGTTGATGGATGACCTTTGAACCCTGATATCATACCTGTTTCATATTTAGGTATCATCCCTGTTCTGACATTTCTCAGAGATCACCAGAACTCTGAATTTAGACAACTTCAAGATGTGACAATTGTTGATATCCCAAAGAATGTGTGTCGATTTGAAGTGAGATATATATTCATTTATAATACATGTACATGTAATATTGAATCACAAATTTATTTCTTCATCCATCCATCCATCCATCCATCCATCGATCCATTCATCCCTCCATTCACCCATCCATCTACATTGTATCTATCTATCCATTCATCCACCCATCCATCCATTCACCCATCGATCTATCTATCCATCCATTCATCCATCCATTCATTCATCCATCCATCCATCCATCCATCCATCCATCCATCCATCAATTCGCCATTGAACCATTTATTCATTCATCCATCTATTTATCCATCTATCATATAGCTTGTGTATAATCTTCTCAGTATCACTTACAACTCTAGAATTAGAGTCAAGACATACACAGATGAGTTGACTCCTGTAGACTCTGCCACCTCTGTTTTCAATTCTGCAAACTGGGCAGAAAGAGAGGTGAGGATTGGATGGATGGATGGATGGATGGATGGATAAGGGAATGGATTGGATGGATGGTTGGATGAAGGAACGAATTGGATGGATGGATGAGGCAATGAAGTTGAGTGATAATATAGATAATTCACTGTCTTTCTCTTTACATACACACACAGGCTTGGGACATGTTTGGAGTTGTCTTTTCAAATCATCCTGATCTGAGAAGAATTCTAACTGACTATGGATTTGAAGGACATCCATTTAGGAAAGACTTTCCATTAAGTGGATATGTAGAGGTCTGTGAATAAACCATATGTAGTTGTTTCACTTGTAGCCTTCAGGGCACTCAAGTGATTGATACCTATATTCATACATGTATCTTCTTGGCGGGCTTGTATACTGTATATATAATTATTATCTATTATATGTTATGTTTTTGTTTATCTCTTTTAGGTTCGTTATGATGATGAAGTAAAGCGTGTTGTATGTGAACCTTTAGAACTAACACAAGAATTCCGTCAATTTGATTTGTCATCGCCATGGGAACAGTTTCCTGCTCACAGAAAACCTGCAATCTCCTCTACCTCAGAACAAGACAATACAAAGAAAGAATAAAAACGATTATGTATAATAATAATAATTATAATATTATTATAGTTATATCTACATTAGGCTAGAATGATCGAAAATGCATGTCAGTAGAAAGCGGATAACAGCAGTAGATACTGAGCAATTGTGACACATTAGTGAGGGGTTGTTTGGTATGAAGTTGCTGAATATCATGTGTTACATCACTCACCTTCCGCCATGTCTTGCACAATGGTGTTGGCATGAAAATAAAGGGGCTTTAATTGTTGTGCTTCTTCAAAGAAGGCAATTAAATGTGTTTATTCATTACAACTAAAAATTTGCAAATGTAATAATCAATTTTAAATTTAATTATCAAATTAGTTCATTATTATTTGCAACTATACATAACATAGCAGTTGTTCCAGTAATGAAAATCTCTTTTAGTTCGCTATTATCTTAACCTACTGCTCTTTGCCTGTTCTTTCATTCATAGTATTATCTAGTTCTTTATCATCCCTCTCAACTGTAACTTCCATTTTGTCCTCTATCTTTTCGTCTCCTTCCAGCCCTGCTACTTCCATCTCTTCATCAATATCTTCATCAATATCTTTCGCTTGAGTTTTGTTGATAGTTGCAAGAGAGAGGTTTTCAGGTGGAGTCTCCCCTAGGATGGCTAGATAGTGATATCTGTCAGGATGAGTAACAAATAGACGAACTGATTTAGCAGCAATCCAAGTTGAGAGGTGAATCGGAAACTGTAAAGGAATACTATAAAGAGAATTAATAGTGGACTGGACTAGTGTAGACATGTACAGTATATTGGACTAGTGTAGACATGTACATGTACATGTACAGTATACTGGACTAGTGTAGACATGTACAGTATATTGGACTAGTGTAGACATGTACAGTATATTGGACTAGTGTAGACATGTACATGTACAGTATACTGGACTAGTGTAGACATGTACATGTACAGTATACTGGACTAGTGTAGACATGTACAGTATATTGGACTAGTGTAGACATGTACAGTATATTGGACTAGTGTAGACATGTACAGTATATTGGACTAGTGTAGACATGTACAGTATATTGGACTAGTGTAGACATGTACAGTATACTGGACTAGTGTAGACATGTACAGTATACTGGACTAGTGTGGAAATGTACAGAATGCATAAAGAGCACATGTGAAGAGAGGGAATATTGATAAACTATTATTTACGTGTGAAACTGTATTCTCAGGCTAGGCAAGCTGGTATGATGGAACTCACTAGTACTAACTAAGAGAGCATTCTTTTTCTTCCATACCTAGATACATGTATGTTGTAGACAAGTGTGTAGTATATTTTGGAGCCCTAAACATTACAGTAGTCTTAAATCATGCTATGTGATCATATTCCTAACTACATGTTAATGAAATAATTAATACCTGATTGAAGATGAACCAGTAGAAAGATCATTAGGTGGATTGGTAGTTGGCTCAGTAGAAGAATGAGTACATGTAGATGGATCAGTAGATGAGTCAGCAGATTGAACAATGGATGGATCAGTAGATGGATCAGTAGATGGATCAATAGATGGATCAGTAGGTGGATGGGCAGATGGATCAGTAGATGGAATAATAGATGGATCAGTAGATGGATCTGTAGATGAGTCAGCAGACTGAACAATGGATGGATCAGTAGATGGATCAGTAGGTGGATCAGTGGATGGATCAGTGGATGGATCAGTGGATGGATCAGTAGGTGAATCAGTGGATGGATCAGTGGATGGATCAGTGGATGGATCAGTAGGTGGATCAGTGGATGGATCAGTAGGTGGATCAACAGACTGAACAATGGAGGGATTGGTAGGTGCATCAGTAGAGGGAACAATAGAACGATCAGATGAATTATCTGTAGATGGTGTGTACACAAGCAATGCAGGACCAACTTCTACAATGAAGGAAAAGCTAATTCATTTGTATAATCATATAGTATACAATGTTCAGTTGCATTATAGGTTATAAGTACATTGTATACCATATATGCATATAGAAGGGAGCATCGCCCACTCATGTAATGAATAACTACTAACCCAACGGAGCAATGGCAGATTGAGCTGATAATGATAGTGATGATGTATGTGGGTTTGCCTCACGTAATACCAAAATTAGATCTTCAAGTGAAATGGGGACAATATTCCGAGTGATGAAAGGTATCATTGTATCAAGACCCTACGAGCAAAATACACAAACACATGAATGCATAGCTATAAGGTCTTCAAGACATCGATAAACCAATGTCAAGGCTGTTAGATAGACATGTATGTGTTAAAATAGTCACATAGATTCATTTAAAATGGCTGGAGAATGTACAATAGTATCTATGATATACAGGCATAAGAGATTTAGAAACAAAGAAAAATTGACAAGTCAGGAATCCAACTACTAGGGATTGATTCCAAAACCTTCTGATATCAACTCAGACACTCTTATCATCTGAGACACCAGACTCCCTATGACAGAGGAGTGCAGGACTATACTAATCCCTTCCACCTGTCCATTCACTAACCTCTTGTGTTAATCTGAATTCACAAGATGACCGAGGATGATCACATCGAGTCAATACCCTCACACCAGTATTAATTATCTAAAATGAAGTTCCGTAAAAATATGTCACTAAAACCTCATTTAAGATAGAACCTCATATCTACATGTGTACCTTACAATCTTTCTCATTTCTTTGTGTGATATCTTTCACTAAATATGAGGTCAGATAAAGTGTTTTATTCTTACCAGTCTGAGTCCGAGTCATCAACTGGTTGTTTGGGAACGTGTCCAGAAACCCAAAATAACCACTATATAATGAAGGGAGTAAGAATGGATTAGATATGAAAGAGGAATGTGATATTACTTACTTAAAAAGTTCAACAATCTTCTCATCCCCTTTAAGAAATACAAATGGATCTTCCTTGTACCCGGCTTTCTTCTTCTTTATAAAAGCAGGTCTGAGAAATGATTATATTAATCTCCACTATGTACAGGTACTTATGCATTACATCAGTATTATACATACACTGTATTAGTACCATTGAATCACTAATGCATATTGTCAGTAAATACATTACAATTTACATGTACTGTACGTGTACATGTACTGTAGTCATGTACTGTACATGTACTAACTTTCCAATGATGTCCACAGGTCTCTCTTCCGTTTCCATGGTAACCTCTTCCGGAATCTCTTCTCCCTGTTCATCTTTCTTATCTTCTGATGAACATTCCTTCCCAGTTTCACTTGAAGAAGGCATAGTCTTTGGAGCTAACTTTGCTTCTGGTTGCCATGGTAACCATGATGTCTTCTGTAACACAGCAACAAAGAATCCACCAGTGTTTTGTTGGTGAGGAAGAACTCTGATACTATCATAATAATAAAAAATGAAAGAACATGTACATGCATGTATTACATCAGGGTGATTACCTTAGCAACCCACGTTTTTTTTTTTTTAATGTGAGGTCATCAAAATTAACAATAAACAAATGTGGCCTTTTTTATTTGTAACAATTAATAATTACCATCTGTCTAAATGAAGATCTTCAGCTTCTTCTGGACTAGGAGGGAAGATAGATGATTGGATCATGTGACCAGAAGTGGGTGCAGCTTCACCAGAAGGTAGCCATTGGCCATCTTTGGACATAACCTAAAGAGAATAATAATTAATTTAGTTTTGTAAATCATTACAATGACTCGTACATGTACATACATATACATATGTATCACACCTACATGCATGTAGCATACAGTAACATTGGCAGGTAGCATGTACATAGTCATATACTAGTATACTACCAGGATACATCAGTATACTAACAGATACACTATAGTAAACTAACAGACAAGTTGTACCTTCCAGTTTGAAACACCACATGTTCTCTTCAGTCCTTGAAGTTCTTGAGAACAATCAACTAATGACACACCTCCTTTGGACAGCTTAAGGGCAGTACAAATGACAGCCTCATCCTCAATTGGATTGAGGGAACAAGTTGAGTATACCAGTCTACCACCTGGAGATAGTAACTCCAATCCTCTAACTAGTATTCTGAGTTGAAGTCTACAAAGATGAAAAAAACTTCAATCCTCTCTCCCTACATCTTTATTCTTTACCTGTGAAGTGACAATGCAAGACCTGGATTCCACTTTTGCCATATAGTGGGGTTCTTTCTCATAGTACCATCAGCACTACACAAACAAATACATTTCAGTACATGTATTGTATACATGTACATGTAACTATATGTATATGCACACACACATGTACATATACACAGTAACTAACCTACAAGTACATGTATGTACATGTACACATACATGTACATACATACACAGTTACTAATCTACAAATACATGTATGTACATGTACACATACATGTACATATGTACAGTTACTAACCTACAAGTACACAAATGTACATGTACAGTAGTCACATACATTGTACCTATGGGTTACTAACCTACAAGGAACATCACATAACACTCTATCATAATATAATGGATGACGAACATCTTCTTTCTGTCGTAAGAAATAAAAACACTTTGACATAAACATTATACATGTACATATAAATACATGTGTGTAGATACATGTAAATACATGTACATAGACAATCTTTAAATAAGAAAAGTTTGCAATAAATTTAGTACTGCATTTCACAAATCATTGACTCACATCATGATAGTAGAGAAGAGGGAAGCACGAGGCATCGTGATTGGTGACCATGAAACATGGACTATTCAATCTCTTAGTCTGATGAACTAACATGTAACATCTCTTATTATCAGCATCATTAGCAATAACCACACCCTCTAATTAAGATATATAGAACTATAATTTATGAATACGTGAACATCTACATGTACATGTATAAATATGCTATTATGCACATGTACTATTATGTACATGTGCTATCATGTACACGTACTAACATGTACTATGTACATGTACTATCATGTACATGTACTAACATATACTATTATGCACATGTACTATTATGTACATGTACATGTACTATCATGTACTACTATTACATGTACATGTACTATTATCGTGTACATGTACTGGAATAGCACTGCTAATGAACTCATTGATGATGCAGTCCATCAGTTAAGAATTCCATTATGTTAATATAGGAAGAACATTTAACCCAATGGACATATTTATATCAGTCTATCAGGCCGATGGTTTTTCCAACACAAGAGAGAGAGAGAGAGAGAGAGAAGAGACATATAGACAGATAAAGATACTTACAGACATACACACATACTGGGTATAGAGCCTTCCTGAGATTCATGTAATGATTCAATTAGTTGAGCTGTTTTAGATCCTGGTGCTGCACACATGTCCAGAACATAGTGATGTGACTCCACCCCTAGTAACAGAGGTGGTATCATACTGACAGCCTCTTGACGACTAAGGTTACCCTATAAAAAAAACAAGATCTACTATATGCACACATAATGTGTATGTACATGTATTTACAAACTTGCAATAAATATTATACATGTACATGCAGTACAAGTACCTATACATGTACAGTACATGTACATGTTATACATGTACAGTACATGTACATGTAGTCATGTACATGTACATGTATACAAGTGCATGTACACGTATGGTATAAAATGAGTACATGTACATTAATTCACCTGTTGATTTTCTTTCACAAGAAAGGAATGAAATTTTGATAAAAGAGGAGATTTACGAATGATACTGCGCGATAATGATATATGCCATGCCAACCTATCAGGATACCTAATGAAACAAAACACACTATATTAATACAATATTCAATACATGCAGATTATGATTTAAATCCTTATTCTCTAATATCTTACCATTCCAATGGTTGTAGTTGTATCTTCTCTCCTCCTACTTCAAGACCACTCAACTCACTAAAATATCTATTGAAAAGTATATGCAATATTATAATATACATGTACATGTATATGTAAAAACATGTAGGTATGTACAGTACATAATTATTATAAATTTATAACATACACAAGTAATGTACATTTAGGTATATGTAGTGATGTACATATCTACACTGTATATACATGTACATTGACAATTACATGTAAGTACATGTAATGATGTACATATCTACACACATGTACATGAGAATGTACATATCTGTACATGTACATGTAGTCATTTACAATTTTACATGTACATGTAGTCATGTACATATACGTACATGTACATGTAGTCATGTACATTTCTACAATGTACATACATGTACATGTAGTCATGTATCTGTACATGTACAATGCACATGTACTATAGGAGTGTCTTACACACATAGTACATATAGGGTATGTAGGTAACTAACCTTCTCTCCAAGCATGCAAGAATACTCTTTGCTAAAACTTTAGTTCCTGTTATACGAAATGTCACTGGTAAGTACTCCTTCAATGTAGCCATGAATTGGTCCCATTCTTGTTCTGGTATGAGTCCCTGTCCCTGGAGTAATCCAAAATAGTTACAAAAAATAGTGACTTCAACTATTAAATATTCTCATACCGAATCCTCTTAATGTCTAAACATACTGTAACTAAATACCTTATAATATTTCTCATATAAAGAATTCTCTTTCAATATCTCTGAATATCCTTCCTGTTGTGGTTCATGCTTTCTCTTCTTTGAAGCCTATAGTAGCATAATCGAGAAGATATACATATAAATATATACATACATAATTAATTTTAATTAAACAAAGCTCTTATCATGGCTGCATGCATGATACCATCAAGGAAAGAGACTATAGCTAAAAAAATTATAAATGACAGCACAAGATGGTATAAAACCACGTAACAAAAGAATAATTTACCCTCCCTTCTCCTTTATGTAAATTTTTCTTTCGTTTTGTCTGTTTTGTTCTTCCCATAGCTTTCCTTAACAGATATAGTCAACCCTTCATATTTTTTAACACATGGTTGGGCGTGGCCTTTAATGAATAATTAATTTTGAGTCAGCTTTTTTTAATTAAGTTTGTTTATTGATTTCACATTATGGACACTAAAGAGGTGAGATAGTACCAACACACTACACTAAATGGTTTTTATCATACTGCTATTTTTATAAACAAATTATAAAACACTATGACTTAATTATTATATAATTTATTATTATATATATATATATATGATAATATTATGTAAATGCATGTCCACACTCCGTAGATGCCTGCTTTGATGCCTGCTCCACTTGATATAAAGGTGAAAGAAGAACCAGAACAAATATCCACACAAATTGCTCTGTTTATTTCCAAAGTTTGGAACATTGTAAACAACTCAGACACTAATGATTTGATTTCTTGGTCTATTGTGAGTGGGCGTGGTCAATCAATTAATAATATTTCTTTACAATTACATTCCTACTCAATTCAAAGCTCTGCTATATATTCTCTTAATTTCACAGAGTGGTAAAACATTCATTGTGCATGATGAAGTAAGATTTGCGAAGGAGGTATTGCCACATTACTTTAAGCATAGCAATTTTGCTAGTTTTGTGAGACAATTGAATTTATGTGAGTTAGATGGATTGATGGATGGACAATTGGATATAATTGGTTTTTTTAATCATTATAGATGGGTTTCGTAAAGTTGCTCAACCTGATCAAGGTGCACTGTTAGCACTGAAACAAGGTTCTGTTGAGTTTTGGCATACGAATTTTCGTCAGGGTCACCATGAACTACTTCATCTTGTACAAAGAAGGGTTAGTTGATTTTTATATATGTTTCCATTAATACATCCTTCCATTCATCTATCCATCCATCCATCAATTTATTCATCCATCCATCCACTCATCCATCCATCCATTTATCCATTCACTAATCCATCCATCCATCCATTTATCCATCCATTCATTCATCCATCCATTTATCCATCCATTCATCCATCCATTCATCCATCCACTCATCCATCCATCCATTAATCCATTAATCATTCACTCATCCATCCATCTGTCCATTTATCCATCCATTCGTCCATTAGTCAATCCATTCACTCATTCATCAAGTCATCTAGTCATTTATCCCTTTAATTCATCCACTTATATCAAATTATTATTTTGAGTGACTGATTTCATAATCCATAGTCACTATGTATTCATCCATTCCTTTCATTTGTCAGTCTGTGGCTAGTCGTACAGGAATGGAGGAGAAGAATCCTAACTTATCCCGTGTTGTAACAGACATACACAATATGAAAGGCCGTCAAGAAAACATCGCCTGTCTTCTTGAAGAATTACAGGAGTAAGTTGATATACTAAGTCCAGTTTATATTTACTGTCAATAGTGCTTATAGTCTGCCCATGTTTACTTTGGCCCTCAGGAAATTACAAATAATTTTCGCTTGCTAAACTATAAAAATAAACTTTATATTGATATCAGGCTCAACCCAGTTCTACTGATTCAAGTCTCATTCTTGTACTATACATGGTTTCAAAGTTCAAGAAATTTATGAATACCCAATGGCAGTATAAAACGGGCCAAGTGTCATAATGATATGCCCCTCTAGTTGTCATAAGAATATGTCCCTCTAGTTGTCATCACGATATGCCCCTCTAGTTGTCATAACAATATGCCCCTCTAGTTGTCATAACGATATGCCCCTCTAGTTGTCATAAGGATATGTCCCTCTAGTTTTCATAACAATACGCCCCTCCAGTTGTCATAACGATATGCCCCTCTAGTTGTCATAACGATATGTCCCTCTAGTTTTCATAACAATACGCCCCTCCAGTTGTCATAACGATATGCCCCTCTAGTTGTCATAACGATACGCCCCTCCAGTTGTCATAACGATACACTCCTCCAGTTGTCATAAACCCTTCATTCATTTTTTTGCACAGTGAGAATCTAACTTTAAAAGAAGATGTATCTTTACTTAAACAAAAATATAATTATCAACACAAAGTACTCAACAAGGTATTGAATATATAATGCTATGTTATCATACATATAATTATAGATACATGTATAGACTGTATGTTATTGAAATGCTTCAACTCCTACCTAAAGTTTAATTAGATTAGCTAGTAGTACATGTACTCACACAGTTCACTATTGAGTATAACCACATGGGCTTATAATACATGTATATATATGTACATTTCAGATAATTCACTTCATTATCCACGTGTTATATAAAGGACGATTGCAGACAAGGAAAGGAGGGTAAGATATGTACATGTACTCATACATGTACAATGTATACTGTACATGTACAGGTACATAAACATGTACACATACACATACATGTAGTACATGTACACATACATGTACATGTAGTACATGTGCTCATACATGTATACTGTACATGTACACATACACGTATACACACATACGTGTAGTCATACATGTACATAATAATACTATACATGTACTCATATAACACTGATTAAAGAGTTTTTAACAGCTAATATTGGTATAAATATACATGTACACATACATGTACATGTGCTCATACATGTATACTGTACATGTACATATACATGTACACATACGTACATATACATATAGTACATGTACATAGTAATACTGTACCATTACATAGGTATACATGTACATGTACACATACATGTACATGTAGTACCTGTGCTCATACATGTACATAATAATACTGTACATGTACATAAGCATACATGTACACATACATGTACTCATACATGTACATGTATAACACTGATTAAAGAGTTTTAACAGCTAATATTGGTCATATTAATAATTATTGTAATTCATAATTTTAGTAATAGACGACTGATGTTAACAGACAGAGATGATTTGGAATTATCTATTCCTCAACCAAAGAGGCCCAGAAAAACTCTAATGGATGCTTTAACTAGTCCAGATTCTCCACCACCTTTGTATACTGTACAATCTGTAAGTGGATGGATGGATGGATGGACAGATGGATGGATGGACAGATGGATGGACAGATGGATGGATGGATGGGCGGGTGGTTGGATGGATGGATGGATGGATGGGTGGATGGATGGATGGATGATTGGTTGGGTGGATGAATGGATGGATGGATACTTTCATTCACTTTTTCTCCTATAGCCTACTTTGTTTCCCACAATTCAAAATATTCCACTCTCACCACCTGCCTCAATTGATCCATCTGTAACAGGTAAATCACTTTACGCCTATTAACAGGTATTTCCCTGGATACTTACCCACAGGTACTGGTACCTCGCTGGACACTTTACCTGTAACAGGTACTTCACTGGACACTGTACCTGTAACATCACTGGACATTCCAGGTACATCACTGGACACCCCACCAATAGCAGGTACCTGTGTACATACATACATGCAAATCACATGACAGAATGTGAACATTATATAAGTATAGGTCACAACGTTTTTCTGAACCATTTTCATATTATGATTCTTCAGTTCTTTTTATGTACAGTATATGTCAATAACAGTAATTATTAGTTCTACTGTCAGTATAGTATAGTAATACTAATTACTGTTTCACTACTGTGGTGTTGAATTGATTTCTGGTAAATAATTACTGTAGTGTGGTACTGTGTGACATTGACATTTTATCAACATATACTGTATATTACACTATGCATGTAAAATCATCACAGCAAATCATCTATTGACACTTTACCAGACTTCAAATCATACATAAATCTAGAGTTTAAAATATTATCTGTTTATAGTATCAACTGCTCTGTCATCAGATGACGGCATTCTTGGTTCTGGAGATGAATTTCTTGCTAATCTTTTTCAACTTACTACATCATCACCTCAATCACAAACCTCTACCCAACTGACTCTTTCCCAATCTCCATCAATACAGCCTCAACCTGCCCTGGTTCCTTATGAAAGAAAGTAAGTGAATTATTTGTCAGTTTTATTCAATCAACATCAGAACAGAGTTACAGAGCTGTAACTTTTTCTATAGTTTCAATTCTGAGTTGCTTTTGATATTATTTGCATGAGGATTGAATCATGGGAGAGCAGTGTTTTTGATAAGCTTATATGGCGCACCATTGGCCCAAAGAGCTTCTTACTTGGCACTGCACATTTCTCTCTTTGAGCCAGTGGCGCAGTTAATTATGATTATATTGTCACTAACAGCATTAACTCTTAGTTAATTGGCTCAAGATGTATTCCATTTTTGAGCCAATTTGGCCCAAACTTCGAAACTTATCAAAAACTCTGTGGGAGAGTATTTCAGTAAAACATAAAATCTGTTCTTTCAACAGGATGAGTCATGTAACTACACATCTGGATAATCAACAAGTGGACATTGATGCATTTCCTGACGTTCTCTATGGCAACCTTAACATTGATCCATCTCTACTAAATGATGTAAGTGTAGTATAGTTCTATGGAGTCATGCAGCCAATGAATTGGTCACTGTACTGGTAAAGTGTGGAAACAGTTTGCAGGACATTGTCTGACATTGTACTGTTAAATGTGGAAATAGTCATACAGCACATGGTCCAATAAATAGGACATTGTACTGGTAAAGTGTGGAAACAGTTTGCAGGACATTGTCTGACATTGTACTGTGAAATGTTGACAGTACATTGTCCAATGAATAGGTAACTGTACTGGTAAAGTGTGGAAATAGTTTGCAGGACATTGTCTGACATTGTACTGTTAAATGTGGAAATAATCATACACCACATTGTCAAATGAATAGGACATTGTACTGGTAAAATGTGGAAACACATGTGTGACATTGTACTACTAAAGTGTGGAAACAGTGAGCAGGACATTGTCTGTGAGTGTCCACCTGCAAGAACTATATACAAAGTATGGGGAGCAGGACAAGAGTGATGAAAATAGGTCACAACATCCTGCAATCTGCTCAATATTCCCACTCCCTTATGTTCACTGCCTCAGTTGAATATTTAATTCTCAGTTCATCATGTGTGTATGTGAATGCAACTCAAAATGTCATGTTTGGATAACATTAGCTTTATAGTATTTCATATGCTAAGTATCTAAAAAGAGGAATATTTGATTTTCAATTTAGTTGAAGGAAAGCTAGCATTTAATTAATTTTATGAATATCTTTTTTCTAACCCAGCTAGTAGATTACATACCAACATGTACTTAATGATTCTCAAATCCATTTTGATTTTGCCTAAAAATGAAAAATTAAATGTTTTTGGTATACAATATTCTCAAGACTACGTATAACATTGTCAAAGAATGTAGTAGTAGAGTGTGTCTTTTATCCTGAATTCAATTTTCATTATTTCTTAGTTTCTGTTAACTGACCATCAAACTCACTTACCAGACTATGATACTATTGATACTGCAGTGAGTTGTATCTGTTACTTGAATACATATTACAACTGAAACACTCTTTTCTTCAGCGTTTATTAGAATCTCTAACTACTGACAGTACTGCAAATGTTCCTCATGATAGTATGATACAGAATGCTCTCATTCCAGTATCACAAGCTATCATTACATCATTAGTGCCTTCTCAAGGTGAGAATTGATAATCGCAGATGAGTCAAAGATTCTCTACTGCAACTTATCACTGTACTTCAATATCTCTAGATTATTTTTAAAGGGTACTGCAGTGTTTTGCCTATATGGAGTGATGGTTGGATTCTACAGTGCATTTAGTGCTGTTTACCCAGTATATACTTAATACTGTCTCAGTAGCCTATATATGTATTATCTGAGAGGTGGTTAATTCATGAGCCAGTGTGGGCAGAATAATCGTACTGTACCATCTACACTTTTTGTGTGCCCTAGTTATACACACTCTATGTACAAGGCTATTAGAACTATCTCCATGCAGTCGTATGTTTACTTCCTTTCATTATAAAGTACAAGAGATGCCTTTCTGAGTGTGGTTATGGCCAAAACTGGCCATGGGAACTAATATTTACAGTACCTACTCTGCGTTTTATAATCCAGGAGAGAAGTGCTGTACTTCACATACTGCATGTAGTATGTATGATGCTTTGTAATAAAGAGTATGAGATAGTCACTAGAAGGTTATATATATATAGTAGAAGTGCTCCTTCAGAAATCCATTTATAAAATCAATTCTAGCAGATCTTCACATAATAATTATATTATGATATAATTATAATTATGGCATGGAACTGTGGACTGACAGATTCTATTCTATTCATTGGAAATGCAAGCTTTCCGGCAGAGCTACATGTAATTATTCCTTGTGAAAATGCTGTACAATAGAAAAGTTTATTGTAAATAAAATTATAACTATCATTCATACTGTATATAATCTGTTGTTTTTTTTTTTTATTTGTTCTGCAGATGATAATTTCTTGGATTTTTTTGAGGAACCAAGTTCTTCTACAGCAACCAGTACTACAAATACAGTTACCAGTCCAACTGATTTAAAATAAATGAATAATGGGGCATAATGCTAATCATTATAATTATTGTCAAAAAAAATTTGTGATGAAAGTCATGAAACTAAAATACTCGTCAAAAATATATATAATTGTAATTACATTCACACCAAATCTAGTTAGTAATAAATGAAGCGCGAAAACTTACTGTGCATAGTTATATATAGCCATGTGTCAACTCATCAGCCTTACCATTACTATGCAATACAACTTCTGTCAATATTGTGATAACATCTATCAAGATCCACGAATCCTTTTTTGTCTCCATTCTTACTGTCTACAATGTATCACTAAGCTACATGTTGAGGGTACTACCTCTATCACATGTCCCACTTGTAATCAATCCACTACTATACCTGATGAAGATGTGTCTTCTCTTCCACGTAATGTCCGATTAAGTGAAGAAACTAAACAAGACAAGATCTTATGTAAGGTGACCTCCACTTCTCCTCCATGTGACTCATGTGATGAGAACTCTCCTATAGCTTACTGTACAGAATGTGATCACCTCTTGTGTAATGTGTGCTTCGATGCTCATCAGAAACTTAAAATATCACGTTCACACTCTTTATTTGTGCTCAAAGATGCTCAGAACATGAGTCAAGATAAACTCATCAAGATGTTATTCTCTTCTTCCTTGTCTCCAGTATGTTACGATCATCAGGACCACCGGCTTGAATTATATTGTCAACAATGTGTTATTCCTATATGTATCAAGTGTACTGATAGTCACAAGAGTCATCCAATTTGTGAGTTAAGTGCACAGATATCTCAAAGCAAAGAAGAAATACAGAAAGATCTAGAAGGATTCTCATTAGCTCAGAAATATATCAGAGGTGTCATGACAACTGGTGAAAAGATGAAAGAAAAGATTGTATCTCATAAGAATGAAGTAGATTCTCTCATTCAGAAAACATTCCTCAAACGTCAACAGCTTCTTCATCAACATAACCAAGTCTTGTTAGCTAAAAGTAGTGAGGAAGCCATGGCTAAAGAGGTACATCTTTCAACTCAATTGGAGAGTGCCCAATGTCTACTCGAGTCAATGATTCATTGTCACTCTCTTGCCTCCATTGCTACTAGTGAGTACAGTGATGTTGAGTTACTCTCTATTGCTCATACACTACACAACAGATTTATCAAACTTCAACAACAGTCATCAGAGATCGCTCTAGAGTCACCAAATATATCAGTAGAAGTTAATACTGATACACTAGCTACTATGATAACAAAATTTGGATGTGTGTCTGATATGTTTTCTAATGATGGTACACTTCTAACATCTCGTAAACGATGTATGTCTGATGTTTCTCTCGATGATAGTGTGACATCTTGCAAAAAGATAGCACGAGTGATCCCTCAACGTGATTACACTAAACTCAAAGTACAAAAAATTAAATATATTAATAATCCAACGTACAATGCATTCTCTGATAATGGTGACATGTTTGTGACTAGTTATATCGACCATTGTATACATGTGTATGACAGTAATGGGAAGAAGAAGACTACCATTGGTTCTATTGGATGTGGCGAGCTACAGTTTCAATCTCCTCATGGAATAGCTATCAGTGGAGAGGTAGTTTATGTTGCTGAGTATAGAGGAGACAGGATTCACAAGTTGACAACAGGAAGAGAGTTTCTTGGTACCTTTGGACAGAAGGGGTCTGATGTTGGACAGTTTAATGGTCCTGTTGATATAAACATTAGTCCTGAAGGAAAGGTGTATGTATCAGATACAGAAAATAGTCGTATCCAGGTATTCCATTCTGACTGGACTCGATCTCACATTATTGATGGGAAGGTATCAGGTGATGAAAGTTTCACTCGTCCATTTGGTGTAGCTTTTGATATATCAGGTGATGTTCATGTGATTGGATATGATTCCAATTCAGTGACAGTCTTTACTCCTAGTGGACAGTTTGTACGTAAGTATGATCAAACACATTTGAGTAATCCAGGTGGTATAGCTATAGATTCAGCAGGTTATTCACTAGTAGTGAACAGGGGATCACATTCTTTGTCTATTTATGATCCCAGTGGAAGATTTATCCATTCAATAGAAGAACTTAATTGTCCATATGGAGTATCAGTATCACTTGATGGATCGGTATGGGTGGCTGATCTTGGTAATAATAGACTTTTAAAGTACTGATTGATGTATGCAGCTACTTATTTGTACTATTTGAGTTGTTACTATTTGTGTTGTGTATGCATCTCATGACATACATAGTATATCAAGTTAATTGATATCCAAACCAAATTGAACTACTATATATTAATAATTATCGGCATCTTGCATAATTATCCAACTGTGATATTTTTCTTACTTTGTTATTTCTTTATTTCACTCATGTCTTACTCAGACCCTTTTGACTTTGAGTTTTTTTGTACTTCAAATGCATTTCCAATAATTATCTTGAATTATTACCATAGTTACACATGACAAATGTATACGCCAGTTCTATTAATTAAAAACTTCACATCTCACAACACTTCATGCTATAAGTATGCATGGTGTGAAGGTATGGTCTCACTTCACCTACTCATTTCGCCTACTAAACCATAGGTGGATATGTCATCATAATAATATTAGTATTCTAGGCAGTATCGAATTGAGTGTTGTTTTATAGAACTGAAGTTGGCAAAATGAACTTAAATCGTGTGAGGTCTGATCAAATCAATTTAGTTTGACACCTATAATTGGGTATGTGTATCTGTACTATGGATATATACCTACCATTGGGTATGTGTATCTGTACTATGGATATATACCTACCATTGGGTATGTGTATCTGTACTATGGATATATACCTACCATTGGATAAGTCATGTCTTGTGAATATTGAAAATGATAATGTACACAAGTCCTGTTACAAAATAACTACTTTGACATTGCTATTGCCTTCACATTGCTTTGACATTGCTATTGCCTTCACATTGCTTTGACATTGCTATTGCCTTCACATTGCTTTGACATTGCTATTGCCTTCAGCTACTTTGACATTGCTATTGCCTTCAACTACTTTGACATTGCTATTGCCTTCAGCTACTTTGACATTGCTATTGCCTTCAACTACTTTGACATTGCTATTGCCTTCAGCTACTTTGACATTGCTATTGCCTTCAACTACTTTGACATTGCTATTGCCTTCAGCTACTTTGACATTGCTATTGCCTTCAGCTACTTTGACATTGCTATTGCCTTCAGCTACTTTGACATTGCTATTGCCTTCAGCTACTTTGACATTGCTATTGCCTTCAGCTACTTTGACATTGCTATTGCCTTCACATTGCTTTGACATTGCTATTGCCTTCACATTGCTTTGACATTGCTATTGCCTTCACATTGCTTTGACATTGCTATTGCCTTCACATTGCTTTGACATTGCTATTGCCTTCACATTGCTTTGACATTGCTATTGCCTTCAGCTACTTTGACATTGCTATTGCCTTCAACTACTTTGACATTGCTATTGCCTTCAGCTACTTTGACATTGCTATTGCCTTCAACTACTTTGACATTGCTATTGCCTTCAGCTACTTTGACATTGCTATTGCCTTCAGCTACTTTGACATTGCTATTGCCTTCAGCTACTTTGACATTGCTATTGCCTTCAGCTACTTTGACATTGCTATTGCCTTCAGCTACTTTGACATTGCTATTGCCTTCACATTGCTTTGACATTGCTATTGCCTTCACATTGCTTTGACATTGCTATTGCCTTCAGCTACTTTGACATTGCTATTGCCTTCAGCTACTTTGACATTGCTATTGCCTTCAGCTACTTTGACATTGCTATTGCCTTCAGCTACTTTGACATTGCTATTGCCTTCAGCTACTTTGACATTGCTATTGCCTTCAGCTACTTTGACATTGCTATTGCCTTCACATTGCTTTGACATTGCTATTGCCTTCAGCTACTTTGACATTGCTATTGCCTTCAGCTACTTTGACATTGCTATTGCCTTCAGCTACTTTGACATTGCTATTGCCTTCAGCTACTTTGACATTGCTATTGCCTTCACATTGCTTTGACATTGCTATTACCTTCAGCTACTTTGACATTGCTATTGCCTTCACATTGCTTTGACATTGCTATTGCCTTCAGCTACTTTGACATTGCTATTGCCTTCAACTACTTTGACATTGCTATTGCCTTCAGCTACTTTGACATTGCTATTGCCTTCAACTACTTTGACATTGCTATTGCCTTCAGCTACTTTGACATTGCTATTACCTTCAACTACTTTGACATTGCTATTGCCTTCAGCTACTTTGACATTGCTATTGCCTTCAGCTACTTTGACATTGCTATTGCCTTCAGCTACTTTGACATTGCTATTGCCTTCAGCTACTTTGACATTGCTATTGCCTTCAGCTACTTTGACATTGCTATTGCCTTCAGCTACTTTGACATTGCTATTGCCTTCACATTGCTTTGACATTGCTATTGCCTTCAGCTACTTTGACATTGCTATTGCCTTCAGCTACTTTGACATTGCTATTGCCTTCAGCTACTTTGACATTGCTATTGCCTTCAGCTACTTTGACATTGCTATTGCCTTCACATTGCTTTGACATTGCTATTACCTTCAGCTACTTTGACATTGCTATTGCCTTCACATTGCTTTGACATTGCTATTGCCTTCAGCTACTTTGACATTGCTATTGCCTTCAACTACTTTGACATTGCTATTGCCTTCAGCTACTTTGACATTGCTATTGCCTTCAACTACTTTGACATTGCTATTGCCTTCAGCTACTTTGACATTGCTATTACCTTCAACTACTTTGACATTGCTATTGCCTTCAGCTACTTTGACATTGCTATTGCCTTCAGCTACTTTGACATTGCTATTGCCTTCAGCTACTTTGACATTGCTATTGCCTTCAGCTACTTTGACATTGCTATTGCCTTCAGCTACTTTGACATTGCTATTGCCTTCAGCTACTTTGACATTGCTATTGCCTTCAGCTACTTTGACATTGCTATTGCCTTCACATTGCTTTGACATTGCTATTGCCTTCAGCTACTTTGACATTGCTATTGCCTTCAGCTACTTTGACATTGCTATTGCCTTCAGCTACTTTGACATTGCTATTGCCTTCAGCTACTTTGACATTGCTATTGCCTTCAGCTACTTTGACATTGCTATTGCCTTCAGCTACTTTGACATTGCTATTGCCTTCACATTGCTTTGACATTGCTATTGCCTTCAGCTACTTTGACATTGCTATTGCCTTCAGCTACTTTGACATTGCTATTGCCTTCAGCTACTTTGACATTGCTATTGCCTTCACATTGCTTTGACATTGCTATTACCTTCAGCTACTTTGACATTGCTATTGCCTTCACATTGCTTTGACATTGCTATTGCCTTCAGCTACTTTGACATTGCTATTGCCTTCAACTACTTTGACATTGCTATTGCCTTCAGCTACTTTGACATTGCTATTGCCTTCAACTACTTTGACATTGCTATTGCCTTCAGCTACTTTGACATTGCTATTGCCTTCAGCTACTTTGACATTGCTATTGCCTTCAGCTACTTTGACATTGCTATTGCCTTCAGCTATGTAATAAACCATAGATCCTTAGTATCTGCTTTCTTCAACAACTTATACTCTGTTATTATAATCCCCATTCCTTCTCAAATCGATTCATTAATTATAATCCGTCATAAAAATCTTGCTGAATTATATAATTAGGAACAAATAATAATAAAAATAGTACTTCTACTAATAACTTTAACAAGACTTTCAACACTATAGTGAATTAATGAAAAGAAGTGTTAGATGTTT
Organism: Petrosia ficiformis; assembly: GCA_947044365.1. Classification (NCBI taxonomy): domain Eukaryota; kingdom Metazoa; phylum Porifera; class Demospongiae; order Haplosclerida; family Petrosiidae; genus Petrosia; species Petrosia ficiformis. Next base: position 6,729,761 of record OX345642.1, on the reverse strand, counting down.
GTAACTGATGTCTGGACTATTAGCTCTCCTCTGAGATTCTCACCAAGAATATATGAGAGGCATAATAGCTAAGTCATAATTATATGTATGTGAAAATGTTCGAACACAATATTTTGAGGATGTTATATTTTTAGCATATTGACTATTAAATGTACACAGGTCATCCTTTAACTTTAAACAAAGCATGTCAGTACACATAGAGTGCTACTAATACTACAAAGATGATGTCTTCTATATTAAACATTTCTCTCAATATCAGAAGGCCAGCAAATTAATGGGATGGGGATATCATCACTCAGAAACTTGAATACTCCAGATATATTTGAGAACTTCTATCTACATAGTATTGAAGAAACAAGTAAATTCAGCTCTGAAAAAGAATGGGTAGAGAACTCTTAAAGGAGTTCTTTCCAGCTATTTATTGTGAGACTAATAAAGATTTGGCAAACATCAAAAATGTCATTTTCCTTATGGCTCATGCATATATAACATAAAGCATTGTAAACTGCAAAAACAGTGGTCATGATCCATCAATCGAAGTAGTAGTTATTATATGCATGGTATTATAGTTCATGGTTACAAAGTGAATTATGTGGTAATTTGGAGTTTGATTTCATTTTGCTAAATGGTTCTTATATTAACAGTAAACAAAATATGATCTATTGCTTTGGTATATAGTATTGTGTTATGCATGGCATCATAATATTGTCACAGTTAATACTAATTAGCGTCTTAAATTATTATTATTATATTGTGAAAGTATATAGTATATGCATTGTTAATAACAGGAGCTATAATGATTTAAGTCAATAAGCCTCTTGTCATAAACTCTTATTGGATCTCATCAGGTATCATTGCATGACTTGTGTCATTGGTATAACTTGTAAATGACAATCAGTCTTCATACAACTGGTGTGTTTACTGAAATGGGGTCGGATTGTATGAAAATAAATTAAATGTCACTGCAGTTTTTTTTTTATATATTGCAACAATTTTATTAAACTGTACTCTACTATAATTATACTATCATTTGCTATGGTCTGCACTTACTGCAGTGGTATTAGTTGCAGTTCAAAGGTTTCCTCTCCATTATCTTTCTTCATTTTTGCTTTGTCGGTGTCTGTTACATCGTAGTCTGGATCATTAAAATTGGAATATGATTTGACCAACTTTTCAAGGTAGCCTTTTGCCGACTTTTGCTTTATAACCTGTATGAATATATAATTAAGATAACAGCAACGAAAGAAATAAGTGGACATGGTGTCATATATATACTACGCAAAATTGTTGCTTCCGAAATTAAAGAGTTTTATATGGTACTATCCATATATGTGTGATATGGTGCTATCCATATGGTACTATGCATATATATATATATATATATATATATATATATTATATGGTACTATGCATATATGTAGGTATTTGCTAGCTGACACACTTACCATCGGGGCTCTCCTTCATTCCAATAGTTCCACCAGTGTAAATTACAAGTACATAAACTGTCTCAGTAAGGAACTCTTGTGAGTCTTGTGACTGTTGCGAGTCTTGTGAATCAATTACAGTTGTTTCACTCATGACAAACAGAGGTTGCTACACTGTAGTGACTCATGCATTGGTTAGTACAGATGGAAGGAATAGGGTTTTGTTATAGATATGTAAGCACCCACCTCCTTATTTTGACAGTGCAATCCACAATGAACACTATCCCATGCAAGTTCCCTGCATACAACATACTAACTAATATAAACTTTAGTCTCATTCCCAGACCTTTCTTGTATCATTCAAGTTACTTCAAATGAATAAGATATTAGCAAACAGGACTTCAAAGTACAAAGCATGTGTAACATGCATAACTAATGATTTTGCAGTGTTTAAAGGTTCACATGAAGTATAGCCCTATACATCACAAAAAATGACAAGGCCACAAGCAAGAGCAAAAGAAAGTACCACAAGATCTACAAGGATCAAAAGTATATCCAGTAAAGCAGTATTATAGTGTTAACACACATCCACACATCTCAATTTATTATGACTAGTATAGTATTGTCTATTAAAATCAAAAGATAATTAAAAATGCCAAACAGTTTCTAACATCAAACATTATTATATTACAAATCTTATGAATCATTTTATTAATCATTTTATTAATCATGGTATTATGGTGGAATGTCATGTGACTAGATTAGTGGACGTATGTAGGGAAAGTGCCTGAGTGAGCTACCGGTACATGTGAGGATAGGATGTCAGGATTGGATGAAGTACCTAAATAAAGAAATGAGCATTTTCTCAATGATTACCTAATATTAACAAAATCACATGTATAGATTATTCTTCAAGTTGGCACTCAATAAATTAGCATATTCATGTCAACACTTGTTTTCTTTTTCACTACAAACATCCATTTAAACAAGTTCTTGGTGACTTTTGATAGTCTTGCTCACCTCTAAACACAGAACTGATCTTGTGTTTATAGCGCTCCATTTTCATAGCAATTGCATGCTCTTTCTTACAACTAAAGATAACTACATTACCACAACTGCAGATATGAACTTGGTTTACTCTACACACCTAAAAATCTACTATTACAGTACAATGTGTGGTGGTTAATGAATATGCTAATTTAATTACCAAGTGCACATGCATTGTTGTTTTAGCAGGGTTAAAAGTACATGTATAGTATGCCTATATAGTATATTATTGTTAATATACATGTAACATTAAAAGCATTTTATTGGTCAATTTCGTTTATTTAGTTATAATTATACTAAGTCACAATGCCTTACTAAACATCACATTCTTAGCCAACAACTACATGATAAATAAATATATATATATATATAATTATAATTATATATATAATACACACACTCTTACCAGTACATGCACATACCTACTTCTTTAGTTCTCTCTTTCCATTGCTGAATCTGTGTCATCCATAAAGACTCCACCTCTGTACGATGTCTACCAGCTAACATCATACTCAATCTGTGATATTTATCCCAAACATCAGCAACATAGCCACTCAAGAGTCGTTCATGTTGAGATAAATCATTCTCTTCACTTGATTGGGATTTTGGTCGAACGTTAGGTATGGAGTTAAAACTAGTCGGAAATTGGTTGTATTGTAGTCTTTCTGTTAGCACTGAACAAAAATTTAAAGGTGGATATGAAGTTCCTGATTTCTGATGCGCTCTTAATAATTCTTGTTCAAAACACACAACAAGTCGATCCTAAATAATAATATATATTAATATTATTGTTAGTTATATAAACACACAGGCTAGTTTAACAAATTATTAATTTCTTTTGATGTTGACAGTATATACAGTGTTCTGCCCAGGATATTTAGAGTGGTGGTTGGATTCTACATTGCATTTAGCACTGTTTATCCAGTATATTCTGTCTCAGTAGCCTATATATGTATTATCTGAGAGGTGGTTAATTCATGCCGAGTGGTGGTTATTCCTGACCAATATATAAATCATGTTTCTAATGCTATATCAAGTTTATTGTATAATCACCACATGGCAAGAATTTTACTGATATTCCAATAAATTTAGTCATAATATAATTAATAACCTCATTGATGTTCCAAATACATGTGAGAATTATTTTTTTTAAAGATATGAAGAGGAAGTATTGAGTTTAATTAATGTATGTAAACAGTTCATAAATAGATTAGTATTTCCTTGTTCCTCATAATTGATTGATGAGGTAGTAAGTAAGGTACCTAATAGAACTGGTTTATCATACCAGTTACATAAATTTAGCAGCTGGAGAATAAGATAATTACAGTAGGCATGACGTACTATACACTTGGACCAGAGGTTTCGAAATTTTGAAGCATGGGGCAAATTGGCTCAACAATGGTTAGTTTGTGTGCCATTAGGAATACATTTTGAGCCAATTAAGAAAGAGGTAATGCTGTTAGTGACAATATGATCATAATTAACTGTGCGATCTGGCCCAAAGAGAGAACTGTGCAGTGCCAAATAAGAAGCTCCTTGGGCCAATGGTGTGCCATATGAGTTTATCAAAAACACTGATATCTGACATCAAAATGTGATGCTCTAGTTTTAGTGCTCCAGAGAGCATTACTACTTCCTGCAATGTGTAAAACCACCAATGCTAAAATCTCCATAATAAAAGGAAAGATAGATACTACTATCATACTAGTACAACTGCATTTAACATTATCTGACTGTCATGAAACATAATGATAAATACATCATAATATATTACAGTACTGACCACTTCGTTAAGATGAGATGCTAGTAGCATTAATCTATCATTCTCTTGGTCAGTAAATAGTTTGTATTGTGATGGCTTGAGAGGTGGGTACACATCCTAAATCAAAAGAATGTGAAATGGTAAACCCTTTAATTAGATATAATGATTAGTACATGGAATGATATAATAATGGGTTAACCCTTTAATTAAAGATAATGATTAGTACATGGAATTATTATAACGAATGGGTTAGCCCTTTAATTAGATATAAAGATTGGAATGATATAATGAGGATTAAGAATGGGTTAATCCCTTTAATTAGATATAATGATTATTACATGGAATGATAATTATAAAAAGGGTTAAGAATAATGATTATCTATGCATAAACAGTAAGTGTACCTTTGGATCAGTAGATTGGGGAAGAGAAAATGATCGGTAACTATGACTGGATGTAAGGAATGAATCATAGTTATGAGGGACTAGAGGTAAGGAAGGTTGATCAGAAGGGAGGTTCCTACGTTGATTAATGATACTTGATTTGAATACCTCTCTTAATACCCTCTTCTTTGGAGGCTGGATAACGACAAATAAATATAGTACATGATTCTAGTAATATTAGTATTGTAATGCATATCTTACTAATGACAGCATATCCACACTTCTTGTTTCCTGTTCATCTGTAAAGAAAGATATATGAATGTACCATACTTGTACAGTATGCTTAAGGAGAGAGAGATAGAGAGAGAGAGAGAGAGAGAAGTATACCTTTAGAGTCATTAAGAGTGGATTTTCTCAATGCTCTCTTTTTTGTATCTTCCATTTCACAATCTTCTTTGCTTTCTTTAAATACATTACCATTATTATCAAGAATAGGTTTTGATTTCTGTGTTGCTAATGGAGTGGAGTGAGTGGGTAAGGCATTTTCCCCTTCCTTCAATGAAATAAGAGAAGGAGATAATGAACGATGTCGTTTGGGAATCTCAGATACCGAAGATGTCAAAAGATTAGAGGGTTGTTGCTGAGATCCAAAAACTATCGGAAGTGATGTGGAAAATGAAACAACAGTAGATCGAGAATCTTCATCATCTTCGTCATCCAATTCTTCGACCTCTCTAACTGGAGTTCTTAAGGAAGAAGTAGGTGTGTCAGCAGTGGGGAAGCTGCTACAGGTATTATCATCCTCCTCGATACTCGAGACTCTTCGTATATCACCACTCATTATTGATACACTGCGCGTTACAAGCGAAGGGTCTGGAGAGAAAATATTATCATCAGATTTAGAAATCGCAGGGTCTAGTGAGGAATCATCATTCATCCCAGAGTTGTTGTCAATGTCGGAAATATCAGGATTAGCAGTTTCTGAAATACTGATGGGTTCGCTAACAGGTATGGATTCACTGTCTATATTAATTGGATTAACATCAGGTCTTGATACTGTTATAAGACTTAATGGATAGCTTACTATTAATGATACTATAGTCTCTTCTTCAAGTGAATGTGTATTTTCATCTGTAATTAATGGTCCATTAGGTATTGTTTGATTATCCTCATTCCCAATCATCAATACCCCTGTAACTTTCTCTATATCTTCCTTAACTTCAATTGCGTCTTTAATTACATCTTCAATATCCTCATTTATATTACTTATTGATTTTGTTTTAGTTGCTACAGTGTCTTTCATCCCTTCAATAGCTTGTTCAACCTTCTCTGAGTTCTCTCTTTCCATGACCTCCTCATCTTGACCAATCTTTACTCCTATGTCGACTTTACCTTCACCCTTGATTATATCATCCCTTTCTTCAATCTCTTCTCCTCCTTCAATATTCTCTCTTTCTGTGATTTCTTCTTCATCTCTACCAATCTTCTCCTCTACTTCCTCGAACTTCTCTTCTATCATTGCTTCTCTTTCTTTGTCTTCCTCTCTATCTATAATATTCAATTTCTCTGATTCATGATTAACATCCTCTTCCATTTTTTTTCTACGTTTCACTTCTCGTTTATCCTCATCAAAACATTTCTGTTCTCCATTTATACCAAGTATTTTTTTTAATCGTCTCTTCCTTGACTTGGACAACAGAGGAAGCTTATTCTCATCTCTAGACTTGGACAACAGAGGAAGCTCATTCTCGTCTCTGGACTTGGACAACAGAGGAAGCTCATTTTCTTCTGAAGACATATCAGAACAAGACGACACTTTTTTCAAGTACACTGGATTGTCATTAGCATACTCGTTAGATTCCACATCACTTTCAGAGGATGAAACATCGCTGTAAAAACTTCCACGAGAATTAACTTTTCTTCGTCGACCATGATTCCGAGAGTGGGCATGTAAGCGAGGCGGTGGTGTCTCAGCACAATGAGTGAATTCTTGGCCAAGGGAGTGAGTACGAGAAAGTGGAGTACGAGGACCTAAAAGTAAATGGCTGGATTTGTTAGGAGTACCTGTATCACAAAACAAGTCTTTCTTCTCATCTTCAGGTTCGATTCCCAATGCTGTATATAGTAATGTTCGTATAGTATCTTCTCTACACAGATCCAGTGGGGTCTTTTGATAAGTGTTTCTAACTGTAGGGTCTGCCCCTTTATTAATTAATAATTTAACTACCTATTGAATGAAACAATGAAATAAGTATGGTATCTTCTCTACAAATATCTAGTGGGATCTTTTGATAACTGTTTCTAATTGTAGGGTCTACCCCCTTATTAATAACTACCGAAACAATGAAATAAGTATGGTATTTTCTCTACACAGAGCCAGTGGGGTCTTTGATAAGTGTTTCTAATTATAAGGTCTGCCCCCTTATTAATTAATAAACAATGAAGGTATCTTCTCTACATATATTCAGTGGGGTCTAGTGTTTCTAATTGAAGGGCCTGCCCCTTATTAATTAATAATTTAACTACCTATTGAATGAAACAATGAAGGTATCTTCTCTACATCTATTCAGTGGGGTCTAGTGTTTCTAATTGAAGGGTCCGCCCCTTATTAATTAATAAACAATGAAGAGTAACTATACACTATATATATCTAATTATGAACATATCATTAGTTTTAAAAAAATAAAATTAGGTAACTACATGTACATGTATAACTAAGAAACTATGCACCTGTCACTACTATCAAGTTACATGTCATTACTACACATATATCACATACACATTACCGATACATTATATAATTAACTATATTACAAAATGCATAACTATATTATAACTATATTATCACTACACATTACCTGTGTATGATTGTTAATAACTGCATCATGTAATGGAGTGTCACCATCCATTCCTAAGGCATTTACATTAGCACCTTTGTCTATTAATACAGAAACAACATCGCTGTGACCATGATTACATGCCTCGTGTAATGGTGTCCACCCTAAAATACAGTAATAACACAGTGACAGAGAGAAGAGGTGGAAGAAAGACACTGACAGACAGAGACAGAGATAGACATGCAGACAGACAGATAGACAGAGACACATACACATAAAGAGAGCACACATATACCTGCATTATCAGTAACATTGGTATCAGCTCCTTGATCAACTAATGACAATACTCCAGCAGTATCTCCACGTATGCATGCCAAATGAAGAAGAGTCTCACCTCTTTCATTACGCCTATGTATTTTACTTCTTCCAGGTGTCTCCCGTGGAGAAGACTCTACACTAGAGCTATTAAAAGCACCTACAAATATGAGTACTTTAAAACATACATGTAACATGATTATATATACATGTACTTAAAGTCTGGTAATGCAGTATATTAATGTATTTTGGTAAAGTAATTCTGGACATGTCTACAAATGTATATTTAAACATGTATCTATACATGTATGTCCTACAGGTATGTACAGTGTATATGTACATGCATGCATATACAAGTATGTACAACGTATAATATTGTACATATGTATAATATGTATATAGAAGTGTATACCTGTATACTTGCACATATAAGTACGTATATATATATATGTACATGCATTCAAATATACATGTACATGTATATACAAGTATGTACATGTACATGTATCTACAAGTACATACCTATAGAGATAATTGTATATACATGTATATACAAGTACATGTATGTACATGTATAATAATAATTATTATACAAATATACATGTACATGTGTATGTATATACAAGTACATACATACACATGTATAATATACATGTATATAAATGTACATGTACATGTATGGTATGTTACATTTCACTACAAAGGATTATTACGCAATGTATACATAGTTAATTGAATTATCATTACTCAAAAATTAATTATAATTATGTACAATATAGAAGTGCATACCTTATCACTACTCATAGAAAGTGTTATATAATCACATGATTTATAATTTACACTAGACTGGTGTATGTTGATAATTATAATGAGCGTTGTTTTAGTTAACTACATGTATAACTAAAACTAAAACTCCTTTTAGTAAGGCATTATGACTTTTAGTTAACTACAACTATAACTAAATTACAAGTCTATTGCAATAACTATAACTAACTAAATGAAAAATGGCCAATAATGGGCCCTTTTAGTTAGTTAACTAAAACTAAAGCCATTTTAGTAAACTCGATATTATTAAAGTAAATTTAATAAAAGTTAGAGAAACCAGAAATATAACTAAAGGTGGTTGTTATAGTCACACTAAAACAACACCAGAGGTAATAGTATTACATTGCTTTGTAATCAACACCAGCTACATGTAAATTATGTATGAGTGTTATATCTATACTAGCATAGGTGCCAACACCAAGGTATAGGTAAATATTGGTATAGGCAAGTAGTATAGGGCTGATACAGATACTTTACAGACCAAGGATTATAAACTATATATATAGTACTATTTTACTGTAGGAAAAGATTGATATAACACTCATTTGTCCGTCTTTTATAGTTTGTGAGTTTCATTTTTCAACCAAAATGGTCAAAATGTGGTATAGTATAGTATAGGTTTTGGTGAGGCATCATATCTGGTATCTGAAGTGTAGGTTTCAATGTTTATATAAATATGTGTGTATCCTATTTTGAAAATCAACTAAAATGATGTTGGTATATTGCAAACAAAATCAATAAAGACAACCAGGCATGCTATAACTATAACTAAAAGTGGTCATCGTTGTAAAACTAAAACAACACTAATATAACTATACAGATACATATAAATAGATAGATGGATGGATAGATAGATAAAGATATTATACATGGTGTTACAGGAGATGTAAAAAGAAAGAAAGAAAGAAAGAAAGAAAGACACCTAAGGCAAATGGAAAAATGAAAATGACAGTTGCCTCAGGTGGGATTCGAACCCACGACACTCTGTACTCTGGACAGATTCTCTACATGTACATGTGTACTTGGACAGACAAACCTTGAGACTGTTTCTGTGGGTCTGTCATTTGTAATAATAGAGCCATTTGTTGTCTCTCCGTGAGGGCAGGTTTAAACAAGCTAGCCGGTGAAATCATACTGCTTGCGCTAGAGCTTCTTCGTCTCTTCTTAGTAACTGATGGCCTGTCTTCTGTAGCTATGAAATCAAAAATATATTAATGTACAAATTAAACAAGTACTTGTCAAAAGATGAAAGCATAGAGTAAATTCTTACACTGTTTTACTATTTGGACAGAAGGAAATAAAAAAATGAGTTGTTCACATTCATGATGACCTCAAATTAGGATTTGATGATGTAATAGTGTATAGTTTAATGTCATAAGGTTAATACATGATTATACTCTTAACTCAATAACTTATATGTAGTATAGTATATAGTTTAATGTTATAAGGTTAATACATGATTATACTGTAACTCAATAACTTATATGTAGTATAGTATATAGTTTAATATTATAAGGTTAATACATGATTATACTCTAACTCAATTATAAAGCAATGGATTGAAATTTGACATACACAAAAAAAATGGGAAGGATAATTATATTAAAATGGTGATGGTAAAAAGATTGTTGGTCATTCCAAACTAAAGTTTTTCTGTATTCCTGCTAGGACTGGACTGTAAGTCATAACACACACACACACACATAAACACAAACTATTGTTTACAATTATTTTCTATCTAAAATTGGAATGATTCACACGTACATGTACACTTGCAAACACACACACACACACACACACGCATAGCTAACCCTCCAAGAGGAGGTATATTAGATAATTACTATCTGATTCATCTCTTCTTTCACAAGTATATTTTAAAAATATCAGCCATTAATCCAGACAATGTGTAAACACAACATTAGCATAGTACGAACAACAATTTTAATTATGTATGTAGGTAACTATTTATGTATGGGATTTGTAAATAACATTGTGTACTTTTACAAAAACAGGAAATCTATTGATAACTGTTACACACATATACAAACTAGGGCTGGATGACAGTAGTGATAGTATGAATATCGTTATCATCAGATACATTCACTATGACCTCAAATAAGTGATAGCTAAAACTACTATCGAGACAGTGGACATGTGGTTACAAGCATGTGCATTTGAGATTGTCTTGCCTCAATACATTCACCATGTGAAAAAAACATGCGGGGATTATTTCTGATGAGATCAGGTCTTGACAAAGAGCTGCAAGCGTTTCTGTTGGAGGGCTCTAAGAGTGATGTACGGGAGTACTTAGTTTCTCTGCCACAAGTGGAAAATGCTCAGAATCTTTATCCAAACTATAGTTTCACTATTGTGTTAGTATATTCACTGTCGTTCAAATTATCTATTAGATATCATGATAGCTAAAAATTTCACTATCGCCAGCTCTAATATAAACATACTATAATATTATATATATATATATATATATAGTATGATGGTGACATCATCCCTTAGATGTGGCGAGTTCTATATATTGTATATAGACCTTCCATGTGTACACTATGCGGGAGATGTCACCATCATACAACATATTGTATATATATATATCCCGACACGGCGAAACATCAAAGTAAACCACAGGTTTATATATCCGATATAGCACCCTGTGGTCAGAGATAGCACCGTGTGGTCAGATATAAAACCTGCCGTCGAAACAGACTACAAGAAAACAACGCTTACCTTCTCCAAAGTGCCGACAAAAAGGTAGGAGAAGCATCAGACATAAACAAAGGTTTTGTCTTGCGTGAAATATATTAATTATAACACGCCTACTCGTGCTATATCAGAATTATAATCACCTCGCCCTCGGGCCTATGGCCCTCGTGCTCGCTGATTATAAATCTGATATAGCACTCATAGGGTGTTATAACCTATACATATATATAATATACAGTGTTCTGGATATTTAGAGTGGTGGTTGGATTCTACATTGCATTTAGTGCTGTTTATCCGGGTTTATTCTTAATTCTGTCTCAGTTTATGTATTATCTGAAGGGTGGTTAATTCATGCTGATAGTTGGTTATTCCTAACCAGTATGTATATATAATTATATTATTTATACATATATATATATATATCCCAATACGGCGAAACATCAAAGTAAACCACAGGTTTATAAATCAGATACAGCCCCCTGTGGTCAGATATAAAACCTGCCGTCGAAACAGACTACAAGAAAATAACACTTACCTTCTCCAAAGTGCCTACAAAAAGGTAGGAGAAGCATCAGAAATCAACAAAGATTTTGTCTTTCGTGAAATATATTAATTATAACGCCTACTCGTGCTATATCAGAATTATAATCACCTTGCTCTCGGGCCTACGGCCCTCATGCTCGGTGATTATAAATCTGATATAGCACTCGTAGGGTGTTATAACATACATATACATATATATTTATATAATATAACTTGTGAATGAAATCATAATTATATAATTATATAACTATACTACATATGAATACATACAACTGAGCACTTTATGACAAGGTTCAAAACACAATGATTTCCTAGGTTCACCATAGTTACCACATGAGCAGCTGCCAGATTTAAGCAAGCTTAATAGTACATACACCAATACATATATGTAAACACGTTTATAAATATATATTATAATTAATCATATAGATAATATATATATATTATTATTATAATTATAATTATTTATATATATAAATTATAATTATTTATATATTATAATTATTTATATATATATATATATATATAACTCACATTCTCCTTCAGTTTGCCCTGGTGTGCCATGTACATATATATATATATTTATATAATATAACTTGTGAATGAAATCATAATTATATAATTATATAACTATACTACATATGAATACATACAACTGAGGACTTTATGACAAGGTTCAAAACACAATGATTTCCTTAGGTTCACCATAGTTACCACATGAGCAGCTGCCAGATTTAAGCAAGCTTAATAGTACATACACCAATACATATATGTAAACACGTTTATAAATATATATTATAATTAATCATATAGATAATATATATATATTATTATTATTATTATAATTATTTATATAATTGTATATATATATATATATATATATAACTCACATTCTCCTTCAGTTTGCCCTGGTGTGCCATGTAGCTTTCTCTTAGCTACTTTGCCTGTAGTTCTAGTTGGAGTCTTTTGTATGTTACCCTATACATCATAAATATAACAACACTGACCCTCTTGCAGGTCCAAACTAATTAATTTGCCATGTGGCGTATCAAAAAAGTTTCACATACCTCTGAAACCTGTATTTCTTTCTGCAGCGATTCGGATAGAGGTTGCTTCTTCTTCTGAAGCTTCCTTTCGTCCATGTTTCTAAGTTGTAGCAATCTTGTTCTTTTTTTTAGCTTACTGAAATATTTATTCAACCCGCCCTGTCAAACGCAATTAAATAAACCACACCTACTTTAATTTATGTGGGACACGCCCACTTTGTACACTCTGCGATCTGATCATTAACACTTACACTAACACACCCTCTCTGCTATGGAAACCAAGATACAATATACAGGTACTTTATCTATTATTATACTAGATTACTAATTATAAAGAGCAAGATATATAGAGAAGAATCAAATGGCAGGTATTGAAATATACAATCATTCATTATAATAATAATATATTATACGTACATGTATATAAATGCATGTATATACTCGACAATGTAACTATTAACACACCATAGTACAATGAATATTACTTTTGTGTCAGTAGAGATTCGTTCAAGTTCAAGAAGGGGTGTGGCCTTGTTAGACAGAGTCGAGCTGGAAGATAAATATATTGAAATAACAGAAGAAAATCAGGTGTGTATGCATCGAATTTGCTAGTGATAATACTAAATTCCAAAATTATTTGTTACTTTATATGTAACCTCGGAATTGGGCAATTCTGTCGAAATATCAATTAATTCTGTCACATAATTGTATCACTAAGGTTACCTCTAGGAATGCATTTAAATCCAGCAATTACTGCATTTAGAGAGTTTCCCAGTTCCTGTAACTAACACTAATATACACATTCATGATGACCTCAAAATTAGGATGTTATAACTGTATACATTATATGTACTATAGTATAGTGTATAGTTTAATGTCATAAGGTTAATACATGATTATACTGTAACTTAATAACTTATATGTAATATAGTGTATAGTTTAATGTCATAAGGTTAATACATGATTATACTATAGTGTATACTTTAATGTCATAAGGTATATAGTTTAATGTCACAAGGTTAATACATGATTATACTGTAACTATAGTGTATACTTTAATGTCATAAGGTTAATACATGATTATACTGTAACTATAGTGTATACTTTAATGTCATAAGGTTAATACATGATTATACTGTAACTCAATAATGAAACAGTAGATTGAAATGTAACACACTTAAAAGAACAGGAAAGGCTATTATATGAAAATGGTGAAGATTGTTGGTCGTTCCAAACTAAAGTTATGAACATTTATCTGAGGTCATGGTGGATGTAAATGCCTTTATCAATATTTAGTAAAGAGATTGTTCATTTTAAATAACTATATAGTATATAATAATAATAAAGATGTAATACTGTGTGGTTATGAAATACTTTTATTTGATAGTTATTAAAGAAACATGCAAAAGCACAAGAAGAGAAAATGAGAAGGTATAGATAATAATCCTGCTACATGTATGTACATGTATTAATGAACCAATGAATCATCAGTGTAATATAATATCACTATTGTAAGATAATACCATTCATGACAGCTGGAGATGTGCATTTAGTGTTGACAATAATGACCACTTTTGGATATAGTATGGCAAGTTTCTCACTATTTTAGTTCTAATTAAATCAGGCTTAGTTCTAGGTAACTAACCAACTGTATCCAATTTCATGGTCTCTGATATATGATTATATTATACATTGTATATTCAAGCATGAGAGAATTAAAAACAAAGGAAAACTGAAAAAAATCAGGAACCTGACTTGGGATTGAACCCAGGACCTTCTGATATCCAGTCGGGTACTCTTACCATCTGAGCCACCAGACTCCTTGATGGTGGAGGAGTATAGGATTGTGCTAATCCCAAAACTAGTTCACATACCAGTTATTTTTAACTCATTCAATAGATCTAACTATAGTATCCTGTAATGAAAGTAGTGTCGCTTTAGTATGCAAATAATGACCACTTTTAACTAAAATAATATTAGGCTTACCAAAAGAGTTTCAGTTAACTAACTAAAAGGGCCCATTATTGGCCATTTTTCATTTAGTTAGTTATAGTTATTGCAATAGACTTGTAATTTAGTTATAGTTTAGTTAACTAAAAGTCATAATGTCTTACTAAAAAGGGTTTTAGTTATAGTTAACTAAAACAAACACTAACTGAAATACACTTCATTTTATTTCAGAATGGCCACAAAGTTGCTTCGTCTAACAGCAGATGACAAGAGAGGACTTTCAATACGAAAAGGGGGAGAAGGAATGGAGGAATTAGTGACAGAGCTTCAGGAAAGAGTGAGAGAATTGGAGAAACAGAATGCAAATTTGAAGGGTAGAGTCACCATTTTGAGACAGCAATTGGATACCAGAGGGAAACGTCATACTCAATATGATCATGTACAATCAAGAATCAATTCGGTATGATAATGTTCTATGATTGTAGGGGCTGTGCTATAAATAGTTTTAATAGTATGGATTTTCGGTGGCTTTTAAATTTGACATGTGCACTTGCATAATTACAAATGTACTTGATATTATTAGTGAGTGGAAATTTTAACTATTCCAACCCCACTGAAATGAGGACACCCCTCTATTCAAGACACCCATCTATTCAGGACACCCCTCTAGTCAGGGGACTCCTATATTCAGGACACCCCTGTATTCAGGACACTCCTCTATTCAGGACACCCCCTGTATTCAGGACACTCCTGTATTCAGGACACCCATCTATTCAGGACACCCCTGTATTAACGACAACCCTCAGAACATCTCATATTACGAACACCCCTGTATTAAGGATACTTAAAAATGTCCCAAAATGTTTAAAAATCAACTCGTGAAATGAGGACACCCCTCTACTCTTTCTTGTATTTGTCAATTTTGTCCCAGAACAGAGGGATAGTAGTACATGTGTAGCTATAAATTATTATCCATTATTTACATTTCTATTTGATATCATGTAATATTTATTACTATCTAGGGATTATCTAAAACTGCTAATAAATCATTTTCAACTGAAGATATTTCAACGATAAAGAGGTAAGTATATTATATTATTATATTATTAATATTGATAGTAGATAATTCTCCACATTTTAGAAAGAATGTCAGTATGCAGGTATCACCAGGACAGTCAAGGTATGTACACAAAATGGTTGCATTGGTACATGTACATGTAACTTTATACATGTACATGTTTATAGTACATGAAGTATTTATGTACATACATGTACATTGTACATTTACATGTATTTATGTATTTACATACATGTACATGTGCATACATATACGTATGTTAAAGTACATGTACATGTACATGTATATATTATTACATGTACACTGTGTGTACATACATGTGTACATGTACATGTGTATGAAGTACAATGTACATATAGATATGGACACAGCTTGCTAGAAGAGGCAAGAAAAGACAATGAAGAACTGTAAGTTACTATCTCCATTTCAGCTATGAGTATACGTAACACTATGCATATGTACATGTATTTATGCTGTATTACATGTATGTATGTATGTATGTATGTATATTTGTATGTATGTACACGTATGTACATGTATGTATGTATGTATATTTGTATGTATGTACACGTATGTACATGTATGTATGTATGTATATTTGTAGGTACACGTATGTATGTACCTGTATGTATGTATGTACATGTATGTATGTATGTACTGTATGTATATACATGTACATGTACATGTACTTGTATGTACATGTACATGTACATGTATGTACATGTATGTAGTGAAGAGTTAGTTCTCTCATTGAAAGAAGACATTAATTTACTGAAATCTGAGCTGGATCAAATGAAAGAAGAGGTTGGTTAAATTTCAATAGTAAAACACACACATATTGACTATACTATACAATTACATATCTGTCTTTATTCTGTTTGTAATTATTACTCTTAGAAGTATAATGTATTTTGAATGCATGCTCTTGTAATATACATTGTAGGGTAAAATCAAACAGTTAACACACGAGGAAGAAGTGTTGCAATTGAAAGATAAAATACAATCTCTGTTAACAGCTAGTCAAAAGTAATGAATGGATGGATGGATGAATGGATGAATGGATGGATGGATGGATGGATGGATGGATAGATGGATGGATGGATGGATGGATGAATGGATGGATGGATGGATGGATGGATGGATGGATGGATGGATGGATGGATGAATGGATTGATGGGTGGGTGGGTGGGTGGATGGATGGATGGATGGATGGATGGATGGATGGATGGATAGATGGATGGATGAATGGATGGATGGATGGATGGATGAATGGATGAATGGATGGATGGATGGATGGATGGATGGATGGATGGATGGATGGATGGATGGATGGATGGATGGATGGATGGATGGATGGATGGATGGATGGATGGATGGATGAATGGATGAATGGATGGATGGATGGATGGATGGATGGATGGATGGATGGATGGATGGATGAATGGATGAATGGATGGATGGATGGATGGATGGATGGATGGATGGATGGATGGATGGATGGATAGATGGATGGATGGATGGATGGATGGATGGATGGATGGATGGATGGATGAATGGATGAATGGATGGATGGATGGATGGATGGATGGATGGATGGATGGATGGATGGATGGATGGATGGATGGATGGATGAATGGATTGATTTTGGATGGATGGATGGATGGACGGATTGTATCATTCAAGTTACATATTTAGGATGGAGCTTGAGGAAGATGTTGAGAACATTAAGCTGCAAAGAGAACTAAGAATCAAATCAACTCATATACAGACAATGGAGACTCAACATATTACATTAGAAAAGGTATAATAGTGTAGATTCTGAAGTACATGTACACATGTGCATGTACATGTACTTAATTTAATCAGTTACCAATTAACCCTCATGTAGTTATCTAGTCATCTATCTATGTATCTATTAATGAAAGTATCTATCTCTTTCATTTCTCTCTGTCTATTTTTGCATGTGAGTATTACTTTATGACCTTTCCTTTCTCAAGAATTTAGAGTCTTTGAAATCTTCTCGTGAAAATCTGATGGAAGAAATCGAAGTACTGAACACACAACTCAAACATGTAATCCAGACTATTACATGTACATGTATAATACATTAATTTAAAAATTCATACATTAATTTAAAAATTCCTCAAAAATTGCTATGGTACTACAGATAATACTTGTTATACACATGCACAGTACAGTTACCCAGGACACTGTGTGGTGTATTTATGAGTGAATGAATGCATAGTCGCACAAGCATGTATTTACATGTATTTATAATGAGCTCGGTTTCAACTCAAAAATCACAGTATGTGTAGTTACCCAATATTGGCCAAATGTAATTTTAATTAGTTATACACATGTGCATACATGTACAATGTATATTTATTGCAGTAGACTTAATTATAATTTAGTTAACTAAAGCTCACAGTTACTAAAAGGGATTTTAGTTAACTAATACGTGTACAATGTATGTAACTATGTATATATACACATGTATGCATTGATTGATACAGGAACAGAACAGAACAGCTGAACTTAGAACTGAACTTCATTCTAAAATGATGAATGAAAGAGAGATCACGGAGGTAAAGAAAGACCTTTCCAATCTTTTGTTTATCTCTATTGATGATAATTTAATCTCAGTTACAACAGATAGTAAGTGATTTGAGATCAGAAAAGGATCTATTGAAACAGAGCAATGAAAGACTAATGAAAAGGTACATGTATATAGATTTTAGAATAGAACTTTGAAAAGTATACATGTACTGTTCGTTATTCATGTTCATCATGATTTCAGAAAAACTTTACTTTGGAAGAACCAACTATCTTTTTACCTTCACCATTTTCATTAATTATCCTCGTTTGGTATGTATAATCTAACCTCAGGCCTGCAATGTAGTTTGCAGTCCCTTGGTGTATAAATCATACAGCAACCTCATCTTCATTGTATAATCTAACCTCAGGCCTGCAATGTAGTTTGCAGTCCTTTGGTGTATAAATCACACAGCAACCTCATCTTCATTGTATAATCTAACCTCAGGCCTGCAATGTAGTTTGCAGTCCCTTGGTGTATAAATCACACAGCAACCTCATCTTCATTGTATAATCTAACCTCAGGCCTGCAATGTAGTTTGCAGTCCCTTGGTGTATAAATCACACAGCAACCTCATCTTCATTGTATAATCTAACCTCAGGCCTGCAATGTAGTTTGCAGCCCCTTGGTGTATAAATCACACAGCAACCTCATCTTCATTGTATAATCTAACCTCAGGCCTGCAATGTAGTTTGCAGCCCCTTGGTGTGTAAATCACACAGCAACCTCATCCTCATTGTATAATCTATACTCTTCTTCTAGTGCTCTGAGACCAGTCAGTGAAAAAGAATCTACCAGCAATATCAGAATATTACAAGACAGGGTGAAAGAACTGGAAGATAAAGTTAGAGATGAAATGAAAGAGAAGAGAACTGCTTTAGACAGGCTCAATAATGAAAGAGGTACTAAAGAAGCTTCTGTTTTTTGGTTTGTACATGTCCTTCTCTTTACTTCTGCTTTCTTGTCTGTCTGCTGTATTACACCATAATTATAGTACAATTCCTGGTCTTTTACATGTATGCCAAATATATACATCAGTGTTTCCCTCATGATAAATATTAAGGGTGGAGGAGTGCATCAGTGGTACATGACATTTGGTCAACAATGTTCAATCAGTGTTATAAAAATGTTTAAATTAAAGGATGGGAGAGTAAGACTAAAGGGTGGGAGAGTACCATGGTACATGTACCATCCGATATACATGTCTCCTCTGATGTGATGGGGGAGCAAGACTAAAGGGTGGGAGAGCGCCATGGTACATGTACCACCCTTTAGGGGAAACACTGATATACATGTCTCCTCTGATGTGATATAGTCCATGCTCGTGAAGGCTATATCACGTTTATGGACACTAATGAAAGGTCTATATATAAATATATAATTACACTGTATATTGTGCATGTAAGACAAGGAAATACTATAATTATACATGTGTGTAGTATATACTATGCTGGTGGGTTAAAGATTGATGGGTCCTACATGTACAAAGTTAATATAGATCTAACCACATCATATGGTTACCATGGTAGCATACTATTTATATCTTGTTAGAACTCAATTCAAGTTTACAGAGAGAACTAACAGACAGTAAAGAAGAGTACACCACATTGAAAACCGAACACCAATCAGTACTACAAAGATTAACACATGGAAAGGTAATAATGACCTCGTCAATAAGTCTTAATACAGGGTTAATACTACATGTGTAGGGATCTACAGTTAACTGGAAAGAAGTAGAAGAAGCTCTTTCCCTTCACAAGGTACAGGACTACAAGTTACGATATTCTCATTGTATGTTTGTATTTCTTGAAGTACATGTACATGTACATGTACATGTATATATTATATGTACATAAATATATGATGCACCAATAATTGCATTGATACGATGTATCATGTATTATATGTGATTCTGCTATGATGTATCATGTATTACATGTGATTCTGCTATGATGTATCATGTATTACATGTGATTCTGCTATATTGTGATGATGTATTGTGTATGTTACTATAGTTGAATAAAGTGAAAAGTGAAGAGCCATTGCAACTGATACACCCAGTCACTCTTACAGAATGCACAGGTAGTTGGTAAAAAGTTAAATCATATTTATTACTCCTCATCAGTGTTTGTGATAACCTAATATGGCACACCATTGGGCCAAAGAGCTTCTTATTTGGCACTGCACAGTTCTCTCTTTGGGCCAGTGGCACAGTTAATTATGATTATATTGTCACTAACAGCATTAAATCTTTGTTAATTGACTCAAGATGTATTCCCAATGGCACACACACTAACCATTGTTGAGCCAATTTGGCCCATGCTTCAAAACGTATCAAAAACTCTGCTCCTCATAATTATATTTTATTACCAACATGACCTTAGTGTGTGTAGTATCCATCACCGTGTCGAGTTCATTGTGTACCATCATAGATACTGTAGTATAGTCTATGGTATCATCCATTATTATCTTTGTGTTCATAGCTATATATTTCACTATCTCTATCAAGCTATTGATCCATCTATCTATCTATCCATCACTCGTACTATTTATACATATATCAACCTAATTAAGCTCATTATAAATTCATAGTTTAAAATTTGTGCCTGTGCACTACTATGGGTTCAATCACCATCATCAATTATTGTGTCTATCTATTCATATATGATATCTATCTATCCATCTCCGTTTTTACCTTTTAAAGGTGAATGTAAGTATGAAATACAAGAATTAAGAATAGCTCTGGGAGAAACAACTGGAGAATTAAACAAATCAAGAAAACTATTGGCCTTGCAAAATACTATCTCACGTGATTGTAAGAAAGAACTAGACACAGTAAGAATCGAGAGTGAACAAATGAGAATGGGTTATGAAAAGAGGTTGCAAGAGAGTGCTCAGTTATTGGAGATCAGATCTGCAAGAGTGAAGGTTAGGATGAAAGAGAGAGAGAGAGAGAGAGAGGTTCACAAACAACTACGTTTTTCACAGAAGCTGGAGTCACAGTTAAAGGATATCAAATATGATCCTAGAAGTTCCAAAGTGAAGATAGAGGTATGAAAACTCTCTGACTGCAGTATTTATCTCTGATATTAGATTATAGTTCATGTAATATGCTTTTCACCTTTTAGTCTCCAATTGGAAATGGTTTGAATAAATCTTCTACTGTAATTGAACTAGAAATGGGTCAGAACCTTTTACAAATTTATATCGGACAGGTAATTTAGAAGAGTACTACCTACGTACATTAGAGTACTACCTACGTACATTAGAGTACTACCTACGTACATTAGAGTTCTAACGTTAGTAGTGGATAATGGTCACACTTAACACCTGTCCTGACTTCATTATTATAGGAATGTATGACTACTCAAACAATATTGACTACCTTTGTCAGTGATCATACTCCATACTTATACTAACCCCCTCTATCTATCTATCTATCTATCTGTGTATTCCTATCTATCCCTATGCCTAAACCGTAAACACTAAACATTATCATAAACATTTTGCTATGATTATTTGTGATTTTGCTATCTCTACTACTACTACATCACATACATGACAACTTCATTCAATGTTTGCTCCTCTTTTATTACTTGTAGCTTAGAATAACTAAAGAAGCTCTTACCTCCCTCTCCTCCTCCTCCTCCTCTTTGACACCATCTCTGTTTCTCAGTCTCACTCTCTCTGGTTATGAGACTCAAGTAACTCCGGTGATACATTCAGCTCATCCTGTATATGATTTCATAGCTAATTATATCATCAATGCCGATAATGAGTTTTTAGAACAAATCAATATGGTAGGTATCGTATGTTAATATCCAACACCCATTCCCCTGTCAATTGACCAATGTATGACAATAATGACCACTTTTAGTCATAGTGACTATAAGTCGTGAGATTTAATAACATAGATGCAAGGCTAATTATATAAAGTTTATGCAGGCTTTGGAGTATTAGACACAAAGGAAAACTAGGAATATGACTAGGAATTGGACCTGGGACCTTCTGATATCTAGTCAGACAGACTCTCTTACCATCTGAGCCACCAGACTCCTTGATTGCAGAGGAGTGTAGGATTGTGCTAACTAGCTTCAAATCTACCTGTTTATTTAATAAAATGTGTACGTAGAACCATGAGCATTTTAGTATTCTCTCGAAATTCGAATTTTTACCCTGAACTATAGCCTTGGTATTGATTGTTTTCATTGCAAAATCAATCGTTTCATATTGAGCCGAAACTGTTTCTAGAGTTAGATAATGATGTCCTTATTATGTTTCCAAAGTGGCTTTGATCAATAATATTATCTGTTAGAACCATGAGCATTTTAGTATTCTCTCGAAATTCGAATTTTTACCCTGAACTATAGCCTTGGTATTGATTGTTTTCATTGCAAAATCAATCGTTTCATATTGAGCCGAAACTGTTTCTAGAGTTAGATAATGATGTCCTTATTATGTTTCCAAAGTGGTTTTGATCAATAATATTATCTGTTAGAACCGTGAACATTTTAGTATTCTCTCGAAATTTGAATTTTTACCCTGAACTATAGCCTTGGTATTGATTGTTTTCATTGCAAAATCAATCGTTTCACATTGAGCCGAAACTGTTTGTAGAGTTAGATAATGATGTCCTTATTATGTTTCCAAAGTGGTTTTGATCAATAATATTATCTGTTAGAACCGTGAACATTTTAGTATTCTCTCGAAATTCAAATTTTTACCCTGAACTATAGCCTTGGTATTGATTGTTTTCATTGCAAAATCAATCGTTTCATATTGAGCCGAAACTGTTTCTAGAGTTAGATAATGATGTCTTTATTATGTTTCCGAAGTGGTTTTGATCAATAATATTATCTGTTAGAACCGTGAGCATTTTAGTATTCTCTCGAAATTTGAATTTTTACCCTGAACTATAGCCTTGGTATTGATTTTTTCATTGCAAAATCAATCGTTTCATATTGAGCCGAAACTGTTTCTAGAGTTAGATAATGATGTCCTTATTATGTTTCCAAAGTGGTTTTGATCAAAAATGTTATCTGAAGAGGTTTTAGTTTAGCTGAAACAATTTTGTAATCAATTAATTTAATGTTTTAAATTTCTATACTATACTAGGGTAGTTTATTGATTGAGTTATATCAAGCATTTGGTATGGAGTATCAAATACTAGGTAGTGTATCAATGTTCCTTAAACCTTTAGCCTCATCTGCAGCTGGAGAGAAAGTTCATGATAGACTTGCATTAGCAGGTATGTACATGTATGCACATAGCTCGTTCAGTGTTCTACCCAACTGGTTGCTGTGAATATAATCATCTCTTACATGAATTAACCACCTCTTAGATAATACTACTGAGACAGAATTAAGTACATACTGGATAAACAGCACTAAATGCAATGTAAAATCTGACCTCCATTCTTAATATTCTGGGTAGAGAATGCTAGTTAGCTAGGTATTGAGTTCATTGTCCATCTAATTCATGAATGCTATATCATCCTTATACATATAGTTTATATCTCTATAGTTAGTATGTAGTTTAATGAATATTGTGCCATCTTTGCAGAATGCAATTTTTATCCACATTCTCTATCTCACTTGCAACTTATCTTGTCCTGTACCTCTGATATTGTGTTAGCCTCATGTTGCCAGATGTTCAAGGAGTGAATATTTAGCAGGACAAGACTATTATTGTTTGTAAAAGAGTTTCCCTGAATTTCATCCAGCATGTATACCTTCATATAACAGCCTCAGTTGTTTGGTCCCCCTAGTAGTTTATGCAGGTTAATCACACAGTTTATGCTCCCCACAGGTACAGAGAAATTGGCCACTATATCTAAAGTTGGTACACTAGACTGTTGGATGAAACTAAAGCTACCTATCACTCAGTCAACACATCTGTTCCAAGAGAGGTCCGAACGGAGACCATTCAATACTAGCCCGCAATCTACTGATACTATTAATAATAATGAATTGATTATTAATATTATTAGATGTACTGACTTGCCTATGTCCACACAAGGTATGTATACTGACAAACTTGAGTATTACATACATATATAATTAGGGAATCTAGTTAATCAGTGGTATAGGAATGGGTCCAGTAAGTAATTAGGTAATATAGGTATGGGTCCAGCATACTAAAGTCCATCCAAGCTGAGTTGATCCCCGGAAGTAGTGAGGGAGTGTGTACAGTAGATCAGTGTCTCCAGAATTATAACAGTTATTGAAATAATTCAAATTCCACGAGATGCGCACCTGTGGGAGGAACTCAGTGATACCAAAAATGTCAAGATTGGTCTAAATTAACGAAAGTTAATTTGAATTTTCTGAGGATCTTCTCAGGTTGGACAGACTTTAGTCGGGTAGTATAGGAATGGGTCCAATCTAAGTGATATAGAAATCGGTCTTGTCAAGCAGCTACAATTTATGAATCTTTAAAACATTTGCTCATGTTGGCAAATATAAATCATTATGACTATAATAAAATGGTCCACTTAATTTCGGCTCAAAAATGATTTAATTCCATTTTAGGTCAGCCTCCATCAGCTTATGTGATGTATAAATTTTACGAGTATCCCGATCATGACACACCTATATCACAACCAACCACTTCTCCAGACTTTGATAACATACAACATTATGAAGTTATAATGGGGAGCTCTTTACATTCTTATCTCAAAGAAGATGTGTGTCTGTGTGTGGATATGTGTGTGTGTCTATGTGTCTGTGTGGATATGTGTCTGTCTGTCTGTCTGTCTGTTTAGGTCACTCGTGTATTACATGTGTAGTGTACATGTCTATGTATCTGTGCTTGTTTCATGTTACACTGTGTCATGTACATGTACATGTATATGCAGTCTTCTGCCCACACTGGTCAGGAATAACCACCACTCACATGAATTAACCACCTCTCAGATAATACATATATAGGCTATTGAGATAGTATTAAGTATATACTGGATAAACAGCACTAAATGCATGTAGAATCCAACCACCACTCAGCCACTACTCAGATGAGTTAACCACCTTCTAGATAATACATATATAGGCTACTGAGACAGAATTAAGTATATACTGGATAAACAGCACTAAATCCATGTAGAATCCAACCACCACTCTGGGCAGAACACTGTGGAAGTGTATATAATTATAATTGTATGACATATAATATTGAACATGTCATAGGATCTTGAAGTATATGTTTTCAATTATGATGACTCCATTGATGATAATTACATTGGTATGACAAGTATTCCATTAATACAACTCTCTAATGGACATGAAATAGAAGGGACTTTCCCTTTATTTTCAGTGAGTTATTTAATACACATCAATAGCTGGTGGGTCATGTGACTACACTAGAAGGGTAACACATATCAATAGGCCTTACTTCCAGTGGGTCATGTGACTACACTAGAAGGGACTTCCCTTTAACACACATTAATAGGCCTTACTTCCTGTGGGTCATGTGACTACACTAGAAGGGACATATACTAATTAATTAACTGTTTCAGAGAGGTTTAAAACATTTTCCTAGAGTTACATAATGATGTTTTCATTAGGTGTACAAAGATCAAAAATGTCTATAGAAATTGTGAGCACCTTATTGTTCTCTAGAAACTTTAATTGGACCTTGTGCTCATTTGAACCGAATTTTCTCCTGAGTTAATATCCGAGTTCCTCTATACAGATATACTGTATGTTTACATTTCTCAGGCACTTGGAGATAAAAGCGGACATATAGTTCTAAAGATCTTTTGGAAATCTCCTTATCGTGTTGATCAGTCTCTTTATTCATCACCTTTTAGTAGCAAAGGATTAATGTCTACAAATGTAAGAAAATGGATTTCAGTAATTTATGGGCATTTCAAATTGATGTGTATGTTGTAATGTAATGGATATAACATATATTGACCTTTTGATACATACATGTACATGTGAGCTGAAGCATGCATAGGCAGGTTAATTGGAAAGATAAGTGATGAATGTTTTGCCTGGATATCAAATGTAGGCCAAACTGTGATGATTCTACAATTTAATTAATACATGTATCATGGGGGGGGGAAGGTTATTGCATGTATTATAGTAACATTGATGGTAAATTCTAACTAACCAAAGTTTCCCTGCCAATATACATTGTGTTATGCTGTGTGTATTACATGTATATATCTCCATAGGAGACACTAGCTGGAGTAAATAATGTTAGATTTCTGGAGAAAAGACAGCTATGTGATATTCCATCATTATCAAACAGTCTTGTACTAACAGACAAAGATGCTTCCTTATCTTCCAATATACCAAACAATGAACCAGTAGCCACACCATTATCTGAACTACAGAATATTACAAATGGACCAGTAACCAAACCATTGGTTGAATCAAAGAAACATACTATTGGACCAGTAACCAAGCCACTAGATGAACCACAAAAGTATACCATTGGACCAGTAACCAAGCCACTAGATGAACCACAAAAGTATACCATTGGACCAGTAACCAAGCCACTAGATGAACGACAAAAGCATGGCAATGAAGATGATGTACAATTGAATCCAGTATCCGTTAAACCACTAAATAGATTGGTAGATACTGTTGAGTCTCTCAAACCAAAGTTACCCCATGGAGATGAAGATGATAGTTTATCATTGACAGAATTAAGTGAACAAGAGATTGATGAAGAATTGGAGGAAGAAGATGAGTTGACTACTGTCACTGAAGACACCCTGTTTGAAGAAACTCTTAAATCAAAAGGTACATACAACTATAGTATTATAATTACCTGATTGTTGTTACCACACACAGCATATGCGCAAGGGGTGTGATCAGTTCCGTCTGTCTGTCTGTCTGTCTGTCTGTCCATGTGTCCTGACTAAAAAATTCGGAAAGTATTTTGTAGTAGTATAGTTTGAACATCTTATAAGCACATCAGTCAGCTAGAAAGTACATGTGTATTAATATAAGAACTTATGCATATCTTCAAGAGCCTAATACAGTTTGTCAATATTCGCAATTTTTTTATTATCAGTTCAGAAATGTCCACCATTTTTCAGTCTGTCACACCCTTCATGATAATTATAATAATTGTAACACATATCCACAATACAGTATTGCACAAGGTACATGTTCTCAGATCATCTAGTTTCAGTGATGGGTTTCTTTGAACATTAGCTGCTAAAGAAGTCCTTCGGACTAAACGTGCTTTAATGAAAAACATTTATTGTGTTAACGTTCGAGGAACCCATGATGAGTACATATACTATATATATTTTAATTTGTACTATGTTGAATATATAACACAGAATATACCGTAGCACTACTGTGAATGAACTACAGTAGTGTATGTACATGTACAATACATGACAAATGCCACTTACACTTTCTATAAAAGGTTCTCCAGTTTTATCAAGTTCCAAACCTTCGGTAATGTTGATGAAAGAAGGAGATGAGATTGATGAAGAGAGCCTATTAGGTGATTCTTTAGATCTCATATCTGATAACGAGGATGAGGAGGAGGAGGAGAACGATGGAGATAAGAAAACTGACATCGCTGTTGAAACACCACTCTCTGGAGGAATTGAAAAGAAAGGAATCAACAGTAAAGAGGTTGTAATTATAACTATATGTATGTGTTCATTATACAAGGGAGGAGAGGGAGAGGGAAGAGTAGAGGTACATGTAAGGGAGGAGAGGGAGAGGGAAGAGTAGAGGTACATGTAAGGGAGGAGAGGGGGAGGGAAGAGTAGAGGTACATGTAAGGGAGGAGACGGGAGGGAAGAGTAGAGGTACATGTAAGGGAGGAGAGGGGAGGGAAGAGTAGAGGTACATGTAAGGGAGGAGAGGTGGAGAGAAGAGTAAAGGTACATGTAGATGTAGAGACACACTTGTCCAGCTTTATCTTCATGTGTCCAGGACATTCATAGGAGTCCTAATGATGTCTTTGAGATATTATACTGAATACAGTGGGATATCCAGATCCCTTGTAGATAGGGAGGTAATGGTGGAAGGAGGACTGGACAATACTAACTTTTTATAAAACAGAAATGACTTTTATAATTAACTATTTATTATAGTTTATTTATTATAATCAACAGAATGTATAAACAGTTAATTATAAAAGTCATTGTACATTCTATTGATTGAAACAATAGATAAATAGTTACAGAAGTCATTGTACATTGTACATAGTTTATCAAAACAATGTACAAATATACAATGACGTTTCTGTCTATCAATAGTTATTGCTGATCATGTGACCTGTGGCCAATCAGAGTGCAGATATTGCGTCACGTGATTGACCATTAAATCACTTATTGCACACTTTTGCGTGCAATAAATAGTTATTGCACACTTTGCTCACCTCTACTAACGAAGCTGCTTCAACAACAATGGTAGTTCAACAGATCATCAACAAATCACTTAGAACACACTTGACAGTGCATCGTGTGTTTCAATGTAGCACTTGGGCAGTCAATAAAGGTCTCGTTTACATAATGCACGAGCCGAAGGCGAGTGCATTATGTAAACGAGACCTTTATTGACCCGCCCTCGTGCTACATTAAAACACGTAATCACGGTAAAGTGTGTTCTAACTATTACTTAATGTGTCACATAAATATAATGAGCATGCATTACACATTATGTTATTATAGTCAGCTTGTCATTATTGTATAAATCTGTAGACTTATATTAAAGTATCGTTAAAATCCTCATGATTTAGAGGGACTGCCTTTTTGGGGGGGGGAAAACCCTTCATTTTGACCAATCAAATAGCCTGTAGCCTGAGCAGCTTGAAGTCAGTTGATGATCATTGTACCATATCTTTCCTCAGGTCGCTTTCTCTCTCACAATCTTGTCATTCACAGCAGAAGAAGGAAGTAGTCTAACGACAGATCCATCCATCTCTCAGATCTTTGTTGAATACCAGTTCTTAGATTACGATGAAAGTGAACTTGAGACACCTTTTAGCCTACCATTACCGCCGCCAGGACAACCTGCTGTATTCAACTTTAGAAAAGGTTGACAAATAGACATATTGAGCACGCATGGGGCCAAGTACATTGGTACTTGTATTTAAATACAAAATTTGAAATACTAATACTTTACTTAAGCATGTACATGTACTGTACTTGTACATAAGTACTTGTACTTGTACATTAGTACTTGTACTTGTACATAAGTACTTGTACTTGTACATAAATACTTGTACTTGTACATAAGTACTTGTACTTGTACATAAGTACTTGTACTTGTACATAAGTACTTGTACTTGTACTTGTACATAAGTACTTGTACTTGTACTTGTACATAAGTACTTCGCTCAGTACTTGCAAGTACTTGTGAGTATTTCAAGTATTTTCAAATACTAAAAGTGTTTATCATATAATATCAAATCAAAGCATTTGCATAACAGGTGCTAAACTATTATCAATATCTGTAATATGTAGATTGAGAGACTCAAGATTCATACAGCTAATGATGTTGATTACACAGTACTTCAGTACTTCCAAATGTACTTGAATATACATTTAAGTTACTATTATCAAAAGTACTGTACTTGTACTAAAGTACTAACACGATGCTTGTACTCTGTACCTTGTACTAAAGTACTAACACGATGCTTGTACTCTGTACTTGTACTAAAGTACTAACACGATGCTTGTACTCTGTACTTGTACTAAAGTACTAACACGATGCTTGTACTCTGTACTTTGTACTTGTACTAACACGATGCTTGTACTCTGTACTTGTACTAAAGTACTAACACGATGCTTGTACTCTGTACTTGTACTAAAGTACTAACACGATGCTTGTACTCTGTACTTGTACTAAAGTACTAACACGATGCTTGTACTCTGTACTTGTACTAAAGTACTAACACGATGCTTGTACTCTGTACTTGTACTAAAGTACTAACACGATGCTTGTACTCTGTACTTGTACTAAAGTACTAACACGATGCTTGTACTCTGTACTTGTACTAAAGTACTAACACGATGCTTGTACTCTGTACTTGTACTAAAGTACTAACACGATGCTTGTACTCTGTACTTTGTACTTGTACTAACACGATGCTTGTACTCTGTACTTGTACTAAAGTACTAACACGATGCTTGTACTCTGTACTTGTACTAAAGTACTAACACGATGCTTGTACTCTGTACTTGTACTAAAGTACTAACACAATGCTTGTAACTCTGTACTTGTACTAAAGTACTAACACGATGCTTGTACTCTGTACTTGTACTAAAGTACTAACACGATGCTTGTACTCTGTACTTGTACTAAAGTACTAACACGATGCTTGTACTCTGTACTTGTACTAAAGTACTAACACGATGCTTGTACTCTGTACTTGTACTAAAGTACTAACACGATGCTTGTACTCTGTACTTGTACTAAAGTACTAACACGATGCTTGTAGATGCTTGTACTCTGTACTTGTACTAAAGTACTAACACGATGCTTGTACTCTGTACTTGTACTAAAGTACTAACACGATGCTTGTACTCTGTACTTGTACTAAAGTACTAACACGATGCTTGTACTCTGTACTTGTACTAAAGTACTAACACGATGCTTGTACTCTGTACTTGTACTAAAGTACTAACACGATGCTTGTACTCTGTACTTGTACTAAAGTACTAACACGATGCTTGTACTCTGTACTTGTACTAAAGTACTAACACGATGCTTGTACTCTGTACTTGTACTAAAGTACTAACACGATGCTTGTACTCTGTACTTGTACTAAAGTACTAACACGATGCTTGTACTCTGTACTTGTACTAAAGTACTAACACAATGCTTGTACTCTGTACTTGTACTAAAGTACTAACACAATGCTTGTACTCTGTACTTGTACTAAAGTACTAACACGATGCTTGTACTCTGTACTTGTACTAAAGTACTAACACAATGCTTGTAGATGCTTGTACTCTGTACTTGTACTAAAGTACTAACACAATGCTTGTACTCTGTACTTGTACTAAAGTACTAACACGATGCTTGTACTCTGTACTTGTACTAAAGTACTAACACAATGCTTGTAGATGCTTGTACTCTGTACTTGTACTAAAGTACTAACACAATGCTTGTACTCTGTACTTGTACTAAAGTACTAACACGATGCTTGTACTCTGTACTAGTACTAAAGTACTAACACGATGCTTGTACTCTGTACTTGTACTAACACGATGCTTGTATTTTGTACTTGTACTTAGCAAAACTTGCCAGTACTTGTAGTACATTCAAAAGTACAATGTACTTGGCCCTATGTTTGATATCGAGTGTATATGTACACATGTATGTTAGTGTGTTTGTGTATGTGACACAATGTGTGTATGCATATATACGTGGTATTAACTTGACTTTGTTGACTGTATGTATATATATTGGTAATTGCTTATCATCCATTTGTACACAGAGTTTAATATAAATCAAGACACTCACATCACAGCTTTAAGTCTTCTATTGGCTATGATTAACTCCACCAATGATAATGAGAAAAGGTCATTTATACCCTCACCATGTGACTCACATTATCGAGCATATGCACTTAATGAATAATACATGTCCCTCGCCATTTGGGTCACATATTACATGATTGATTATATAGTGTAGTTTTAGTTAACTTTAACTATAACTAAAACTCCTTTTAGTAAGGCATTGAGACTTTTAGTTAACTAAACTATAACTACAAATCTATTGCAATAACTATAACTATCTAAAATGAAAATTGGCTTATAATGCTCTAAAACCCTTTTAGTAAGCCGTTTTAGTTAATTAGCTATAATTAAAATTACAAAAAATTATTCATATAACTGTAACTAAAAGTGATCATTATTGTTATACTAAAACAACACTACTAGCGGATGATGATGCATAATCATGATACATGTAGTATTCTCAGTTATTGTCTAACTCTTTTAGAATTCCAATCACATTGGTAAGTGATCCTACAGAGGAGAATGACACAGAATGTCAAGAATTAGGAATGGCTAAGCTTGACCTACAAGAGGTAATGTTATATGAAATATACTAGGAGTTGTTACTTCATCATGAAATAATGTTATATTAAAGTCTCATATGGTGTGTTTTGGCATTGTCGTTGTATTCTGTGGTTTGTATAAGTATTATACTATATTGAATAGTTAATATATCTACAATACTATTCTGAAACCATACATTTACAATTAGTAGTTTATTTAACATCCTTTTTGTGGTCAATAGAAGTGTGAATATCATTATAATTGCAAACCCACAAGAGCTCTGCACCTCTACTGGATATATAAGCTGAGGACTGAGCCAACTAAAAGTCATCTCTGGTCTTCCCTCAGAACGAATAAATCTTTCGCCTTTTACTAAAGATTTCCGTGGGGGAGGACACTTGATGAGTCTAAATTAATTTTTTGTTGGCCTCCTCAGAGAGGCCTAAAATTTTTATTACAAAAATTTAAATCTGTTATGAATTTATGGCAATTCATTATACAATATGACATCTGTCTGTAAGTGTAATTATAATTATAACTAGATGTATGTAAAACATTGTGGGGACAAGCCTTCACAATTGAGCATGTATGTGCCACATACCCGGTACAGCACATGGACACAATGTTAGTTACTTTACCAGATCGTGCACATGTGGGAACTGACTTACGTATGTACGCAAGCAAGATTCTCGACTAGTGTGGGCCTCGCCCCAATAATTATGTACTCTTGCAGTTGTGTTAACATATATATAGTGTTCATTTTTAACATAATTATAGGTACTCAGTAAAGGAACTGATCATGTTATAGAGGATGTTGATGGTATGTAACAATGGACCATACATGTTTGTTATACATGTAATTACTAGTTATTATAATGTTATTATTAATTTAGTTCATAATCTGGAGAATGAAGAAGTCATTGGATACCTAACTATTGTGATAGAGGGACTTGATTCACTAAGACAAATACAGAACTCGTAAACAGCTGTTTCTAATATTATTATTATGTACTGTTTCATAAAAATAATTGATAATAATTATTATCCGGCTAAGCAAAGCAGCCACAGGTGGATGTAATTTCTAATGAATTAGCTTTCAAAAACGGAACCTGCATAAGTTAAGTCAACCACAAACAAAACAGTTATTGGTATGCTTTTTATGTGCCATTCATGTTTGCCTACCTTATTATTAGAAAGGGTTCATAATTAATTGCCGGGATCAGCAATGTTTTTACCCATACTATGATATTAAAGATTTTAACTGTTTGTAATGAAAATTTAGGCCTCTCTGAGTAGGCCAACAAAAAATTAATTTAGACTCATCAAGTGTCCTCCCCCACGGAAATCTTTAGTAAAAGGCGAAAGATTTATTCGTTTTGAGGGAAGACCAGAGATAAATTTACAGTGTTCAAATGCTTGACTTATATATCCACAGTAGGCACCATCCTCTTGTGGGTTTGTTATATAATAATATTCATTATTGAAACCACAAAGAGGGTGTTAATCAGACATAATTTACCATAACTCTGAATTTATAATAATATTTTTGGAATCTCTCGTGATGAATAGTTAACACTTTACTCATCGGTTTCACAAAGTATAAACACCTAGCTAGTTTCAAAGTTGCTTAAAATTTCAAATTAATTAAAAAGAGATGTTATTTGTCAGTGCAATCCATAACTAAACCACAGGAGCATGGCACTTTGTGCTTCATGGTTTGCTCCCTACAAATATAGAAGTTTAAGTAAGTTCAGAAAAATAAATCTCTTTACATTGCAATTATGAATACAGTAGTACAAGTATAGGATTGGTTGTATATGTTATCAAAGCTACAAACTTAGATATTGTACTAATGATTTGAGTAAACTTGCAGTTTAAAACTGCTTCAACTTTGTGCTTAGTATTTGTATCTACAAATGTTGAAGGAGAGTTATGTTATATATATAATAAGGAATCCAGGAAACAACATAAAAGGTATGACAATTATTATCATTAACATCCTCTTTGTGGTCAATAGAAGTGTGAATATCATTATAATTGCAAACCCACAAGAGTTCTGCACCTCTACTGGATATATAAGCTGAGGACTGTGCCAACTAAAAGTCATCTCTGGTCTTCCCTCAGAACGAATAAATCTTTCGCCTTTTACTAAAGATTTCCGTGGGGGAGGACACTTGATGAGTCTAAATTAATTTTTTGTTGGCCTCCTCAGAGGGGCCTAACATTTTTATCACAAACAGTTAAAATCTAACCCTTTTGTACTGCATGTAGAGTTATGTAAAATGGTGACTATAGGTCACACTTAGACTCACTAATATGTGTATTATTTTGATGAACCATTAATTCTGTTCTTGATCATAAAATATTCATGAGTCTTGTATTTACACTGCACCTAATATATTGAGAATTCGTCTCTATCAATAAAACCTTCTCTCAGAGCAAAACTTTTACTTAAGATTTTTGTGGGGGAATGAGACTGGGGGGACATTTGATGAGTCTAAATTACTTGGTACCTTGATGAAAACTCACCTTTACTTCTGCTGGAAATTATATTCATGTATAATTATTATGTATATATAGTTGATCTGATGGGAGGAGTTTTAAATGTTAGACTGGCTGAACAATGTTGCTGAAAGTTAAGGTTATTGTTATAGTGTTTTATGATTTAAATTTATTATTGATTATTACAGAAACTTACAGGAAAAGAGGTGAGAAAGAGTTGGGTCTGATTCAGTGACTGTTCAGAGAGTAGTTTATATAATTTTATGTATATATATGAGATTTTATATTATAAATTATAATTATGTTGCTTTTCTGTAGATGCAAATCACGATAGACCCAAAAGACACTGTAAGTATAGAGACTTGACTTTTTGTGCGCATACTTCAATATTAGTCTGGCAAGTCAGACCCATACCACAGGCCTAGGTATGGGTCTGACTTGCCAGACTACTTCAATATTTGATCTGATCAATTCTATCAATCTATTTCAAATCAGTATCTATCTATCATAATCAACATATATATATATATATATATATCTAACCAGCATCCATACTCATCCATGTATTCTCACTATGATAAAACCTGTTTTTGATAAAGCTCCCGCCACTAGTACTGACTGAATTGAACTTTTAAAGCCGGTTTCTTATTTAACGCTGCACAGTTTGGTTTCATTGCATACATAGATGGTATATTTAATTTATGATCACTAGAAGTAGTTAAGGTGTTTTTCCATTGAATCAGTGGTATACACACAAGGTGGCTAATTGTAGAGCCAATTTGGGTCCCACTTCATAACGTTGTTGTCTATGATCACATGTATAATTATATATATTATATGTATATATATGTAATTTATATATACATCCGAACAGATTCAGGAAGTTAAATTTAAAATTGAAGAAAAGGAAGGAATCCCTCCAGATCAACAAAGGTATGTAAGACATGTGCTAGTCTAGGTCAGGTTGGATCAGTGGTCCAGGTATCGAAATATGACTCCATCAGTGAGACAGGAGTTTTATAGTAATTTATTTTTTACTTGATCACAGGTTAATACATTCTGGAACGGAAATGTAAGTAATCTTTTAATCAGTATGATTATAATTAAATTATGGTTTATAATTACCCGGCAGGGAAAATGGGAGGACTGTTGGATCATATCAACTATCAAATGGATCAGCTATACATCTAGTGCTACGTCTTCGATGAATAATTGTTGAATCATTGTTTTTTTATAATAACTGTTTATTAATTATTTATTGTGATACATAATACTGTGCTGTGTCATACACTAATGAACTGAGTCATTTTACATTTCCGTATATCTCCGGATATTTTTTAATGATTTGTATAAGGAGGGGTAATTCAGATTCTCTTTTTATTGCTAATATACTGCTCTAGACTATTCAAGATGTTGATCAAAGTAAAAGTAAGTGTAACAATAAACTGATATTATATTAGATTAATGCTTGACTTCTTCTCTTTCAGACACTCACAGGAAAGGAGGTAAGCTGTCTAATATATATATATATATATATATATATATATATATATATATATATTTTATATTTATGACTGTTGGTGCACAAAATAATATATATATATATATGTATAATACAGATATTGTTAGATCAGCTGATAAGAAGGCACTTCGTTTATATTCATACTACACTATGCCATGACTTGTATTATTAGTATGTACTGTATGTATGTATATATGTTCGTATGGTCTATATACTAATACATGGGTTGTGTAGTATGAATAGTAACATGCTGCTGTTCTTGTCGGCTGATCTGTATTTTCTAGAGAGCCATACAGTTTATTTATTGTTAAGGGGTGTGGTACAATTTGGTATCTAATCAAACTATGCACTTCCATCCAGTTCTACAAACACTGCCATATTATATTATAATTATTATTATTAGTTTATTATAAACATTACAACTGTTATTTGTTCTAATCACAGATTGATATCGACATTGAACCAACAGATAAGGTATGTTCCTAGTACAATAGAGAGTGTGTAATTAGCTATGAATATCATTAAAATTTGAGGCAAAGATATGTAGCTGAAGCTCAAACACACAAATCCATACTTTACAGTTTCTTTTAGTGATCAAGTCCTATTTAAATGTCCATATCAGCTACAAATCAACTGCTAGCTACCCATTTTGACAAGCCTAACACATTTGATTCAAATGTCACAAAAGAGTTAATGTCATATAGCCCAAAGATGTTGGAATATGTCGCACATCGCTAGTATACATGAAGCGAGAGTCATGCCATCTATAGACACTGTATAGTAAAATAGACTGTCTTATGACTTATTTCTCATGTTTGTAGGTCGAAAGGATAAAGGAGAGAGTTGAAGAGAAAGAAGGCATACCTCCACCACAGCAAAGGTATTATATAGTTTAATCAAGGATTTGATTTTTAAGAAGAATCCACAACGATAATAATATTATAGTTATTATTGCTGTATTTATTAATGTGTGAATTACACATTTCTTCAGTCTCATCTCAAGCTGCCTAATTGAGAAAAGGTGTCATTACCTGCTGACACTATAATGAAAAATGAAGAGGTTTAATAGTAATATATTCTTATACATACTTCAAGAAGTACTATCAAGGGAACTTAGGGAATACGCTTATACAACATCCATTCATTTCTTTAGTAATAAAATTATATATAATTATGTATAATTTATAGTGTGGGCAGCTGAGGATGAGACTAGATAACACCTATACACAATATACATTATATCTTTCTTCCAGGTTAATCTTTAGTGGAAAACAAATGTAAGTTATTTTGAAGTATAGTATTATACATTCATCAACTCAATCACACATTCGTTGCAATCAGTCGGTCCTTCATTCATCTATTTATCTATCTACCCATCAATATAACTCATCATCTATCATTTATCTATCAAGCTATCTATCCATCAATATAACTCATCATCTATCATTTATCTATCAAGCTATCTATCCATCAATATAACACATCATCTATCATTTATCCATCAATATAACTCATCATCTATCATTTATCTATCAAGCTATCTATCCATCAATATAACACATCATCTATCATTTATCTATCTATCCATCAATATAACTATTCATCTATCATTTATCTATCAAGCTATCTATCCATCAATATAACTCATCATCTATCATTTATCTATCTATCCATCAATATAACTCATCATCTATCATTTATCTATCAACCTATCTATCCATCAATATAACTATTCATCTATCTATTCTAAAGACGTCTCCTTTATATATAGGAATGATGACAAAACTGCCGCAGATTATAAGATTCAGGGTGGATCGGTTCTGCATCTTGTCTTAGCGTTGAGAGGTGGACACTAAGATATATATGAACCCACAAAAGAATGTTTCTGCATATATTATTATTCAATCAATATGTAGTTGTATAACAAAACATGTTTCTTGTAGCTAAATACATCTAATAATAGTAACATGAAATAATGATTCTATTAATAGTAACATGGTTAATTGGGTCTAATAATAGTAACATGTTGCTAATTGGATCTAATAATAGTAACATGAAATCATGATTCTATTAATAGTAACATGGCTAATTGGGTCTAATAATAGTAACATGTTGCTAATTGGATCTAATAATAGTAACATGAAATCATGATTCTATTAATAGTAACATGGCTAATTGGGTCTAATAATAGTAACATGTTGCTAATTGGATCTAATAATAGTAACATGAAATCATGATTCTATTAATAGTAACATGGTTAATTGGGTCTAATAATAGTAACATGTTGCTAATTGGATCTAATAATAGTAACATGAAATCATGATTCTATTAATAGTAACATGGCTAATTGGGTCTAATAATAGTAACATGTTGCTAATTGGATCTAATAATAGTAACATGAAATCATGATTCTATTAATAGTAACAAGAAACTGAATCTAAAAATACTAAATTACAAGTCTAATAATAGTAACACTGAATCTAATAATAGTAACAATGTAATAGTATTGTACTTCAATTGAATGTAATAAGTTACACTGAACATTGATTTGATGTAGTATATCCAATTTAGTCACAAAATCAAACTGAATATATGATATTATAAATGTTAAATGAGTTTTGATGAACAGAACTTAAATAAATATGATTATACTATGAGTGTCACAGGATAAATGATTTTGAAATAATACTGAGTCAAATTTAATCCCAACTATAACTAATCCTATTTGAATTTCATTCAGTAAATTTGGTAACCACTTGTTATGTTGCTTCTGTCGTGGGTACCGCCTTTTCTGTCACAATTTTAATGGCAGAAGCATTATTGACAGCCAAGTCAGTAACCAGTGGCTCTTCTGTCAACTTATCTGTCACCATTTTGGTAGAAGAAACTTTACTGACAATAACTACTGGCTCTTCTGTTACCTCGTCTGTCACCATTTTGATAGGAGAAACTTTACTGACAGTAGTAACCACTGGTTCTTCTGTTACCTCGTCTGTCACCATTTTGATAGGAGAAACTTTATCAACAGCTAAGTTGGTAACCACTGGTCCCTCTGTCGTGGCTATCGCCACATCTGTGACCCTTTTGGTGGGAGATACATCAACATTGACACTTTTCAAGACACTTCTCCCATCAACTTGTTCTTCGATGACTTTAAAAACTTCAGCGTGTTCACCTACACTATCACTATCACCTCCTACACTTTTTAAACCATTCTCCGAGGTGAAGTTACGATCGAGAAGTGCTTCAAGCGCAGAGTCTGATATAATCTTCTGGCTTTTCACCACTTTATCATGATCAACAGATTTCAATAACTCAACTAGATCATCTAATGTCAACTGAGTATCACCTCTGTTATATCCTTTGAATTTTCCTGAAGTAACAATTGAATGTGACTTAATTTTCAAAAAGGAACACATCCCCACAAAATAGTTTTGACACGATTGCCATTTGGGCTATAGCCTTGGTGCTCACTTCATACCAAAATATTGTATCAGATTGAAACCTTTTCTAGTGATGTCCTTATAAGATTTTAAAAGATGTACTTGTGACTTGTACTGTACAAGTACAAGTACAGTAAATGTACTTTTACATGTACAGTACAAGTACTTGTACTGCTTGTACATGCACAGTACAAGTACATGTACAAGTACTTGTACTATACATGTACTGTACATGTACTGTACAAGTACAGTAAATGTACTTGTATATGTACAGTACAAGTATATGTACATGTACAAGCATTTTTACTAAGTGTTTGAGGATGTACTTAAGCACTTTCTAAAGTGCTTCACCTGATGTCCGAGTTACATAATGACTTCCTTGAGGGTGTACTTCTCTGGTACACATACATGTACAGTGTATGTACATGTATAATTATGTACATGCAAACCTTTATGTATAACAATTTTCTCCAATCTTCTCTTTCCAGCTGCTCTCTCTACGATATGTTGGTCTATAGTATTAGCTGTTACATATCTATATATTATGACAGGTTTTGTTTGACCAATACGATGACATCTATCCTGGGCCTGAAGATCAACCTGAGGGTTCTGAGTACAATGAGTTTGTAAATAGATCATGATGCATCGATAATAGATTAGACAGGGATCAGACACCTGACAATATCTGATATAATAATGCCTCATTAATGATCAAAATAGGTCAAAATAATCTTATTATTATTGTGTCTAAACATGTCTCAACAGTTATTAAGAATTGGTTAGATAAATGGATACATTAGTATTCACAATTAGGATGTGATAACTTCATACATACTATAGTGTAACAGTTTAAGGTTAATACATGATTATATTGTAAATTAATAACTTATATGTAATATAGTGTATAGTTTAATGCCGTAAGGTTAATACATGATTATACTGTAACTTAATAATTTATACTGTAACTTAATAATGAAGCAATGAATTGAAATTTAACATACACAAAAAAGCATGGGAAGGACTATTATATGAAAATGGTGAAGGTAAAAAGATTGTTGGACATTCCAAAACTAAAGTTATGAACATTTTTCTGAGGTCATGGTGAACATGAGTGACCTTTAGTGTTTAATGATGGATATTTGAATATACAATGTATAGTAGTGTGTTGTGTACTTACCCAATCTGAATCATATATAATAACAGTATCAGCTGCGGTTAGATTGATCCCTAATCCACCAGCTCTAGTACTCAATAAAAACACATTACAATCTGGACTCTCTCTGAACCTGGTCATCTATGATAGATAGATAGAGATACAACATGTAGATAGATACATGTAGATAGGATGAATGGAGTTAGTCATAGATTATGTACATGTACTTTGAAAAATCAAATATTCCTACTACATGTACACTATGTACATGTACTGTACTACATGTAGATGTACTGTATTACTTGTACACGTACTGTACTACATGTACATACTGTACACGTACTGTACTACATGTAGATGTACTGTACTACTTGTACACGTACTGTACTACATGTACATACTGTACTACATGTACACGTACTGTACTACATGTATTATGAGGTACATGTACTACTACATGTACATGTACATTTATATATATACAGTGTGTATATCTTACCTCAGTGTCTCTAACAACATAAGACATTGTTCCATCAAGTCTAGCATATCGGAGTTCTTTAATATCCATGTAATCTTCTAACAAATCTAACAACTGAGTCATTTGAGAGAACACAAGAACCTATAAAATGAATAATAATTATTTAATGACTAGAATACATATATGGGCAGAAGCAATATTTGGTTACTTCGGAATCATAATATTGTATTTATATTAGGCCTGTGCGATAATGAAAAAACCTATATCACGATAATAATCCCAACTATCACGATTATCACGATAATTAATTGATTTCAAGAATAACTGAACAACATATTTATTTAATTTCAATTCAATGAATAAAAGTTAAATTATTATTAAGGAGTAAGATTCTTAAATGCCTCTGTTATTGAGTGCTGACCTGGTTTAGACAGTTCAGACACATGGAACTAGTAGCTATTTTAGATGAAACACTATCATATTCATCTTTATGGTTGTATTGCAGATGGACAATCAAGTTAGTGGTATTTTCTTTGTAAGACAGCACAAAACACAGTGAACTGTCTGTCTCTTGTTTTTATCCGGCTCCAGAAATTTCCCCTCTTGTGCTAGAAACCCGAAATATTTCCAAACAGGACTTTTGGCCTTCTCTAAAGGTAGGTATTCAAAATTAGAAGCCATCGTTACTCGACGAGATGCTTGTAAGTGTATCGATTGAACAATGTGTGATCACGTGTGAGCAGTATGCGCATGCGCAAATTATCACGATAAGAATGTCAACATTATCGTTATCGCGATTATCGCACAGGCCTAATTTATATACATGTAGTATGGTATGGTATAAGAATTGTAGTATGTGTATAGGCATTGTTAGAACCATGAGCATTTTAGTATTCTCTCGAAATTTGAATTTTTACCCTGAACTATAGCCTTGGTACTGATTTTTTCATTGAAAAATTAATCGTTTCAGATTGGGTCAAAACTTTTTAGAGTTAGATAATGATGTCCTCATTTTGTTTCCAAAGTGGTTTTGATCAATAATACTATCTGTTAGAACAGTGAAGATTTTAGTATTCTCTTGAAATTTGAATTTTTACCCTGAACTATAGCCTTGGTATTGATTTCTTCATTGCAAAATCAATCGTTTCAGATTGAGCCGAAACTGTTTCTAGAGTTAGATAATGATGTCCTTATTATGTTTCCAAAGTGGTTTTGATCAATAATATTATCTGTTAGAACCGTGAGCATTTTAGTATTCTAGGATTATATCAGTGTACATGTATACCTGTATGTTCTCAATGAAGTATGACATCGTATTGTGTGGTTTGTGTAAGTATTAGATAGGGTAATATACATGTACATGTACATGTACATGTACATACAATACTATCCTTATACATGTACATGTATGAAGAAACAACCCAGTATGTACATGTATGTATACATGTATTAATGTATGTGCATTAAGGCTGGAAGAAAGGTTTGAATATTCGTTCGTTTGCTGCACATTCAAAGCTAAATTTCCACCCTCGAAGATCCACTGCTACACTGATAATAACACATGAGAACCTTTGTCCCAGCCCTAATGTGTATTAATGTACATGTATGAATATACATGTATGTGATAACTGACCTTATGACCTCTCTCTAAGAGAGCAGGTAGCATTCTGTCTAATAATAACATTTTACCACATGAAGATATAAGTTCAGAATCAATCTTGAACTCTCCATCCTCTGTCATAGGGAACTCCAGCAGGTATGGATGGTTACAACATTTACGTAACATCACCCATACTGAAGTCATCTTGATTCTTGACATAGAAGTGGTTCTAACAGTTCTACAAAACAAGAATATGTACATGTACATACATGTACATGTATATTGCAGAGTGGGAAATAAGCCTAGCATCTGGTGACAATCCAATCACATTGACATACGTACATGCATAGCTATGTACATGGACTGTGCATTTTTAAAATCTAGTGCTCCTTCTTGCTTCCTGGATAAAATGGCTGACTACTGTACTCTAATGTATAATGTACATGTACATGTAGCACACTGTATTGTATTGTACTGTAATATAATGTACATGTACATGTAGTACACTGTACTGTATTGTATAATGTACATGTACATGTAGCACACTGTATTGTATTGTACTGTAATATAATGTACATGTACATATAGTACATTGTACTGTATTGTACTGTAATATAATGTACATGTACATGTAGTACACTGTACTGTATTGTACTGTAATATAATGTACATGTAGTACATTGTACTGTATTGTACTGTAATATAATGTACATGTACATGTAGTACACTGTACTGTATTGTACTGTAATATAATGTACATGTAGTACATTGTACTGTATTGTACTGTAATATAATGTACATAGTACACTGTACTGTATTGTACTGTAATATAATGTACATGTACATGTAGT
The DNA here is from genome assembly GCA_947044365.1 of Petrosia ficiformis. Classification (NCBI taxonomy): domain Eukaryota; kingdom Metazoa; phylum Porifera; class Demospongiae; order Haplosclerida; family Petrosiidae; genus Petrosia; species Petrosia ficiformis. The sequence goes on along the minus strand of OX345642.1, from coordinate 6,685,709 downwards.
ACACTGTACTGTATGTACTGTAATATAATGTACGTAGTACATGTATGTTGTGATGTTTTTGTGATGTACTTTTGAATATGTTCCACTTTTCCAAAAACGTCTCCATAATCCATGTCACCTGTAAGAATATCTTCAAACTGTTCATCAGTGATATCAGTATTTCTATAAAAAATAAAAAAAAATTATACATCTCATGTACATGTACACAAGTGTATGCTCCAACCATCATCTATCCATTACACTTGTACATGTATGGCGACCCATCATTTACATGTAACTGTCCACCCTCTATTCATCTACATCCTTTCATCAATTCATTCATCATCCACTTACATGTACATGTATCTATCCATCCTTTCATTAATCTACCAATCCACTACCCATCCATCTGTCTGTTTGTCCGTCTGTACATCCATCCACCCATCAACCCATCCACCCACCCGTCCATCTACCCAACCACACACCCACCCAACCATCCATCCACCCATCCTGATTCCATCCATCCCTTCAAATATTTATCCATCTATTTGCCTAAGAAACTAACTTAAATATTTGTTTCCTATTCCTAGTTGATCTTCTCTCAACATCCATACTACAATCCTGAGACACATTCTCCTTCTCCCCCTCATACTCAAGCTGATTTTTCATATCCCATTTTTCCAAAGTCTTCTTTCTCTCTTTCTCCACGACATCCATTATCGTTTCGTTTAGTATACTAGTATAATATTTCTCCTGTAACTCTGTTAGCGGGGCATACACTAATATCTCCTTTTTAGGAGGGATGCACAATTCAACATCTGTTTTTAATCTTCTCAGTAGAAAAGGTGTAAGAATCTAGTACATATATATTATTAAATAATAACAATTAATTTATATAAGTAGATGTAGTGTATACATATCATGGTATACCTCATGTAATGTAGTTAGTACATGTACACATATACCTCATGTAATGTAGTTAGTACATGTACACATATACCTCATGTAATGTAGTTAGTACATGTACACATATACCTCATGTAATGTAGTTAGTACATGTACACATATACCTCATGTAATGCAGTTAGTACATGTACACATATACCTCATGTAATGTAGTTAGTACATGTACACATATACCTCATGTAATGTAGTTAGTACATGTACACATATACCTCATGTAATGTAGTTAGTACATGTACACATACAGTATACCTCATGTAATGTAGTTAGTACATTTTCTTCTCTTTCTCTGGCTATGATATGTGAAGACGATTCCTTTTCATCTACAACTGAACTAAAATCAAACCATGACTGGAAACTGCATGTAAAGAGGAGATACATGTACATGTACATGTACTAACAGTATACATGTACTATATGCATGTACATGGCAACTATGTGTATAGAGGAGATACATGTACATGTAAATGTACATGTACTATATACATGGCACCTATATGTATAGAGGAGATACATGTACATGTACATGTACTAACAGAGTACTACAGTATACATGTACTATGTAGATGGCAACTATATGTATAGAGGAGATACATGTACATGTACTAACAGTATATAGCTGTACATGTACTATTATCTACTATATACATGGCAACTATAGAGGAGATACATGTACATGTACTAACAGTGTACTACAATATACAGCTGTACATGTAATCATGCCTGAAAGAAAACATGAAATGGTGGACTCTAACCTATTTAGATCATCAAAAATATCAGGTAGTAGAAAGTTGAGTAATGACCATAGCTCAGCTAAATTATTTTGTAATGGAGTTCCTGTTAACAGAAGTCTATTAGCAGCATTATAAGTTTTGAGAATCCTGGAGAAATACATGTATGTACGTACATATAAACACATGTAAATGTACAGAATGAAACATGATACATACATGTACATGTACATTGTACATAAAAGAGGCATGTGTACATATAGTACATGTACATGTACAAGTACTACATTTGTATGTGTACATTCATGTGTGTAGATATACACATAAAAATGCTACATACATGACATACAAGTACTACATGTACATGTGTGTGTACATTCACATGTGTAGATATACACATGCAAGTGCTACATACATGTACATGCATACATACATGTACATGTATACATACATGTACAATTACTATGTGTAAATTCATGTACATGACAATTCAGTGTACAAGCATGCGTATTAATACATGTGCCTAGCATGCTAGCAATAGGCGTAGACAAACACACACAACAAACAAACAAGCAGCCACAATGGCTTCATTAAACATTACTGCAGCCACTTAGGCTATAATCAGCCACCATGTACATGTACATGTATGTGTACATGTATGTGTATTGTACATGTGTATACAAATACAAACCTTATGAGTTTACAGTTAAGATTTTTGATTCTATGTCCCTCATCAACAACAAGGAACTTCCATTCTTTATCAGCCAAGAGTTTATAGTCATTCATACATATACCATAGGATGTCACAACCACGGGGTAAATATGAGATTGACTCTTCTGTTTACGATGTGGAAACATTTTTCTAAACATTTGGTATCTCTCATCCTCTACACCATGATATAGTACAACAGGAATCTACACACATAAAATAAAACATGTTTTCTATTAAATAAGAGATGGCTACATGAGCATGTTTTCTAAAGATGGCTATGTGTGTTTAAAACTAAGAAGGGAGAATTTAGATTCGAATGTGCAGCAAACGAAAGAAGGTTCGATCGAACATTCAAAGCTTTTCCCCAGCCCTAATAGATATATTATTATTAGTGATGTGAGATACACATCGATATATCTAAATATATATTTCATTGAATATCGTGATACAATATTGGCTTTTGGGTATATCGATACACTAGCGTGGACAGCTTAGCAACCTGGCTTTTCCCATTTGTCTAATTTTATACCTAAAAGCAATCATAACAAGCTAGTGTGCATAACTTTGATTGATTTCTTTTACCATTTCTTGACAAATACAACCAAACAGGACATTATATAATCATTTCAAGTATTGTAATACCAGTGTTAGCTCATATGGTGCACCATTGACCCAAAGAGCTTCTTATTTGGCACTGCACAGTTCTTACTTTGGGCCAGTGGTGCAGATAATTATGATTATATTGTCACTAACAGCATTAACTCTTGTTAATTGGTCTAAGATGTATTCCCAATGGCGCACATACTAATCATTGTTGAGCCAATTTGGTTCATGGTTCAAAATGTATCAAAAACTCAGCGTGATACTATATCGTATCGTGGTATTTTAGGTAGCAATATACAACACTATATTTTAGTCGTATCACACATCATGATCTCTGTTCCTTACAGATGGCGTGAATCTTTTGAACTCAGCTACCCAATTAGGTACAGTGGACAGAGGAGCTACAACCAGAAAAGGTCCTTTGACTCCCATTTCTACCAAATGAGCAATTACAGCAATACATTGTAGGGTTTTCCCCAGTCCCATTTCATCAGCTAATATTCCATTTATACCATTCTCATATAACACCTGTAAAGGGATATGATAAGGAGATGGATAGATAGAATAGAACAAATACACTGTAGATAGATGGATTGATGAATAGACAGAAATCAGATATATGTACTTTGTAGATGGATGAATAAATGGATGGTCAATACATTTATGATTCAAACCATTTTTTTGATAAGCTCATATGGCACACCATTAGCCCAAAGAGCTTCTTATTTGGGACTGCACAATTCTCTCTTTGGGCCAGATGGCACAGTTAATTATGATTATATTATCACTAACAGCATTAACTATTTCTTAATTGGCTCAAGATGTACATGTATTCCCAATGGCACACACACTAACTATTGTTGAACCAATTTGGCCCATGCTTCAAAATGTATCAAAAACTAATTCAAACATACATGTACATGTATGTACATAGTAATACCATATACTGTACCTTAAGCCATTCCATCCCTTCTAATTGATAAGGTCTCATTATTCCTCCAACTACCAGTTTAGGTTGTGTAACAGGAATTGGCTTGCCTTCAAAATATCCTATAACCATTATAAGAGATAACATATAACACAGACGTACATGTGAAATTAAGAATTGTAATGCACAACAATGTACATGTACATGTACATGTATATGTACATGTACTACAGTGCATCTACATGTATGTGTACAGGTATATGTACATGTACGTAGCATTCATATACATGTATACATGTATGTAGCACTCATATACATGTACATGTATATACACATGTAGACTATGATGTGTCAGAATAGTATACATGTATGTCCAATTGTCCATGTACTGTATATGTACATGTAACATGAGCTTCATATACATGTACATGTACTGATTATCAGGGGTTCCCAATAGGTGATGTACATGTACATGTATGTGTACATGTACATGTGGGTGTACATGTATGACGTAATAAAAACAGACAAGACACAGACATTTTATTTTATAAATAGAAGACTCTATTCTCCCAAAAAAGGAAAACATGACATATAAATGTTTTTGATAAGCTTTGAAACATGAGCCATATTGGCTCAACAAATGCATGTGGTGCACCTTTGGGAATACATATAACATATGTATAGGAGAGTCTACACTGTGATACATGTACAGTACTTGTACATGTACTGTACATGTACATGTGATACATGTAAAGTACATGTAATTATATAGGAGATTAATACATGTACAGTACTTGTACATGTACTGTACATGTGATACATGTACAGTACATGTAATTATATAGGAGAGTCTACATTGTGATACATGTACAGTACTTGTACATGTACATGTGATACATGTACATGTAATTATATAGGAGCATCTACACTGTGATACATGTACAGTACTTGTACATGTACTGTACATGTACATGTGATACATGTACAGTACATGTAATTATATAGGATAGTCTACACTGTGATACATGTACAGTACTTGTACATGTACTGTACATGTACATGTGATACATGTACAGTACATGTAATTATATAGGAGAGTCTACACTGGGTTGTTTCTTCATATAAGAAGTCACGAAATTGTTACATTTATATAGTCTCATATGATATAAGAATTATGTTAGGAGTACTGACATTGTTAGGATTATATAAAGATGTTTTGTTCTTACTCAATGTGTAATATAGTTGCTATACTATCCTAATATGAAGTGATGACCCTACACTGTAATACATGTACAGTACTTGTACATGTACTGCACATGTGATACATGTACAGTACATGTCTCACTCACTCTCTTCCTCAATTTCCATGTCTTCTGTTACATGTATATCTGGATCAGAGACAAGCTTTATTTTATCTGCATCCTTATTCTTTCCTTGTATAGAGGATGATGTTTCCAATCTTGGACGTTTCTTTAATTTACCCTATTAAAATAACATGTTACATGTATTACAAAAACATCACATGACAATACATGTACATATACATATGTACATGTTGTATGTGTATACATGTGTATATGTACATGTACACATGTACATGTTGCATGTACATGTTGTATGTATATACAACTATACGTGTATATGTAAATGTACAAGTACATGTATATGTATATGTACATGTGTATGTTGTACATGTACATGTATTTGTGTCTACCTCACTGTCCATGAAATCAGACAGCTGGTAACTTTCTTCATCAGCTTTTCTTTTTTTGGATTTACTTCTTGTCATCTTGATATTAGTGTTCTTCTTACTAACATCTTGTGAATTACTAGTTTCAGTCGACTGGAAACAAATTGAGACATAATTTGACGATGAACAGAGGGAAGAATGAATGAATGTATAATTGTATACATGTACATGTGCTGCATGATGTGCACTGTATACGTATACATGTATATGTGTGTACACGTACATGTATACATTGTATATACATGTACAGTACGTGTACAAATAATGTACATGTACATGTGTATACATATACATGTGCATTGTATATGTACATGTACACATGTATGTGTGTACATATACATGTACATGTACATGTATTGTACAGTACATGTACACGTGTGTACATGTATATACCATGATATCACATACCTGGCAATTTTCTTCATCAGCTTTCCTTTTTTTGGATTTACTTCTTGTCATCTTGATGTTTGTACTAACATCTTGTGAATTACTAATTTCTGTTGACTGGAAAGACATGATTTGATGGATTAGTTAATTAAATGAAAGAAAGACATGTAAACTAAGAGGTACAGTAATGTAAACAAATGATGTCACTGTAACCATGGTTACAGATATACATGTACAAATAGTACATGTGTATGCTACAGATATACATGTACAAATAGTACATGTGTATGCTACCTTGTCCTTAGTCTTATCATCTCCATTTTTTCTCTTTCTCACTCTCTTTTTTCTCAACGATTCCTTTTTATTTGCTTCCATTTGATCTTCCATTTTCTTTAACAATAATTTACTGAATATACTACTCTTGTCCAGTAGATGTTGTAATCTGGCATATCTCTGAGATTCTACCATGTTAGAAACTTTTTGTACCTATTAAAAAAATAAATCTATCATCCAATGATGGTTAATAATTGGTTACATGTATGTACATGTACATATATTTATGTTTGTGCAACAAAGTATTACATTAATTAGCCATTAGTTCCAAAAATTGAGACAAATGGAACATTCACCTAAAACCTGAAACATTTCAAGCTAATTAATTATTCATAAGGATAGGGGGGGCCTGCAAGCTACAACCACCCCTCCCCCTTTACAAGGGCCTTGAGAGAACTCTGGTCATTCTTAAAATGCAAGTAATAAGTTGCTAATTAGATTAATAAAACCTTCAATTGTAGTACATAAACAAATTGATATTGAATATAATTGGCACAAACAAATCTCATTTCCAGCTCATAGGATGTACACAACACACATGTACGTGTATCCTATAATTAATTATTGCATCCACTAAATGTAGTGATTTAAAAATACTCAAAATACATTAATTATTTTCTAAGCCATATTCTTAATAAATGATCATAAAATATATTTATAGTGTGTGCTGATTTTAGCGCTTATCACGTTAGTTGCCTTAAGGACTTAGCTACATTCAAATGCTCACCAATACTCCATGCTGTGTACGAAATCAAACAGTAATAGTAACATTTAGTGAGGTATTTGCAAATTGCGTTACATTTAGCCTAAACTATTAGAAAGAAATTGTATTTACATTTGGATCTTGTATCTTCAACTCTCCTTCTTTGAGTCTTTCTTCTTCCTTCAGCATATTTTCTGTCAGAAGACCAGCTCCTGGACTTGAACTACGTGACCTGCTATCGAATGAGTTCAGGTGACTGTCATGTGATGAACCATTAGGTAAACAGCTTATGGAATCATTTGCAACTATGTTGCCCTTTTTTTGATTATCAGCTGTGTCTAATAGAGGTGCAGATGACCCGTTACCCAAACGTATGTCTGTCCCTAATACTTCAATTGGACTGTCTCCTCTTCCTGAAGAAGAAACGGAATTTTTATCGATCTCCATAACGTCATCTGGTGAAGGCATCTTTGATCTCCCCTTGTATATATGAGATTGAGGAATGTTCTTCTTCTGATTCCCGCGGTCCCGCCTGAGAGTGCGCATGCGCAATGAACTGGCAAAAATGGAAATCCCCTATTAGTAAATTATTACTACTAAACTAATTTTATATAAAATAACTAACTGAGGTGTCTGAGGATTAGAAAGACTAAAATCTATAACTGAACTATGTCTTATGAAGAAGAATCTGTAGATCCAACTACCAACAAAGTTGTTCTAATTGGCAATGAAGGTGTTGGAAAAACATCAATATTTCTTCGATTCAAGACAGACCGCTTCATTGAACCTACATCACAGACTAGATATCAAGCTGAACATTACAAAGAATGGAATGTTGCTAGGACACCAGTAAAAGTGAGTTGATCAGAAGAGGCAGTTAGACCAAACCATAAATGGATAATTATAATAATTATATAGTTATAGTTATTCCTCATACTAATTATGCACATCCTCAGTAAATTCATAGCAATATCTACTTATGTGTTGTACCTCAGTCATTGATCTGTACATGAAGATGCGTGACTACTATTTCGAATTGTGTATATACACGTGTACTATAGTGTTGTTTTAGTTAACTATAACTATTACTAAAATGACCTTTTACTGATGACTTGTAGTTAAGTAAACTATAACTAAATTACAGCAATAACTATAACTAACTAAAACCCTTTTAGTAAGCCTAATATCGTTTTAGTTAATTAAACTATAACTAAACTAAACTAAACGTTTGATAAACTAGTCATACTATAACTAAAAGTGGTCATTATTGTCGTACTAAAACAACACTGATGAGTACAATATACACATGTATATCTTTGTGTGTTTGTTCATGTAATGCATTTGTTATGATATACCTATCAGCTGCCATGTTTGTGATCACCATGACATCTGTGATCTGTCTTCTTTTATATTGTGCGTATTAGATTCACAAACGTAGAAATTGCTTTGCTTAAAACAAACATTGTTGAAAGAGCATCACGTATTCCATCCTATACCTCTAACTACCTCTCAAATTATAAAATGTGGTGATGTACAATTTTGTACATGTATATATGATAATTCTTAAATGTGTATGATGATACCACTTACACACATTTTATAATTATCTATGTGTATAGGTATATACATACATATCTGCATAGTGCATACAGTATATATGCAATACTGTACAATGTATGTATGTACATGTATGTAACTATGTATGTATGTATATGTTCTAGTGATGTTCAGTACATGTAATATGTACACATTGTGTAGTTGTAATATTATGGTACATACATATCTGCATACAGTACATATACTATACAATGTATGTATGTATGTATGTATGTACTATGTATATGTTCTAGTGATGTTTCAGTACATGTAATATGTACACATTGTGTAGTTGTAATATTATATTATGTATCATGTATGTATGTATATGTATGTATTGGTGTATGTATGTATGTATGTATTTATGTATGTATGTATGTATGTATGTATGTATGTATTGGTGTGTGTGTATGTATTGTCATGTTTCAGTACATGATTAGTAACAAAATTAAACTAGTCACTTCCATATTGTCTACTTGTTATAATAATTATGGTTTAATTTTGTTTCATCCCAATCCTGTTTGTGTGTTTTTAGTTTCGATACCCCTAGACCTTCTTTAATTTTAATATTCAATCTTTATATAATACTATACACGATGTATAATGTATGCATGTACATGTTCTATGATGATGACCATGCACTTCAGCTATAGTTGTAGAATGCCTTAGCTCAAAGTCATAATTGTATTTAATTAACTAAAATGGTCTATTAATTACCAATTTTCATTTAAATATGGCACAGCAGACTTTTGATTTAGTTATAGTTTAATCACAATACCTTGCTAAGACATTTTAGAAATACCCATTACTACTCACACGTACATATATATGTGTTATCTACATGTATAATTAAGAATTTAAATTTCCACCTTTAAGTCCCACACAAACCATCACAGTGACCTTATTAGGATCAGGTTTGTTTGCCATGCATTGATGTAGGGTTTTTTTGGGAGGGGAGGGGGGGACCATAACATCATGACTTGGTAAAGCTCCATGCTGAGCTTGGAAACCAAATTAATTAACTCATCTTGTTACTATAGATACTATCAAATTACCACTAGGATATGAATTCAAATTCCAAAAATAAATTTCAAAGCCTGTAATGATTATTGATTTATGTTTTCTTTGTACATACTACTTAGGAAGGAAGGACTCAGAGCATCCCTCTCTTCCTATCCTAGTGTATTAATCCCAATACAATTGATATATGTAATGTGTGTAATCATTATATTCATTATTTAAATCAACAGGGATATCCTTTTGAGATAGTCTAAATACGATTTGATCCATCAATGATTAAAATATTCCTAAAACATCCACTTAGAAAAGATAATGTATAATTAAAAAACTATAACTGTAACTTGTCACTATACATGTGTATGTCTACAGTTGCCATAGCAACAGTAGCTAGATAGCTTATATGTTGACCTTACTGTATTAACAGTTTGTATTACATATTCTCCCTCTTGACAATACTATCAATAAAATATCATTTTTAAACAGGACAAGTGTGTATCATTAAAATTGGACTTGTTTTGATTGACTCGTGCAATTATTTAGTAAACTCTGTTCTGAAAGGGTGCCAGCTTATGTTTGTTATAAATTCTATATATACATGTATAATACATGTATATACATGTATATATTATGTATAATGTATTTTGTTTATGAACTTTAATATTTCCATGTATCATGTAATGACCTTGTGTGTAGATACTGAAACATGTTACAGCTGCTCTTTGCAGTTCCTATGAAAACTATTACATAGTCATCAATACAGAAGAATGTCTGGTTATTTTAACCTATGATGATTACATGTAGAGGGAGTTATTATTGTGACTGCCTCTTGGAAATTAGTACTTTGTTATTCAATTTGGGAGGTTTGTTATTTGGCTATTTCAAAGAGAATTTGTTATATAGGAAGATCCACTTCTTGTCTTCCTGTTATAAAATAGATGAGTATTTAAAGGGAAGGTATTGCCTCACACAAAAGTGTTGATCTTCCCAGTCCTGATCACATAATTATATACATGTACCTGCTTGATTTTGACTGTATGAGGATTTTAGGTTATGCTAGTGACTCTCAATACATGAATTGGACATGTAATCTACTATCAGAACTATGACTATAAAATTATGTTCAATTTGTCACTTATTTCATAATGTATTCACTATGTGTGTTTTCATGTATATAATCATAATCATAAGATGGGGGAGGGGTCACTGAGTTCAGTCTTTGCCAATATTGGGGGTGGGAGTAAATTATTGATTTGCAACTTTCAACATAAACACTCGAAGGTATATATACCTAATGGAGTTAGTTCTCTTTAAAATCAAACAGTGATGTACATGTATATCTATTTTTAAAACTGTTGAGTGCTGAATATATAGGGACATGCTTTAAGTTTATCAAAACAGGAAGTATTATGCCAGCATAGTACATAGTATATAGTACATAGTATATAGTATATAGTACATAGTACATAGTAGTATGTGGAATGTAAACTTTGTGGTCAAATACCTTTTACCAAAGGTCGTGAGGTCACATAGTTACTAATAGTCTAAATGTGCTTTTTCCAAACTAAACAATTCCTATCACTCCAAGACTATATGCAAGCATCAGTTATGTTACAAGTGACTAAATGTGACATTATCAGTATTTGTGATTTGTTTTTGAGAGCATAATGGTACCTACAGAATTTGGTACCTGTTGCCTGTTGCTGACTGTAAATAGGTGCTGACAATATTAATGTCATTACTGTACAGTGTATTTACATAGGAAGGGTGTTAATCACTAATGGGAGGGGTCACCGACTTCAGTCTTTACCAATATTGGGGGTGGGAGTAAATTATTAATTTGCTACTTTCAACATAAAAGGTATACCTAATGGAGTTAGTTCTCTTTAAAATCAAACAGTGATGTATATCTATTTTTGAAACTGTTGAGTGCTGAATATATAGGGACATGCTTTGAGTTTATCAAAACAGGAAGCATTATGCCAGCATAATAGTGTAAACTTTGTGGTCAAAATACCTTTTACCAAAGGTCGTGAGGTCACATAGTTACTACAAATTAATAGTCTAAGTGTGCTTTTTCCAAACTAAACAATTCCTAACTAAATTCACTCCAAAACTATAAACAAGCATCAGGTATGTTACAATTAATTTTAATGACTAAATGCAGTATTTGTGATTTATTTTTGAGAGCATAATGGTACCTACATGTAAGTAGAATTTGGTACCTGTTGCCTATATAGTGCTGACTGTAAATAGGTGCTGACAGAAGGTCATTACTGTACAGTGTATTTACATAGGAAGGGTGTTAATCACTAATGACATAACTGTTAATTTGTGGTATCAAACCTGTCAAATATTTGCCTGAAAATGCGATCTCAAAACGTCTAAAATTAAACTTCTCCTTGGAGCATGCCCCCAATCATGTATATGCTTAGGTTTGGTGTAGGTGTCTTTGGTGGTTTCATTACCCCGGCCTTCACCTGATGCCTAGTATTAAGTTAGCCTGTTCATACTGGCGTATGAGATGCTTGATTCGGACCCTGCCAGCTGGGCTGCCTTGGTAGCTCAATTGGTAGAGCATCTGTCTGGAGTACAGAGTGTCGTGGGTTCAAATCCCACCTGAGACAACTCTCATTTTCATTTTTCCATTGCCTCAGGTGTCTTTCTTTCTTTCTTTCTTTCTTTCTACATCTCTGATAACATCATGTTATATTAGAATGGGAATAATATAACATTGCGATATTGTAATAAGGTGATGATATGATTAATTGCTCATAAATAATTGTGATATGGTGATGTAATTGAATATTTTCTCAACCCTAATGCAAATGCGTATGTTATAACACACCTCTGAGTGCCACATGCCACGCCCATTCCCTAAAAAGAGTAGTATTATTTATATTCTTTCTATTCAATATAGATGACATTGTTTGATACAGCTGGAATGGAAAGATATACTTCAACAGTCCCTCCAACATACTTCAGAAATGCAAAACTAATTCTAATGGTGTATTCCATAGACAATCCAGATAGCATTAGTGATATAATTATGTGGACTGAAAATTTCAGTCTAGCTCGTTTGGGAGAATCAAGCAATATGATGACTCCAATTCTTGTTGGGAATAAATCTGATTTAGATGATTCTCGAGATGTTAGTATCCAGAGAGTTCAAGAAACAGCTCGTCTTTGTGGAATATCTGAAGAAGATGTGTTTGAAATATCTGCAAGTACTGGTGAAGGATTTGAAGAAATGTTTGATAAATTAGCTCTCAAAATGACAAAATCAGAAAATGGATTTAAACGACAGAAGACAATACGAGCAGGAAGTGATGTTCGAAAGGATAAAGAAAAATCAATCACTTGTTCATATTGTAATAAACAATAACATATCACTGTTTACTGTATATTGTATGTTATTTGTTATAAACATGTAATGTTTAATAATGTTATTTCTAGCGGCATACTGCAGTCACAATCGGTGTTTTCCACCAAAGGGTGGTCCCATGGTCTTCCCCGACCTTTCAATTTGCTGAAAAACAGTTCTATGACACTTAACAAAACATCACGTAACACCACTCCTTCACCCTTAATATTTATTTATCTTCTGTGGGAAAAACTGTGCATGTACTGCTTAGTCAAGTTTAGTGATGTGATACTAATACTTGACAAATGATAATGACTTCACTAATCTGTAGGCTTGGCTGTGGACAAGACTATCTAAAAACCCTGCCTAAAATGATGTTCTAGCCATACATGTTAGGTGTATATATAAATTATGTATTATGTATATATAACTTATACATATGTACATGTCAGCCTGTGATACATAATTCAGATGATTTAATAGTAGCCCAAATTAGCTTTTTGGTTAGTATTAACTACACTGCTAAAAACAGTACTCATGTTACAATCATTAGTTTCATTATCATATCTTGAGGTAATGTCAATGTTTTTACTAGTCACTGTAAACTGATAGAAATATATATATAATTATATATATATATACGTACGTACCTACAGCTCTCTGCACATAACGTCAAACTAACTAGGTTACTTTACAAAATATTGGCAGGGCTAGTGACACCCCACATATATACCACTCCCCAGCCTCCTTGTTCCTGCTCCACCCATAAAGGAACACAATCCATTTTAATGTTGATATGACCTCAAATTAATGCAACGAGCACAGTAAAGAATGTCTATAATTTTCAAGGCTAAGATTAAACTATGTATAGCTCTACAGTGAAACCCCTCTACTCGGGACACACTAAAATGAGTACACCCCTGTATTAAGGACAGTTAAAACTGTCCCAAACTATGGTTTATAATATAAATTCACCCCTGAAATGAGGACACTAGTACTCCTGTAATCAGGACACTTTTATTTGTCCCAAGCTTAAGGGTGTCCAGAATAGAGGGGTTTCACTGTATATGTATCATTTGAAATAATGAAACAAATTATATCAATGACCCTCTGTGAACTTTGACCCAAATCTGGAGGCCATGTAGACATACACCACTAATATATTATAGTCTATATAGGTGGTTTGTTATGCATTGGGTGTGGTTTTCTATTTATAGTAGCAGATATAGAGTAGTGAATGCTTATATGAACGAGGGTAATAAACTCAGTGCTACGTACATATATGGGTGGTCATGCTGCCATGTATTTTAAATGTGATTGATTTTAGACAATTAACCTTTGATCTGTGATGAGAATGATAATGCAGCTATCATGTGGAAAGCAATCATAGGAATGATCTTTCAAGCCATAAAATTAATTGTTGACAGTTTCATATTACATGTATGTACAAATTTAATTATGTACCTATGTATGTGTGACACAGATTGGTATTGTGTTCAAAATTGTTTCCATGTTAATCACCCACACAAAAGCTTCTTATTGACTTTATTTGGACGACTTAATTTATTGATGTTTTCATGTGTTGAGGGTGAGGCATCTGTTCTTTGTTTTCCCTCCAAGTGGTGTTTAAACTTATACATGCAAATTTAGCTTTAATTAAAGATAATGTAATCACTGTTATAAGAATTTTATTCGTTAGGCCAATCTGGCTCAAAACAGATCTTTAATTAATTGTACTGACATCTATTTAGATCTGTAAATTTAGTTCATTGCACTGTAAAAATGAATAGTCTCGCGACCCAGACCCATACCATGAGAAAGGTAGGGGTCGGGCTCACGAGACTAAAAAATGAATTGGTTACTACAGCGTTTACCTAGCAATTAGGTATTTTCAAAACAAAATAATTACTCATCCCTTCATTTGGAATTAGGGTGTATTTTGGCATGTTCAAACACGCTGCCATGTTGCTGCAAACATTTATGTACATACATGGTTTTGCTTAATATGTGGTCATACTAAAAGAGTTCGTTTCAAGACGATACATGCACAAAAGGAAGTGAAAAAATCCCCACTCAAGCCATTGTCTATGACTGAGCATATGCATGTATGTATGTATGTATGTATGTATGTATGTATGTATGTATGTATGTATGTATGTATGTATGTATGTATGTATGTATGTATGTATGTATGTATGTATGCATGTATGTATGTATGTATGTATGTTTGTCTGATTGTCTAATTAAGTGAAATTATCAAACTTCATGCACTCATATAAGTTTCTAATTCTAAGGTTTAATCTCATCCACATTATACATGATAATCAAATACGTATGTATATAAATGTACGTGTTTGTATGTATCAAAGGTGGATATGAACTTTTATTTGACACTATCTAATGACACATGTGATGCATCAACTCATGTGAAGACTTTATTTCTTATACTCAAATTGGTCCAATTCCTGTAAGTATGTACGTAGGTGTTTATGGCTGCATGTACATATATACATATGAAATATGAAATTCTTTATCCTGGCTGTCATATATTCAATATTTATATTTAGATAATTTGATATTACAATTCCTAATCGTACACAATATAACACAATTAAATAAGTAGACAATTGATAATTAACCTCGCCCAGATGTTTGCACACCTCATCCTCGTTGTTAATCACTGTAGGGTTTCATAACGACATATATTACTACCAACACATGAACCTCTTACCATATATGGTAAACCCAATGATATGACCTGTCCTCGTTATAAGCTGACAGTGACTTAAGTCATTTTGCAATATTACCACACACCACATGACTTCATCCTATGACCTTGAATCTTTAGTGCCTTAAATCTGTCATGCATCATACACACAATGTAATACCTCTGACCTAGTGCATAGCTGCAGCATATGAAGAGGATTGCCTAAGGAGTGACAAGAGTTGAAATATTTGCTTTCTACAGATCTTCATTTACAGATTCGCCTATTCCGTTTAGATGACACATGAAGTTCCAAATATGAGAAGTCATCATTTGTTAATTTCACACTGTAATAAACATTTTGCCATTGTATATATGTAGCATATATGTGTCGTTTTTCTCACATTTATTGAAGAATGGAACTTGGCTTTTTCAGTTACAATAGCCAGGGTAGAACTTAATTGACTGGGATTTAGAATCTGTGGTTTATCGTTGACTTGTCATTTTAATTTCAAAAACATTTTTGAATGGCACTTACTTTTCTTGAGAGAAATATTTCAATGTGTGGATCATTAATTAATTGCTAAGTGGGTGCAATCTAATTGGAATTTGTCTAGTGAATGGCTTCTCCAAGCAATTATATAAGCTATGACACCAGCACTATTGCTTATTCATAACTGCTGCTCCCAAAACATTCTCTTGGTCTACTATGTATGGTGTGTTTACTGTCGTGTTCCTTGGAACTGTTGTACTAGCTGCTGTCAGTGCACAACAGCAATGTCTACCATTGCTTGGAGTTGTGGCTGAAGTGAGGCTCAGAGGTGCCATAAGTGATGATCCGTGTGAAAATATCACTATTGATAGTCAATTGGTCACTGATGCGATATCAGCTCTATTTATTCCTGGTGTTAATATTCCAAGTGAATCCCTCGTGATGGAATTTGGTGACCTCATGTGTAATGAACGAGGAAGGAGTGGATCCAGAGGAAGATCTGGATCCAGGGGAAGATCTGGATCCAGGGGAAGATCTGGATCCAGGGGAAGATCTGGATCCAGGGGAAGATCTGGAACTGCAAGAAGATTAGACATTAGTTTTGATGTTGTCATCAATCAAACATCAGATCCCTGCATTTTTAATGTCAGTGATGAGACTACTCTGGAAATATTGGAAAATCAACGTGATGCATTGGAGGAGCTCTTCAGTCCTCGAGAGTTTCGAAGACCACGTTTTCCCCGTACCATAATAATTACAGTACCTTTATTGGGATCTGAAGTTGATGTTGAATTTAGGGTTTCTGTACGGGTGGAGAGAAGTGTTGGAGCTTTTTGTAATGGAACACAAGTCGGTTTTCCAAGAGGTGGCAGTAGATCTCGCAGTAGAGGTAGTAGAGGTAGAGGTACCGGTCGTTCTGGATCAAGAGCAGCCTTTGAACTATGTGGTATGAAAATAATTTATATATTGAATATCAGAATATGTAAAATGCATTATCCAATATAACATAGTTCCTGCCACATACTATTTCAAATATTCATATTTTTATAGTGTATAATAACAACTCATCTCATCATGTACAATATGATGTTATATAAAGCACTTTTTGTCCTATGTATACAGATTGTCTAGCCATTTGCTTCCCTGTTACTACTACCATTGCACCAACTACTACCACAGTTATGGTTACCACTACCTCTGCTATGGTTACCACTACCTCTGCTATGATTACCACTACCTCTGCTATGGTTACTACAGAAACACCTGATCCAACCATGGTCTCAGGATCTGGATCAGGAGCAGGAGATCTAATAAATTAAAAAACATAATTAAAATCATTTGCTTTCTTTTATATTTCTTAATATTAAATTTCACATACTTTACAATTTACTTTTTTGCCATTAAAAAAAATTGTTTTGGATTTATCATTGAGTTGTAATGAAAGCAGTCTGTTTTGAAGAATAATCTCTTGATGAAGGGAAGGAGTGTGGGATTGTTGATCTGAAGTCTCCCAAAGTTTGATTAAACTATTATATACATGTATTGCAATTAGCTTTACTCGGTATAATACTTCCTCTCTTATCTTAGTTAATCATTGTAGGAATGTAACTACCCCCTCCATAAATCATTGACTACATAATGCTAAGAACGAAATGACTAAACACACTAGAAATATCAAGTGATAAGCACTAAATGTTTTATACCATGCATTCTTTATGGTGCATTAATTAAGCATTATTATGTGGTATTAAGATAATGCACTCACTTGGTTGATCCATTATCTAATCTTGAGCCCCACCCTCATACCATCAGCATGAAGAAAGCTGTAAGTATTACTTGATGCTATTAAGCAGAAGCAATTCAGTTTTGCTGAATAAAAAGAGATAAAAATCTGAATCTGAACATCTTTAGAACCACACCTAACTAGATTACAATCATTTCACAATTCTTCTCTTGAGAATTGAGATTTAAATATTATTGTAAAGAATATTAGTACTATTGGACTTCTTTGTGTAATAGAGTGAACAGATCTGTTTCATCATTATGCATATAAATCTGCAAGCTACTATTAGCTGCTATTACCTGTTCCTGTATGTTTATGTATACACACTATCTTTGATTCTGTTCATCCATTATGCATGAAGCCTATAAACAGTTTATAATTAAACTATGCACACCCTATATGTACAACAATGTTACTATACATGTGTATATCCCTGGCAAACAATGATATGGTCTTTACAAATGGTAGTGAATTGTGTAATTAAGGTATGTTTGTATTGAGTCGACACCTAATTTGTATATATAGAAACTAAAACATTATTCATCTGCAATAATCATCATTGACATTCAACTTGTACTTTTAATAATTCTGGAAAGTTGAGTGCAGAAACATTTGGAGCATCAGGTAGATTAGACATTTGTTTTAATGTTGTCATCAATTAAACATCAGATCTTTTTAATGTCAGTGATGAAACTACTCTGAAAATGATACAAAACCAACGTTATGCTTGGAGGAGCTCTTCAGTCCTCAAGAGTTTGAAAGACCAGGTTTTCTCACTACTATAACAATTGCAGTACCTTTATCGAGATCTGAAGTTGATGTTGAAGTTAATGTTACTGTATGGGGAAGAAATGTTGGGGCTTTTTGTAATGGGACACAAGCTAGTTCTCCTAAGTCTCAAAGTTGCAGTAGAGGTACTGTTCCTGTATGTTTTTTATGTATACACACTATCTTTGATTCTGTTCATCCATTATGCATGAAGCCTATAAACAGTTTATAATTAAACTATGCACACCCTATATGTACAACAATGTTACTATACATGTGTATATCCCTGGCAAACAATGATATGGTCTTTACAAATGGTAGTGAATTGTGTAATTAAGGTATGTTTGTATTGAGTCGACACCTAATTTGTATATATAGACATCAAAACATTATGCAATTACATCATCTGCAATAATCATCATTGACATCCAACTTGTACTTTTAATAATTCTGGAAAGTTGAGTGCAGAAACGTTTGGAACATCAGGTAGATTAGACATTTGTTTTAATGTTGTCATCAATTAAACATCAGATCTTTTTAATGTCAGTGATGAAACTACTCTGAAAATGATGCAAAACCAACGTTATGCTTGGAGGAGCTCTTCAGTCCTCAAGAGTTTGAAAGACCAGGTTTTCTCACTACTATAACAATTGCAGTACCTTTATCGAGATCTGAAGTTGATGTTGAAGTTAATGTTACTGTATGGGGAAGAAATGTTGGGGCTTTTTGTAATGGGACACAAGCTAGTTCTCCTAAGTCTCAAAGTTGCAGTAGAGGTACTGTTCCTGTATGTTTTTTATGTATACACACTATCTTTGATTCTGTTCATCCATTATGCATAGGAAGCCTATAAACACTGTTTATAATTAAACCATACACACCCTACATGTACAACAATGTTACTACACGATATGTTCTTTACAAACGGTAGTTAATTAAGGTATGTTTGTATTGAGTCGACACCTAATTTGATAATACTGTATATATAGACATCAAAACAATAGGCAATTACATCATCTGCAATAATCAACATTGACATTCAACTTGTACTTTTAGTCACTGCTGTTGCATAGGAGTAGAGACCAAGAGGCCCTGTGCCCCCCCTCCAAACTTTTGACAGGGGGTGTCTGCCGCCAATATTCTTAGTATATTGTAGCTTGAGACATACATAGACATAATGTCAGCTCTTATATATGCAGGGCTGCAGACACACCTTGTAACCGACCACAAGATAGTCTGTGTAAATCTCAAATAATACATTTTCAGCTGTCCCTCTCACTGTGGCCTAACAGCCACACAGTAGTTTGCCACCCTCCCAATTATTTTCATCTTCCAACTCCACTGTGTTGTGTGTAGTAAACTCGGGTAGGAAATGAATACAGATTCAAACACAACTGTGCATACAATGAAGTATTTATATTTCATTTCAGTTGGAAAAGACAAGTAATGTTATGACTCAATATAATATAATTATATGTTACTTAATAAAGTAAAGCTAGAATGAGATATTGGTCAGAATAACACTTATATTAGTTGTCAATGTATACATGCATCTACTGCTACACTATACAACCAACTACTATGACATACGTAGTTGTTTTATTGTTGTGGCGAATTATGTGTACACTTAATTAAATTATACATATTAATATTTGTATGCATCTATTCGCTATACAGTATGTTCACATTGATATTATCATTTAGTTTGGCGCCAACTCAACGTGAACATACTTTAGTCTACTACTCTACTTGTAGAAGCCGTGTTGTAGAGAAGCCATTTGTTGATCTAAGAAAGCCACCCTTCATTGTTCAACATGTATGGTTAATGGCTTCTCCAAGCGATTATATAAACTATGACACCAGCACTATTGCTTATTCATAACTGCTGCTCCCAAAACATTCTCTTGGTCTACTATGTATGGTGTGTTTACTATCGTGTTCCTTGGAACTGTTGTACTAGCTACTGTCAGTGCACAACAGCAATGTCTACCATTTCATGGAGTTGAGGTTGAAGTGAAGCTCAAGGGTAGCATAAGTGATGATCCGTGTGAAAATATCACTATTGATAGTCAATTGGTAACCAATGTGACATCAGCTCTATTTATTCCTGGTATTAATATTCCAAGCGAAACCCTCAGGATGGCATTTGGTGACCTCAAGTGTAATGAAAAAGGAAGGAGTGGACCCAGAGGAAAACCCAAGTCCAGAAAAAATACCAAATCAAAAGGAAAAACAAAATCCAGTGGAAGATCTGGATCCAGGGGAAAATCTGGATCCAGGGGAAGATCTGGATCCAGGGGAAGATCTGGAACCGCAAGAAAATTAGACATTAGTTTTTATGTCGTCATCTATCAGGAAACACCAGATCTTTGCATACTTTTTATCAGTGATGAGATTACTCGAGAAATATTACAAAATCAACGTAATGCATTTGTGGAGCTCTTCCGTCCTCAGGAGTTTCAAAGACCATTTTTTCCCAGTACTTTAACAATTGCAGTACCTTTATCGGGATCTAAAGTTGATGTTGAATTTAGGGTTGCTGTAGGGGAGGGATATTTGGAGACTTTTTGTATTGGAAGAGCAGCTTTTGAACTATGTGGTATGAAAATAATTTATATATTGAATATCAGAATAATTATATGTAAAATACATTACCCAATATAACATGGTTCCTGCTATATATAGTTATACTAAGTGTTTCAAATATTCATATTTTTATAATTATTTATATAATATAACTTATTTCATCATGTAGAATATAATGTTATATAAAACAATTTTTGTCCTATGTATACAGATTGTCTACCCATTTGCTTCCCTGTTACTACTACCATTGCACCAACCACTACCTCTGCTATGGTTACCACTACCTCTGCTATGGTTACTACAGAAACACCTGATCCAACCGAGGAGGAGACCCAATAAATTAAAGAACATAATTATAATCATTTGCTTTCTTTTATATTTTTTAAATTTCATACACTTTTACAATTTTCTTTTTTCCATTAAAAAAATTGTTTTGGATTTATAATTTCGTTGTAAAAATGAAAGCAGTCTGTTTTGAAGAATAATCTCTAGATGGAGGAAAGGGGTGTGGGGCTGTTGATCTGAAGTCTCCCAAAGTTTGATTAAACTACTTATAATTATATTTATGTATTGCGATTAGCTTTACTCGGTATAAAACTCCCTCCCTTATCTTAGTTAATCATAACTACCCCTCCATAAATTAAGAATGCATTGACTACTTAAATTAATGCCAAGAAAAAAATGGTTAAATACACTAGAAATATCAAGTGATAAGCACTAAATCTTTTATACCATGCATTCTTTATGGTGCATTAATTAAGCATTATTATGTGGTATTTGATTAAAATAATGCACTCACTTGGTTGATCATTATCTAATCTTGAGCCCCACCCTAAAATGCAGCATGAAGTGGTGCTATTAGCAGAAGCAATTTGCTGAATAAACAGAGATAAAAATCTGAATCTGAACAACTTTGGAACCACACCTAACTAGATTACAATCATTTCACAATTCTTCTCTTGAGAATTGAGATTTAAATATTATTGTACAGAATATTAATACTATTGGACTCCTTTGTGTAATAGAGTGAACAAATCTGTTTCATCATTATGCATATAAATCTGCAAGCTACTATTAGCTGCTATTACCTGTTCCTGTATGTTTATGTATACACACTATCTGTTCATCCATTATGCATAAAAGCCTATAAATTAAACTATACACACCCTATATGTACAACAATGTTACTACATGTATATACACCCTGGCAAACAATCAAATGGTTTTTACAAATGGTAGTGAATTGTGTAATTAAGGTATGTTTGTATTGAGTCGACACCTAATTTGTATATATAGAAACTAAAACATTATTCATCTGCAATAATCATCATTGACATTCAACTTGTACTTTTAATAATTCTGGAAAGTTGACTGCAGAAACGTTTGGAACGTCAGATAGATTAGACATTTGTTTTAATATTGTTATCAATTAAACATCAGATCTTTTTAATGTCAGTGATGAAACTACTCTGAAAATGTTGCAAAACCAACGTTATGCATTGTAGGAGCTCTTCAGTCCTCAAGAGTTTTCAAAGACCAGGTTTTCCCACTACTATAACAATTGGAGTACCTTTATCAGGATCTGAAATTGATGTTGAAGTTAGTGTTACTGTATGGGGAGGAAATGTTGGGGCTTTTTGTAATGGGACACAAGCCAGTTCTCCTAAGTAGATCTCAAAGTTGCAGTAGTACCAGTACCCGTTATTCTGGATCAAGAGCTATTTATAATAATGATTATTTAGATGTCAAGGTAGAAATTGATTAAAGTAGAGAGACAAATGTCCAGAAAAAATATCTGGACCAGCTGGGGAATTGCTAGTCAGATGCTCTATCATCTGAGCTACAGAGCCAGGTTGAGGAAGAGCATTTCATAGACAATGTCTACTACTTAGGTCAGGCAAATTCAGCTGTGTGTGTCTCTACTTAAGCTAGATTCACTAGTCAAATATCCACACATGTTCCGTGGGTGTAATCTAATTACATAGGTGTGGTAATAGTATCTTCATAATTAAATTGGTGACAATTCCAAATGAACAGAAGTATATTCAGATTTGTGTCCCTTGTTAGCAGAAATGAATGATTTCTCCTAATAACATATTCATACTTAATAAGAGTAGAATTTCAAAGGCATATATACCAACTAAGTAATCACACACTAATTATGTACTGGTTTGTATACTTTGTAATTTATTACTAACACATGGTTTAAATTATTAGTATATCTTGATTTCCATCCCCATCATTGCTGTTACATAGAATTAGGGACGAAGGGGCCCTGTGCCCCCCCCTCCAAACATTTGACAGGGGGGTCTGCCCCCCAATATTCTTAGTATATTGTAGCTTGAGACTTACATAGACGTAATGTCAGCTCTTATATATACAGGGCTACAGACACACCTTGTAACCGACCACAAGATAGTCTGTGTAAATCTCAAATAATACATTTTCAGCCTCCTGTACCGTCCCTCTCACTGTGGCCTAACAGCCACACGGTAGTTTGCCACCCTCACAATCATTTTCATCTTCCAATTCCACTGTGTTGTGTGTAGTAAACTCGGGTAGGAAATTCAAACACAACTATGCATGCAATGAAGTATTTATATTTCATTTCAGTTGGAAAAGACAAGTATAATGTTATGACTCAATATAATGTTACTTAATAAAGTAAAGCTAGAATGAGATATTGGCCAGGATAACACTTAATATTATATTAGTTGTTTATAACATCAATGTATACATGTATCTATTACTACACTATACAACCAACTACTAACTATGACATAGTTGTTTTATTGTTGTGGCGATAAAAATAATAATTATGTGTACACTTAATTAAACTATACATATTAATATTTGTATGTATATATGCATCTATTCGCTATACAGTATGTTCACATTGATATTATCATTTAGTTTGGCGCCAACTCAACGTGAACGTACTTTAGTCTACTACTCTACTTGTAGAAGCCGTGTTGTGGAGAAGCCATTTGTTGATCTAAGAAATCCACCCTTCATTGTTCAACATGTATGGTTAATGGCTTCTCCAAGCAACTATATAAGTTATGACACCAGCACTAATACTATTCATAACTGCTGCTCCCAAAACATTCTCTTGGTTTACTATGTATGGTGTGTTTACTGTCGTGTTCCTTGGAACTGTTGCTGTCAGTGCACAACAGCAATGTCTACCATTCCATGGAGTTGAGGTTGAAGTGAAGCTCAAGGGTAGCATAAGTGATGATCCGTGTGAAAATATTACTATTGATAGTCAATTGGTAACCAATGTGACATCAGCTCTATTTATTCCTGGTATTAATATTCCAAGCGAAACCCTCATGATGGCATTTGGTGACCTCAAGTGTAAGGAAAAAGGAAAGGGTGGACCCAGAGGAAAAAATACCAAATCGAAAGAAAATACGAAATCCAGTGGAAGATCTGGATCCAGGGGAAGTTCTGAATCCACGGGAAGATCTGGACCCAGGGGAAGAACTGAATCCAGGGGAAGATCTGGACCCAGGGGAAGAACTGAATCCAGGGGAAGATCTGGACCCAGGGGAAGAACTGGAACTGCACGAAAATTAGACATTAGATTTTATGTTGTCATCTATCAGGAAACACCAGATCTTTGCATTCCTTTTATCAGTGATGAGACTGCTCTGGCAATACTGCAAAGTCAATTTGATGCATTTCTGGAGCTCTTCAGTCCTCAGGAGTTTCAAAGTCTAGCTTTTCGCAATACTATAAGAATTGCAGTACCTTTATCGGGATCTGTGGTTGATGTTACTTTCCGGGGGGGGAATTTTGAGACTTTTTGTAATGGAACGCAAGTCAGTCTTTCAAGAGGTGGCAGTCGATCTCGCAGTAGAGGTAGAGGTACCGGTCGTTCTGGATCAAGAGCAGCTTTTGAACTATGTGGTATGAAAATAATTTATATAATGAATATCAGAATATATGGAAAATGCATTACCCAATATAACATGGTTCCTGCTATATATAATTATACTAACTGTTTCAAATATCCATATTTTTATAATTATTTTTATAATTATTTCTACAATATATCTTATTTCATCATGTAGAATATAATGTTATATAAAGCACTTTTTGTCTTACATGTAGATTGTCCAGCCGATTGTTTCGCCTGATTTAATCTGGTCTGACAATCAGAATCAGAAGATGGAACTGCAAAATTTTAAATATAATCATGTGCTTCCCCTTTTTTTGATAATTTCACAATTTTCTTTTTTTGCAATTTTTTTTTACAACTTCATTGTTTTGGATTTATAATTCAGTTACAAAAATCAAAACAGTCTGTTTGCAAAGAGTAACCTCTAGATGGGAGGCTGTTGATCTGCAGCCTCCCGGAGTTTGATTAATCTATGTAATTGTGTATTGCAATTAGCTTTACTCGGTATAATACTCCCTCTTTTAGTTAATCATAATTATGTAGGAATGTAACTACCCTCTCTACAAGTTTTGAAAAGTTGTCTACATTCCTGAGGTGACATTCAGTCAATCACGTTTTCATATACTAGTCACCTGATTGCATTTTAAACAGCATAATGCACAAATGCCAAAATGTGTCCAAAAGATTAGAAATATCATGTGATAAACACTAAATCTATTATACCATTCTTGATGGTCATGTGGCACTTGTTATGTGGCACTTGATTAAATAATGCACTCACTTTGTTGCATGCATTATCTAATCTTGAGCCCCACCCTTGTGCTACATTACTTGTTGCTCTATTAATTAGCAGAAGCAATTCTAAACAGAGATAAAAATCTGAACCATTATGGTTCTGTTTGGAAACACACCTAAGTTATTCACAATTCTTCTCTTGAGAATTGAGATTCAAATATTATTGTACAGAATATTAGTACTATTGACTTCTTTGTGTAATAGAATGAACAGATCTGTTTCATCATTATGCATATAAATCCAATAGTACTGCAAGCTACTATTAGCTGCTATTAACTGTTCCTGTACGTTTATGTACACACTATCTTTGATTCTGTTATTCATTTTACATAGAAACCTAACAGTTCATAATTATACTTTATACACCCTGTATGTACAATATGTTACTACACATATATGCTGGAAAACAATGAAATGGTCTTTACAAATGGTGTTGCGTATAGTAATTAAGGTATGTTTGTATTGAGTCGACACCTAATTTGATAATACTGTATAGAAACAAAAAAAAAGAGTTACTGTATGGTGGAGAAATGTTAGAGCTTTATTTAATGGAACACAAGTCAGTTCTCGCAGTAGAGGTACTGAAACCAGTACCAGAGTCAGTTCTATCTATATACTGGGGAGGAGGCTCCCCCCCCCCCCCTAAACTTCAGTACTACTCCCAAATAGTGTCTACATGTACAGCAGTTTTGCAGAACAGTTGTCATGAGTGTGGTTTAAAGGATGGAAAATGGGTGTGGCCAACCCAAAATATTTGCTTGTGCCAATACTGGACCAGCTGGGGATTTGAACCCAGGACCTTCTGATTACTAGTCAGATGCTCTATCATCTGATCTACTGGAGCCAGGTTGAGGAAGAGCATTTCATAGACAATGTCTACTACTTACGTCAGACAAATTCAGCTGTGTGTCTCTCTACTTAAGCTAGATTCACTAGTCAAATATCCACAAGCTACACATGTTCCGTGAATGTAATCTAATTACATAGGTGTGGTAATAGTAACGACAATTCTAAATGAACAGAAGTATCAAATATCACTACACATGTTCTGTAGAGTATTTGTAATAGTGTTCTCACAATCAATGTATACATGCATCTACTACTACACTATAGCTATAACCAACTACCATAACATAGTCATTTTATTGTTGTGGCGATAAATAATTATGTGTACACTTATATATAATATTGCATATATACACATCTATTCATTAAACTGCTATACTACTAGTCTAATACTTGAAGAAGCCGTGTTGTGGAGAAGCCATTCAAAATATGCTGATCTATCCTTCTTTGTTCAACATGTATGGCGTGTTTACTGTCATGTTCCTTGGAACTGTAGTACTAGCTACTGTCAGTGCACAACAGCAATGTCTACCATTGCTTGGAGTTTGATTAATCTGTGTATTGCCATTAGCTTTATTTACTCGGTATAATACTCCCTCTTTTAGTTAATCATATGTAGGAATGTAACTACCCTCTCCACAAATTTTGAAAATTTGTCTACATTCCTGAGGTGCCAATCATGTGACATTCATTCAATCACGTTTTCATATACTAGTCACCTGATTGCATTTTAAACAGCATAATGCACAATTAAAAATGCATTAACTACTTAAGAAAAATGTGTCCAAAAGATTAGAAATATCATGTGATAAACACTAAATTTTTTATACCACTCTTCATGGTTTTGTGGCACTTGATTAAATAATGCACTCACTTTGTTGCATGCATTGTCTAATCTTGAGCCCCACCCTTGTGCTACATTAATTAAAATGCTAGCATATAAGCATTACTTGATGCTATTAATTAGCAGAAGCAATTCTAAACAGAGATAAAAATCTGAATTGTTATGGTTTGGAACAACTTTGGAACCATACCTAATTAGATTACAATCACTTCACAATTCTTTTCTTGAGAATTAAGATCTAAATATTCTACAGAATATTAGTACTATTGGACTTCTTTGTGTAACAGAGTGAACAGATCTGTTTCATCATTATGCATATAAATCCAATAGTACTACAAGCTACTATTAGCTGCTATTAGCTATTCCTGTATGTTTATGTATAAGTACACACTATCTTTGTACCATTATGCATAGGAAGCCTATAAACAGTTTATAATTATACCATACACACCCTGTATGTACAATGTTACTACACGTATATTCTAGAAAACAATGAAGTGGTCTTTACAAATGGTATTGAATAGTGTTGTGTGTAATAATTAAGTGTATGTTTGTACTGAGTTGACGCCTAATTTGATAATACTGTTAAAACATTTGATAATACTGTATAGAAACAAAAATTTGATAATACTGTATAGGAACCGTTCATACCAGTGTTGTTGCGGTGCTTTTTCAGCTGTGATATGTATCCACTCACATATACGTACACACTCTTTCATTTTTTAAGATGTTTTTTTATTATTCTTGCTTTGAATTCTATTTTTAAATTTTAAACGACTTGGTATTTGTTGAAGTACTGTAACATCAAGATGTGTCCAAAGGAACAGATCACATTGCATAATTATTATAATTATAATATAATAATCTTGATTAAAAAATAATCAGTGATACAAAAAACATATGCTATTAATTAGCAGAAGCAATACTGAATCATTATGGTTCTGTTTGGAACTACACCTAATTCATTTCACAATTCTTCTCTTGAGAATTGAGATCTAAATATTATTGTACAGAATATTGGACTTCTTTGTGTAATAGAGTGAACAGATCTGTTTCATCATTATGCATATAGTAGTACTGCAAGCTACTAGCTATTAGCTACTATTAACTCTTCTTGTATGTTTATGTACACACTATCTTTGATTCTGTTATTCATTTTACATAGAAACCTAACAGTTCATAATTATACTTTATACACCCTGTATGTACAATATGTTACTACACATATATGCTGGAAAACAATGAAATGGTCTTTACAAATGGTGTTGCGTATAGTAATTAAGGTATGTTTGTATTGAGTCGACACCTAATTTGATAATACTGTATAGAAACAAAAAAGGGTTACTCTATGGGGGAGAAATGTTGGAGCTTTTTGTAATGGAACACAAGTCAGTTCTCTCAAAGTTGCAGTAGCGGTACTGAAACCATTACCTGAGTTCTATCTACTGGGGGGAGGTGGTGAAGGGAGGAGCCTCCCCCCCAAATCTTCAGTACTACTTCAAAGTAGTGTCTACAGCGGTTTGCAGAACAGTTGTCATGAGTGTGGTTTAAGGAGGGAAAATGGGTGTGGCCAATCAAAAAAATTTCCTTACCAAATTAGCTTCCCCCCAAACCAAACTTGAATCTCTAGTGAGTACCCGTTGTCAAAGCTATTAATATTTTAGTAATAATTATTTAGATCTCAAAGTAGAGTATTATTGAAATAGTAGAGAGACACATGTGCAGAAAAAATACTGGCCCATGGGCGTGCTGGCAATTTGAACGCAGGACCTTCTGAATACTAGTCAGATGCTCTATCATCTGATCCACTAGAGCCAGGTTGAGGAAGAGTATTTCATAGACAATATCATATACTTAGGTCAGGCAAATTCGACTGTGTGTCTCTCTACTTAAGCTAGATTCAACTAGTCAAATATCCACAAACTGCTACACATGTTCTATGTAGTCAGGCGTGGGCTAGGGTCAAGAGTCAGGCCACGCCTGACTATGTTCCATGGTAATTATAATTTATAGGTGTGGTAATAGTATCTTTATAATTAAATTGGAAATGAACATAAGTATCAAATATCACTACACATGTTCTGTAGAATATTGTAATAGTGTTCTCACAATCAATGTATACATGCATCTACTACTACACTATAGCTACAACCAACTACCATAACATAGTTGTTTTATTATTGTGGCGATAAATAATTATGTGTACACTTAATTAAATTATATATAATATTACATATATACACATCTATTCATTAAACTGCTACACTACTATATAGCTACTACTTGAAGAAGCCGTGTTGTGCAGAAGCCATTCAAAATATGTTGAACTACCCTTCATTGTTCAACATGTATGGCGTGTTTACTGTCGTGTTCCTTGGAACTGTTGTACTAGCTACTGTCAGTGCACAACAGCAATGTCTACCATTACTTGGAGTTGTAGCTGAAGTGAGGCTCAGGGGTGGCATAAGTGATGATCCGTGTGAAAATATCACTATTGATAGTCAATTGGTCACTGATGCGATATCAGCTCTATTTATTCCTGGTACTAATATTCCAACCAAATCCCTCATGATGAAATTTGGTGACCTCATGTGTAATGAACGAGGAAGGAGTGGATCCAGAGGAAGATCTGGATCCAGGGGAAGATCTGGAACTGCAAGAAGATTAGACATTAGTTTTGATGTTGTCATCAATCAAACATCAGATCCCTGCATTTTTAATGTCAGTGATGAGACTACTCTGGAAATATTGGAAAATCAACGTGATGCATTGGAGGAGCTCTTCAGTCCTCGAGAGTTTCGAAGACCACGTTTTCCCCGTACCATAATAATTACAGTACCTTTATTGGGATCTGAAGTTGATGTTGAATTTAGGGTTTCTGTACGGGTGGAGAGAAGTGTTGGAGCTTTTTGTAATGGAACACAAGTCGGTTTTCCAAGAGGTGGCAGTAGATCTCGCAGTAGAGGCAGTAGAGGTAGTAGAGGTAGAGATACCGATCGTTCTGCAGCTTTTGAACTATGTGGTATGAAAATTATTATTACAATTATAGTTATACAGAATTTTATTGTATAAAATGTACCTGCTATATAATAAGGTTTCTATTCCTAATTATACTTCTCCGTACACTGCAAAAAATAAATCGTTAAAATAACCATTTTATTGGTTAGTACAGTCACAAGGAATAGCATGAGTTTCAATTTAGATTGTCAATTGTCATAGAGGATGTTGTGGCTACATGCATATATGTTACTACGACATAATATGCACCAAGTATTGGAAGGTATAAATTAAATTATGTGTTTGCGGGTTTACAAACCTTTTTGATGGTCATATAAAATTACATGTGGTATGAGATGTATGTATTCTGAACAACCAACTAATTGTTAAATCCTTGCAACTGTACTAACCACTAAATTAACTGTTTTTTTTTTGCAGTGTAGCGAAAGAATAATTATTGTAACATTCGCTCTCTCTCTACAGATTGTGAAGAGATTTGCTTTCCTGGTACTCCAGAAGAATGTCTACCAGAGCTTGGAGTTGTAGTTGAAGTTTCACTCAATGCTACAGTGGATGCCAATGCTACAGTGGATGCTGATCTTTGCAATAATATTATCATAGAAAATGTCACTTCATATCTATTTGTTCCTGATGACACTATTCCAAATGTCCCATCTCCAACACCTATTGGCAAACTTATGTGTCACTCTGTTTGGTTGCCAGATAACAAAGTGGATTTAGTAATTTATTTTAGTGTTATAATTAGCAATGGAACTGATCCTTGCATTCAACATATTGATAATAAGACTACTTTGGATATATTAGAATATCAAAAAATAGATTTAGTGGAGCTCTTGAGTCACTTTTCGATCCAAAGTATAACTGGTGTTACTGTTGCCACACAGCACAAAGTTGGAGCTTTTTGCAATGGAAAACAAGTTGTGTTTCGCTCTCCTGATGAAGGTGAAAGTCATTTAGAAACAAGATTTGTACTATGTGGTATGTAAGAAAGATTTTGTTATATATAACTATAATTATTCATACACAAAAGCCAAAATCATTATTATAGCAAACTTGTATACTATGCATTTTGATTGATGTGAACAATAGCATATTTTATCTATATAATTATACTATATAATTATAATTCTTCTCAACCTCATAGAATGTCCACCCATGTGCATATATATGGAGTACTGAAACTACTATTATAGGATCATCAATCCAAAATATGGAACTCTCCTGAATCAAGCACGTATATATATATACAATATTTTTTCTTCTGCCAGAAGCCTTTAACTTTGCTCATCGTGTATTAACATTAAAATTTATTGTAGATTTTTGTATAACATTTTCAGTTTATTATTCTTATAAAATTGTATAATTTGTGTGTATCTGGTGTTGTAATTCAAACATTTGATGTATAGTTATTGACTGCACTTCAATAGTAAATAAGTAGCTACAAAAACATTTTTAAAAATGTAAGATTATGTAGGGATATATATCAAAACCGAAAAGCACAGGAACAAAATTGTCTTTACTCTAGCTATATAATATTATACCAATCTCGTTCCTGTGCTTTTTCAGTTTGGAGATATATTCTTACATACTCCATCATTTTATTAAGATGTTTTTTAAAATTATACTTCTTTTGATTCTGTTTTCAAACAACTCGGTATAATTATTTGTTGGTAATGAAATTGTTGAAGTACATCATTTCATACTTGGATGTTGTCGGATGCTATAATGAGAAGATGTGTCCAAAGGAACAGATCACATTGCATAATTATAATTATAATATAATAATCTTGATTAAAAAATAATCAGTGATACAAAAAACATACATTATCTGCATAGATACATTATAATTTGTTTTCTTGTATAATTAATATTATAATATATATAATTATATATATAATTATATATAAAATTATATATATGTATATATTTATATATGTATATATGTATATATCTATAATAGAGTACAACAAGATGATTTTTTGGGTTTTGGTTCTTTAACTGCTATAGCTGCTCTTAGGGCCTCTTGAAAAACTTCGTGAACATTTGTTAAAGTTTTAGCTGAACATTCCATATATTTAACGGCCTCAATCTTTCTTTGTAGCTTTAAGCCATCTGTATAGGTGACTGGAATTTTTCCTTCTTTTGCTAATTCCAACGTGGTTACATCGTCTTCTCTTAAGTCTAATTTTGTACCCACGAGAACAATTGGAACTTTATCACCACAGTGCTGTCTCACCTCTGGTTGCCACTAAACATAAAATAAATATAAATAGCAAAGAGCTTAATTATGAGTAGTGAAGCCACAAAGAAGCATCCAATTGCTCAGGGGGGGTGGGATTTTAGGGAGTCACACCTCTTTTCATGTCCTATTAATTATAATCGTTGATAAGACCAAAGGTTGTCGTTGGTTAATAATCATTGTGCATTGGCATACAATAGCCTCATCCCTGGAGATGAGACAATTACATGCATCGTCTCACATAAGTGCTGTAAAGTGGGTGTGGTCTTGTAAAAGTGGGCATGGCTAAAACATTTTCTACATACACTAAGATTAAGAACCCCCTTTTTAAACTGCTATGTATGGGCCTGATTGTAATACTTCAGACTATTGCTATATGTATTAATTAAAGCCAATGCAAGTGCTGTATAGGAAATATAGCACAAGGGATGAGGCTGAGATCCTCATACAGCACAAGACAGAGTCAAATGCTGTATGAGGCTTCCAGACCCCACCCCCAGTGTTATAGTTTCTAGTACACCACTTACACCAGTGCTTTAAATTGATGGATATTACCAACAACACAAATGTATAATAGTAATTATACATTTTAATAGTTATGTTATGCATAACATTAGTCTCATGTAGCCAGACCCAACCCTCTGCTATGTGATGGGAAGGGTCTGGCCTACCCACATTTGTCAAGAGCATCAAGTTATCTAGTAATTGAATTCATAACAGTAGTAATGATATTCTTACAGCTGGCTTACTGGGAAAGTATGAATATACTTATTTTGGTTATGAATATTATTAGCAGTTGGTCAGCCACTAAAATAGCCAAACATTTGGCTAAACTCTTGATAAACGCTAATACAGTGGATTGACCAGAACCTTCCCGTCGCGTAGCAGAGGGTTGGGTCTGGCTATGGGAGACTACCATGACATATCATGACATCACTAGTGCACACCCACATAAAGATCCTAGTTTTAACAGTCTGTCTGGGTATATACATTTGGACATTCCTTTGCTGTTCATAAGCTCCTGATAATAAAATTATCTAGGGGCTCTGTTTAGTATAAAAATTAAATGCAATAAAAATGTTCAAACAATGAAATATTTTACAATTCATTTAAACATTTTTCCTATGTATGTTACATGTCAAACTACTATACAGTATATATCTTGGATCCACCCACGCATGTTAACTCCCTACTTTCAAATAGTATTATTTGTTTTCTTGATAATTACTATACTATGTAAAACCATATTTAGCATGAATAATTCCCTTTGACGTCAGGCGAGAGTTGTATAATTATAGTATAAATCCTGGTTCGAACCAGGATTTATTTTGTATAGAGCAGTTCGATTTGTATAGTGGAAACCACAAACAAGTCTCAGACAATCTAAATTTCGTGTGGTGTCATTGTGGGTTTACTTCCAAAAGACAAACTTTGGTGCTAATTTGGCTATGAATATGTTTTAAGTGTTAAGAATCATAATGGCTATACAGCAAAATTAACTATAATAGTTACACAGCAAATTATTAGTTATACACCTATTTGTCAGGATTCATGCTATTTAGCATCCCTTGGCTTCGCCCTTGGGATCTAAATAACATGAATCCCTCCCAGTAGGTGTATATAATTACTACTATTATTACGATATCAATTACATTAATCAAAATTGCCTTTATTGATGCTAGTAATAGTGACTGAATATGATTAGTAATTGTTCCAAATTTGTTTTCAAGCCAATACATCAATATAATAAATCATGATAGCTAGTGCTAAGTTAGTAACTTATAGTAAGTTTGCATCATGACATTTGCCAACTGTCCCGATATGACACCAGGCTACTTACCAGTTATAGATCTTTCCAGACAGAGAACTTTGTCAAAAGACTTGTCTGGCAATTAAAGGTGCAAAATGTATTGAACACGCACTCATGAATACTTAATGAGCTAAAACTATTGTATTGAAACCCCCACTTTTTAGATTTCTAGATCTGCCACTGTAAACCAGTCTATAATCTCCAATACAACACATAGCAACAACATAGTAACTGGCTATAACTAAAACCTCACTTCCTTCCATCATTACATCTAACCTTATATGATACATTATGATAGGAAGTGTGGCTGACAAGAGAGAAACAAATGAGAAACACATCAGTCTGCGGGTAGGATAGAGGCCTGATCCTCTCGTAGTCTTCCTGACCTAAAGAATAGATTTTGTTTTCATAGTTTAGTTTCATTTTCGTATTTATATTATAACACATCCAGGTTAAAAACATTCTGTTATGACAAAAATAAAACTACATACCTAAAGCACTGATGAAATTCACTACAAAACGAGCTTCTTACTAATTAAATTGGTATACTATAATTATTGTCCATAAAAAAACTTCCATGTCAGAGCAGAGGGGCCTAAAGTAATTGGTTTGACATGGAACATCATATGACAATTAACTATCCATATATACTTCTTTATTGATTATAAAGTAGTAATTATGGTTATCACGAGACTGAATGGTTGAAAGTATCTAATAAACTTTAACGGTGTCGGGTATGTGGAATCCCCACTCCATTCCTGATAAAGTGTGTCTATTAAATATCGTAATGTTACAAACGTCTGTTCACATTCATAATGACCTCAAAACTAGAATGTGATGACTTTATATGTAATATAGTGTATAGTTTAATGTCATAAGGTTAATACATGATTATACTGTAACTCAATAACTTATATGTAATATAGTGTATAGTTTAATGTCATAAGGTTAATACATGATTATACTGTAACTCAATAACTGATATGTAATACAGTGTATAGTTTAATGTCATAAGGTTAATACATGATTATACTGTAACTCAATAACTTATATGTAATATAGTGTATAGTTTAATGTCATAAGGTTAATACATGATTATACTGTAACTCAATAACTGATATGTAATACAGTGTATAGTTTAATGTCATAAGGTTAATACATGATTATACTGTAACTCAATATCATGCTTAACGTGAATGACCTTTAGTACTATTTGTTATATAATACTATGTTTAGTAGCACATATTCATAGTCAATGGGAAAACATAAGATCATATACCACATCAGATGTTAGCACTGTGATAGGAACATGTGTATAATTAGAAGTTACAATAATCACTAATACATCATAATGAGAATATCTTTTATCCAGATACACACATAAATATTAATTTTAACAATTTACCAGCAGTATCCCATAGTCCAATTCTAATGGGTTTCTCGTCCAGTATCACATTTGCAGCATAATTGTCAAAGACAGTTGGGATATACTCTCCAGGGAAAGAGTTGGTTGTATAGGTCATTAGGAGACATGTCTTACCTACTGCACCATCTCCCACTACAACACATTTGATATGCTTTATGGACATTATCTAAGTACAGACAATGGTCATATATTAATAATATACACACACTTATTAATAATATACGCACACCTATGTATATGTACATGTATCTTAGGACATGTTACCATAATGGTGAAATGTTTGGCAATTCCATTAGGCTTGTTTTGAGTTGATAATGCTAAGTCCAGTTGAAACACTCTAGTTGTTCAAAATTCACCATTGCTGATTGGTATATATGCTACCAGCCACATTCACCAACATATCCAACTGTATATTGTACCTGCATCTACTATAAGACAGTAATATATCTATCTCTAATACCTGTGGCTTATCTGATATCCAACATACAGAATTAATTATAATTATTATAATTATTTTTATTACAATCTTTTGTGATATAGAATCACATTGTTGTAGGCTTATAGTTTTTAACAGTTATTCTTTATTGACATGCTTCACTAAGATAACACAGTTTTGGCTAATTAATTACTCATGCACACAAATCTCACTTGTTTCAAGTTCCTAGTCTTCCCTTCTCTGGTACCTCCTTTGCCTACCTCCAAAGCTCAAAAATGATTTATAGATAAGAATCAGCAGATTGTTCTAAAAATAGTAACATCAAAGATGTGTTTTTTATAGCCAACTAATTACTACCAACACGTATATGTGAATATAGTTAACATGCCATAACAAAATTATAATTCATTCCTTAGCCATACCTATAAGTTATGATTGCCAAGTATATATTATATAGTATAACAATTTTGTTATATACATTATTTGGTGTACTATTATATAGTAATACAACTATATATACATACACATACATACATATGCATATATGTACATGTACATACAGAATACATAAATGCATACAGCATACATATTATGCACATTTACTAAATTATATAAATAAATGCATACATACAACATGCATATATACATAAATACATAATAATTATGTATATGCATGTAAGTGGCATTGGAATTGGAATCATTCAATTCACATTCTTACTAGTAGACACTAAATTCAATTCTTGAGTAATTTGCTAAATTTTGATCAATCATAATTCATTCTTTGAAAACTCAAATTCATTCCAATGGATTTCAGGCAGTGTTACAATTTCATACAATTACACATTGTATTGTATTGTAATAAATACATACATTTGTGTATATTAAACTTCACTGTAAACTTCTTTTTACTAACTATGGAATTATAAAACTAGTGTTCGATGAATGTTTCAGTTCTTGAGCAGTTGTGCAAAGAGCAATGGAATTGAAGCAGAATTGTATATAGCATTCGCCATACTAGTATAATGACCATATTCTTTGATTAAAAATGGCAGTTACAAAATTCCATCCCTTATCATTAAATTAAAATTCCAGAATTATTCCATATACATTCCAATGCCCTGATATATATATATATATATATATATATATACATACACCTAATAATAAATTATACATAGTTTAATACATAAGTATATAAACATGGTGATATACTTACAGGAATCATTTCACAATGAAATATGAGATGACTTAAAATGCATTTTTGAATGTGTTTTTTTAAACTAATAACAACATTCACTATGCAAAATGCTTGATTATTGACTACAATTACTTCTATAGTATGCAATGAATCATGTAGACAGGTTTTACTATAGCTAGATTACACATTTGTTTACACACTACGCCGAGCTCTTGAATGACTTAACTTCCTTAACTACGCATGTAACATGTACAGTGTATGTGACACAAACTTATATATAAGAATCCATGGGAAAGCAATCATAGGGACAGTCCTGCAGGCCATAATAATCCATCTGGCATGAGTGATTCGATTCACATATGCAGGTTCGAGACTGACCCTATACTTGGAATTCTGGAAACGAGACTGTCTGGCTATGATACTACAATATTTCTAAGTTAACACTACAAAGACAATCCCTCTACTTTTATGAGTTATTATTCTCACCACTATGTAAAATATTTGCTGCATGTACATGTACTGTATATACACAAAATAATGTTGATCCAGCCACACCCAAGTTTGCATTGAAAACAAGGTTAACTTACATCATTAAAAAGCGCTTTGCTCCCATACAATGAACAGTCCGCTGATGCTTAGATCTTGATCCTTTTTAAAATCTGTATTGCAATAACAGCAGTAGTCTACGACACTTGAAAGAAATGCTCAACTCTGAAAATGGAGCGAGGAGGCGTGAACAAACTGACGCAGGTCCACCTACGTACGTTAACCAAATTGCAAAGAATAATTAATTAGCAATGGCCGACGATCTGTTGAATTCGCTTCCCGATAAAGTGATCTTAGTGGGTGATGTAGGTGTGGGAAAGACTTCTATCTTCACAAGATTTCGCACTGGTGAATTTGATCCACCTGGAGGAGATCAGAAAATAGCTGAATTTCAGAAAAGTTGGTTGATAGATGGAAAGAAAGTTTCTGTAAGTGACACATTATTGCAGTAACTGTAAAATTGAAAGTTTTTTTACTGGGCAGGGGTTATTAACCCTAGACAGGTCTGATTTTGACAATCTACCATATCCCTACACTTTCCCCCACACTGTTTCTACAGTAGCGGCACGACAGGACTGCAATGTTTTGCTCTTAGAGTCCTGGCAAGTGCTCATGTGATCGTTAATCCCCGGGTCTAGGGACCATGTTTGGTTGATCCAAATCGTTCCAGTTATCTAGTAATCCACCCATGTGTGTTTCCTTTATAAATCTATCAAGTAATCGTGTCAATGTTAGGTCATTTTTGATCACCAAATTCACAATTAATTACATTGTTAATGGTAACTCCAAAACCCAAACAAATTTCAGTCTCAGTGCTAGCGCAGCCTTTTAAAATATAATTTAAATTTCATGCTATCAGTTTACGTTTTGTAAGTAAATTCATTTGTCAAGGGAATAATTGCCGGTTCCAGCTCACAACCTTTATATAAAATAAATATTAAATATTATTATTTTCTAATTATGCGTACTAATCATCCACAAAATAATGATGATTCATACACACAAAAATGTGTTATAGATATTGTATGGCTTACTATCAAAAAATATATAATTGTAACTCCTCCTCTTATTCTTAAATCAATATTTTTAACTCCCTGTGATTACGCTCACCATGAAGCGTAGGCAGAAGGGTATGGCAATCATATTGTGTGTCTGTCCGTGTCTGTGTCTGTGTGTGTGTTCACAAACTTTTGGGAAAAACTACGAACATCGGTGGCTCCAACGAGCTACTGGCAGACTTCAAATTATACAAGGATCAAAAATAACAAGAGGCTTTTGCTAAAACCCTTCAGTTATAAAGTTATTACAATGCCAGTATAACGTTATTACTTTATATGTTTTGTACACATAAAGTAAACCATCTGAAGTAAACGTTTTCGTTATTATATGACCATACAAACAAGCAATGATATATAATTATTATAATATTTTGGGAGATGATATATATTTTGAAAAAATATGGTTTGTATTACTTTGCCACGTAGGCGATGGTCCCGTCCCGATGGCACTCGTATCAAAATGGCCTCATACAATTAACTGTGCAAACACTAGAGAAGTAGTTCTTGAGTTATGTAGACATTTTTTTGTTTGCTTAAAAGTAGAAAACCAACAGGATAATGTGTACCTAATTCAGGAAATGTTGCACCTAGTTGTGTTCTACAACTAAAACTGGTTACTGCCAGTTTATCAAGAGAGCTAGAGTCTAGTTTCAGAGACCGGAATCTCTGATCTTTCTGTTTAATCCTGAAAAGAAACCAGACAGCACTAGAGTCTTTGCCATTCTGTGTACTATGTAATGCTAGGGCTCTGTAAGAGTGTAAATCCAGTTTTAGTACATTATATATACATAGATTCTGAACATTTCACACTAGAGCAATATTCCATTTATTACTATTCTTTCTTACTTTAGATAACCATGTTTGATACAGCAGGAATGGAGCGTCACATGAGTACTATCCCACACACCTACTTCCGAGAAGCCAAGCTCCTTCTCATTGTTTATAGTATCGATGAGACAGAAAGTTTTGATTCTCTTGACTCATGGCTTGGTAACGCAAGTTCAGCCCGAACCGCTGCTGGGGAGGAGCCACTGATAGTTGCCCTTGTTGGTAATAAGATAGATTTGCCTAAAAGGGAAGTGACAAAAGCCCGAGCAAAGGAGCTTGCTGAATTGTACGAGATACCTTCAGATCTAATATTTGAAGTCAGTGCTTTAGATGACACCAACATACAGACTATGTTTGATGTAATAGCTACCAAGATTCAACCTGCTGCAAAAAAATCAACCGAAAAGGCAACTAAACCTCCCAGCAATAGATCAAGGAGTATATGTTAACATTCAACATTGGACCCAATTTTAACATGTGTGTGATGTCTCTTAAGTTGTTAAAGTGGTAATGATGTTTAATACTATTACTAAATGTTAATTTTTTAGGTTAATAATGTTTGTACAATAATTAATTATAATTACTAATTTTGCAATTTCAATTGCTATGTTAATAAGACAATCACTATTACAGTAGACCCTCACTAATTCAAATCTCGTTAATCTGAACCCTCGCAAATCCGAATAGCAAAAGTGTATGTTACGTATGATATATACATATGTATTGCAATATATAATTTTATACATAAATTGAAGAGTCAGAATTAAGGTGGCCTAACCTAAATCAACTACTCGAAATCATCCGTAATGCATTCAAATTTGAATATTTATGTTTGTGTTAACCTAGGTGTTTGTGGGGTGGACCAGTTTACATAAGTATGTTATATGATATTGTTTATATAAGCATATAATATGTTACTATGTGTATAGATTATACACAACTATTGAATCAACATGGATGACATACACGACTCTCTTCTCTGCTCTCAGTATTTCACTGATAAAGTACTTCTAACTGGTGATAATGGAGTTGGTAAGACATCGATCTTTAACAGATTTTTAACTGGAATGTTTGAAAGAGATGTTTATGAGCACAGAGTAGCAGAACATAAGAAGATTTAGGAAATTGATGGGAAGCAAGTATCGGTATGCATGTACATATGTATGTGTGGATTTAGTTGACTAAAGGTCATGATGCCTTACTAAAAGGGGTTTAGTTATAGCTATAGTTAACTAAAACAACACAATGGTCATCACTACATATGTATATATGTATGTTTGGAAATTGGAAGGTTTCAGAAGTGTCTGGAAGTACTATAAATGTAGTTTGTACAACATTTGTCACATTTGCTACTTTAGATCAGAGATATAGTATTAGGGGAATACCTTTGCTTGGATACTTTAAGCCTGCTATTAATTGTGTCCACTAAATTTAGTAATTTTTAATTAAACACTAGGATTTAGCATGCATTAAGTTTAGCAAATTCCTGAGCCACGCTTAATACGCCTAATAAAATGATCACAAAATATATTTTTAGCGTGTACTAATTTTAACGATTATTATGTTAGTGGCTAAAATTAGCACATGCAATTAAAAGCTTAAGTTATTTCCTACTTTTCTAGTATGTAGTTGTAGAGTTTTTCTTTCTAACAGAAATAGCTAAGTGCTGAAAATGTGTATCACATACAAATGAGTGAGCATACATAGATATGTGTATATCATTAATAATCATCAATGTATACTTGCACACCACATGTCAGCATTCTATCTAGAGATCTTTGTTTGGGGGGGAAGGTAATTCTATGTGCTTATGCGTGGAAAATGTTTGATTACCCACACCCGCTATTTCTTGAATCACATCTAAGGATCATGAATGTAATCATTGGCCCAATAGTATGCAATGTGCATTATTGTGGTTAGACAGCCACCACCTCTCTACCTGGTCAGTGGCAGAGATACTGGAGAGGCAGGGGGGGCTTGTCCCATCCCCATTTTATAAAGCATGGGGGGTAATCCCCCTATTTGTAACGATATGCATTGTCATATCACTGTACTGTCACTAACGGG
This sequence comes from Petrosia ficiformis, assembly GCA_947044365.1. Taxonomy (NCBI): domain Eukaryota; kingdom Metazoa; phylum Porifera; class Demospongiae; order Haplosclerida; family Petrosiidae; genus Petrosia; species Petrosia ficiformis. Next base: position 6,643,291 of record OX345642.1, on the reverse strand, counting down.
ACATGTGCCAAGGTGTGCAAAAACACTATAAAACCTAATAGGTTATATTAACCATTATGTATTTGGTTACGTGAGTTTCAATATGCTTCTGAGGCTATAATCATAAATCAATAATGATTTCTTCTAATGCTACATAATGTTTACAACTAGTGATTTATTTCTTTTGCTATATTGACTAGTATATACAGTACATGTAATAATAAAGAATAACAATATGTACTTCAAACATGTAAATATAAATGTGCCAACTTCTCAAATATCTGTACATCGGATGTTATTTACTATTATAAGTACAAATTCATGTACATAATTAATCCAGTTATTTTAATATTTGTAACGTTATTTGCTACAGATTCATGTATATACATGAATGAGCATGTAGCATCTATTGTGTTCACAGATTTTGTGATCAATTATATAAATAGAGCCTCTCTGAGTAACATTTGGGAGTTTTAGCTTCTGTGCTTCGTAGAAAGGGGGTGGATATTCCCCTCCCACACTCTCTCCCTAGCAGCTGTGATGCAGCCGCCATTATCATCTTGCCAATCTTTGTTAGCCCCTCATTTTGAATGTGCTATCTCTGCCCTTGTTGGTGTGTGACAAACTGTTCTGCAAACCACCATAGACAGTATTTGGGAGTAGTACTATAAATACCTGAAGTTTTGGAGGGAAGCTTCAGCCCCACCCTTAGTAGATAGAACCCCATGTGCATATAGGAAATCACTTTTTTCCCATTTGTATATTACATATTTTGGTTGAGTAGAATATAATATTTGTACATAAAATTATCATAATTATTTTTACAGATGACTCTGTTTGATACTGCAGAAATAGTAGATAGACCAGGCCATACACCACCAAATCTTTTCTCAGGTGGTAAAGCTGTCCTCGTGGTTTATAGTATTGATGAGTCAGATAGCTTTGATTCATTGCCCTCATGGATAGATACATTTTTTTCACGAGCTTCTGATGCAGTGATTGGTTTAGTCGGTAATAAGATAGATTTGGAATATAAAAGGAAGTGTCAAAAGCCCGAGCAAAGGAGCTTGCTGAATTGTACGAGATATCTTCTGATCTAATATTTGAAGTCAGTGCTTTAGACAACACCAACATACAGACTATGTTTGATGTAATAGCTACCAAGATTCAACCTGCTGCAAAGAAATCAACCGAAAAGACAACTAAACCTCCCAGCAATAGATCAAGGAGTATATGTTAACATTCAGCATGGACCCAATTTTAACATGTGTGTGATGTCTCTTAAGTGGTAATGATGTTTAATTGATGTTAATTGTTTTAGGTTAATAATTTTTGTACAATAATTAATCATAATTATACTTGTTTTGCAATTTGAATTGCTATGTTAATAAGACAATTACTGTATATTATAATAATTATAATATATAATTTAATATAATATTATAATTAACATACATAAATTATAAGTATGTTATATGTACATATAATTATACATAAAAATTATATAATATTATGATTATAAGCATATATAATTTTGTTACTGTGTGTAAAGATATGACATAATTGTAATAACTGTAATTATACACAACTATTGAATCAACATGGATGACAAACATGACTCTCTTCTCTGCTCTCAGTATTTCACTGATAAAGTACTTCTAACTGGTGACAATGGAGTTGGTAAGACATCGATCTTTAACAGATTTTTAACTGGAATGTTTGAAAGAGATGTTTATCAGCACAGAGTAGCAGAACATAAGAAGATTTGGGAAATTGATGGGAAGCAAGTATCGGTATGCATGTACATATGTATGTGTGGATTTAGTATGATAATAATGACCACTTTTAGTTATAGTTATAGTATGACAGTTTCTCAAAATTTATAAATGATATATTTTGTAAATTATATATAGTTTAATAACTATAACTAAAATTTCGATTAACGAAAATAGCTTACTAAAAAGGTTTTTATTTTGGTTAGTAACTGAAAGTGTCCTTTATTGTCCATTTTCCATTTTAGTTAGTTATAGTTATTGCAATAGACTTGTAATTTAGTTATACTTAGTTTAGTTAACTAAAGGTCACGATGCCTTATTAAAAGGGGTATAGTTATAGTTATAGTTAACTAAAACAACACAATGGCTACATATGTACATATGTATGTTTGGAAATTGGAAGGTTTCAAAGCTATGGTGCCTAATTCAGTGTCTGGAAGTACTATGAATGTACTTTAAGCCTACTATTAATAGTGTCCACTAAATTTAGGATTTAGCATGCATTCATTTAGCAAAATTCAGAGCCACACTTAATATGCCTAATAAAATGATCACGAAATATATTTTTTAGCGTGTACTAAGCTTAAGGTATTTCCACCTTTTCTAGTAGTTTTAGTGTTTCACTTCCAACAGAAATAGCTGAAGCAATGCTAAAAATTAATAATGCACATCATATACAAATAAATGCACATAAAAAAGGTATATGTATATCAGAATCCTTCATTAATAATCGTTAATGCATATAGTACACCACATGTATAGATTACTGTGTAAGAATTCACCTTTTCGTCATTTTTATATTACATATTTTGCAATGGAATTTTGAGTAGAATATAATATTTGTACATAAAATTATTATTAATTAATTTTTACAGATGACTCTGTTTGATACTGGAGAAATAGAATTTGTCGGGCGACCAGGGCAAACACCACCTAATCTTTTCTCATGTGGTAAAGCTGTCCTTATGGTTTATAGTATTAATGATTCGGAAAGCTTTGATTCATTGCCCTCGTGGTTAGATATGGTTTTTTCACGAGCTTCTGATGCAGTGATTGCTTTGGTCGGTAATAAAATAGATTTGTATTCTGACAGGACTGTGCCACCAATACGAGTAAAAGAACTTGCTTCCTTATATGGCATACCTTCAGATCTTATATTTGAAGTCAGTGCTAAGGACAATACTAATATACAGTCTATGTTTAATACTATAGCTACCAACATTCAACCATTTGTAAAACAAGCAGAAAACAAAACTAAAATTAGACATACAAGTACTGATTCAAAGAAGTGTTGTTGATATGTTTTAGCAATGAATCATTTTTATTCATTTTTATATATTATTAATTATTGTATCACCAATCTGTAAACAGGTAATACTTGTTTATGTTTCTTGTTAATTTTTTTAAAAGATAAATTTATATCAGTGCTATTATTGTGCATACATCATGAACGCAGATGGACAGTATATATAACACCTTGCTCTATCTAAATATAGCAAGGATTGGTTTTAGGTATGTACTATATACTACATGAAGTATTCATAAATTACATGTCACATTGTTACGCCCCACTGTGTAGTGTATTGGAAGGGTATAGTAATTATTTGTGTGTGTCAGCACCGCCATTTTCTGAAAACGTGACTCGGAATGAGCTACTGGTTTAAAGAATTGATTGTTTTAATTTCTTTCATAGATCACTTCTATAAAGAACACTTTAGGAATTAGCCAGGGTTATTTTTGGGGATTGTGAATCTTGTAGTTGTACAAACTTATTACACAACATATTCCATCTCCTCCCACACTATACAACAGTCATGTGACCAATCTGACTGGTAACCTCTTAAAAGGTGATTCATACTGACCTGTTCCTGAATCAATCTAGCTATTATTTAGTGTAAGTGTATTATATATTATAACATATTATATACATCATCTAATTCTTTATCATGTTCTACAGGTCATATACTGAGTGATGACTACCAATACTACACAATATAATATCTGTCAATATTGTGATAACATCTATCAAGATCCACGAATCCTTTCATGTCTCCATTCTTATTGTCTACAATGTATCACTAAGCTACATGTCGAGGGTACTACCTCTATCGCATGTCCCACTTGTAATCAATCCACTACTATACCTGATGGAGGTGTGTCTTCTCTTCCACGTAATGTCCGATTAAGTGAAGAAACTAAACAAGACAAGATCATACGTAAGGTGACCTCCACTTCTCCTCCTCCATGTGACTCATGTGATGAGAGCTCTCCTATAGCTTACTGTACAGAGTGTGATGAGCTCTTGTGTAATGTGTGTTACGATGCACATCAGAGACTCAAAAAGTCGCGTTCACACTCTTCCTTCACTCTCAAAGAAGCTCAGAGCATGAGTCGAAATAAACTCATCAAGATGCTACCTTCCTCTTCTTCCTCGTCTCCCATGTGTCATGATCATGATGATCAGAAACTTAGCTTCTATTGTAAGCAGTGTACTATTCCAATATGTGTTGGATGTACTATTAACAAACACAAGGGTCATCCAGCTCATGAGGTGAGTAAACAGATCATACAAAACAAGGAGGAGATACAACAAGGTCTAGAGGGATTTCCAGTGTCTCAGGAACATCTGAAGGAGGTTGTGACAGCTGGTGAAGAGATGAAGAAAAAGATCAAAGCTCGTAAGAATGAGGTGGACACTATCATTCGACAAACATTTGCTAAACTTCAACAGCTTCTTCATCAACGTCAGGAAGCCTTGTTAGCTAAAAGTAGTGAGGAAGCCATGGGCAAGGAGGTACGTCTCTCTATTCAACTGGAGGGTATTCAACGTCTGTTGGAGTCCATGCGTCATTGTCACTCTCTTGCCTCCATTGCTACTAGAGAGTACAGTGATGTTGAGTTACTCTCTATTGCTCATACACTACACAACAGATCTATTAATCTTCAACAACAGTTCTCAGAGATCTCTCTTGACCTTTGTGAGTCACCCAATATATCAGTAGATGTTAATACTGATACACTAGCTACTATGATAACAGAGTTTGGGTGTATATTTGATACGTCTCCTAGTAATAGTACAGCTGTAATACCTTGTAACAGGTTGGCTATAGGAGCTGAGATGAAAGTCAAGGTGATCTCTAGGGATATCAGAGGACAGGAATTAGATCATGGAGGAGAAGTGGTGAAAAGTAGACTCACTCCTGTTGGAAAAAAAAGTATAGAATGTCAAGTTACAGATAATAATGATGGTACATATCTTGTCTCTGTTACACCTCAACAATCAGGTCAACATAAGCTCTCCATTACTATACATGGTCAGGATATCCAGGGTAGTCCATTTCACTTGAATGTGGTCACACAACATGACTACACTAAACTCAAAGATCCAGTACAAACAATTACTGGAATTAATAGACCCTGCTATATTGCATTTTCTGATAATGGTGACATGTTTGTCACTAGTTATAGTGATGATTGTATACATGTGTATGACAGTAGTGGGAAGAAGAAGACTACCATTGGTTCTAGGGGAAGTGGTGAGTTACAGTTTCAATCTCCTTATGGAATAGCTATCAGTGGAGAGGTAGTTTATGTTGCTGAGTATAGAGGACACAGGATTCACAAATTGACAACAGGAGGAGAGTTTCTTGGTACCTTTGGACAGAATGGGTCTGGTGTTGGTCAGTTTAATGGACCACTGGGAATAAACATTAGTCCTGAAGGAAAGGTGTATGTAGCAGATACAGAAAACCATCGTATCCAGGTATTCCATTCTGACTGGACTTTATCTCACATTATTGATAGGAATGTATCAGGTGATGGAAGTTTCAAACGTCCATTTGACATAGGTTTTGATATATCAGGTGATGTTCATGTGATTGGATATAGTTCCAATTCGGTGCCAGTCTTTACTCCTAGTGGACAGTTTGTACGTAGGTATGATAAAACACATTTAAACAGGCCATGTGGTATAGCTATAGATTCAGCAAATTTTTCACTAATAATGAACAGTAATTCACTATCTATCTATGATCCTAGTGGAAGATTTATCAATTCAGTAGGAGAATTTAATAATCCATATGGAGTATCAGTATCGCCTGATGGATCAGTATGGGTGGCTGATCTTGGTAATAATAGACTAGTAAAGTACTGATATTGTTATTATTATACATATTACCATAATTACAAATAATAGTATTTGTGTAATTAATAATATGTAAACTTTTTGTAGTTGTTGACAATTAAATGTAATAATATTCAACAACATGCAAAATGAATATTATTAATTATCCAAGATCTGAGTATAATGATATTGGGTTGTCGATGAAAAATAAAAATAACATCACATCACATGATTAATTTATTCAAATTAATAAACAGGAAGTACCACACCCACTAATTACTTCTTTTTTTTTAAATGTTGTTACTATGTATAGTGGGTGGGTTGTGGTTTGAACCTAAAGTGTCATAAGTCCTATAAATGCAACATTAATTTAAATATTGGTCACATCTACTAGTACTACTTTGGTTCTATTTTTGGGCAGAATAATTATTAATGGTACATTATTAATAGATGACTCTGTTTGATACTGGAGAAACAGAATTTGTCGAGCGACCAGCTGGGCAAACACCACCAAATCTTTTCTCATGTGGTAAAGCTGTTCTCATAGTTTATAGTATTAATGATTCAGAAAGCTTTGATTCATTGCCCTCGTAGTTAGATACGGTTTTTTCACGAGCTTCAATGCAGTGATTGCTTTGGTAGGTAATAAAATAGATTTGTATTCTGACAGGACTGTGCCTCCAATACGAGTAAAAGAACTTGCTTCCTTATATGGTATACCTTCAGATCTTATGAAGTCAGTGCTAAGGACAATACTAATATACAGTATATGTTTAATACTATAGCTACCAACATTCAACCATTTGTAAAACAAGCAGAAAACAAAACTAAAATTAGACATACAAGTACTGATTCAAAGAAGTGTTGTTGATATGTTTTAACAAGTTTGGACCATGAATCATTTTTATTCATTTTTATATATGACTGTATTATTAATTATTGTATCACCAATCTGTAAACAGGTAATACATACTTGTTTATGTTTCTTGTTAATTTTTTTAAAGATAAATTTATATCAGGACTTTATCATGCATATATCATGAACACAGATGGACAGTATATATAACACTTTGCTCCATTTAAATATAGCAAGGATTGGTTTTAGGTAATATACTTGAAATAGCCATAAATTACATTGTTACCCCCCACTGTGTAGTGTAGTTGGAAGGGTATGGTAATTATTTGTGTGTGTATCAACACATTTTCTGAAAAAGTGACTTGGAATGAGCTACTGAATTGATTGTTTTAATTTCTACCATAGATCACTTCTATAAAGAACACTTTAGAAATTAGCCAGGGTTATTTTGTGAATCTTGTAGTTGTACAAACTTATTACACAACATATTCCATCTCCTCCCACACTATACAACAGTCATATGACCAATCTGACTGGTAACCTCTTAAAAGGTGATTCATACTGACCTGTTCCTGAATCAATCTAGCTATTATTTAATGTAAGTATATTATATATATCATCTAATTATATTATATATATCATCTAATTCTTTATCATGTTCTACAGGTCATATACTGAGTGATGGCTACCAATACTACACAATATAATATCTGTCAATATTGTGATAACATCTATCAAGATCCACGAATCCTTTCTTGTCTCCATTCTTATTGTCTACAATGTATCACTAAGCTACATGTTGAGGGTACTACCTCTATCACATGTCCCACTTGTAATCAATCCACTACTATACCAGATGGAAGTGTGTCTTCTATTCCACGTAATGTCCGATTGAGTCAAGAAACTAAACAAGACAAGATCTTACATAAAGTGACCTCCACTTCTCCTCCTCCTTGTGACTCATGTGATAAGAACTCTCCTATAGCTTACTGTACAGAGTGTGATCACCTCTTGTGTAATGTGTGTTTCGATGCTCATCAGAAATTGAAGATGTTACGTTCACACTCTTCCTTTACTCTCAAAGAAGCTCAGAACATGAGTCAAGATAAACTCATCAAAATGCTATCCTCCTCTTTGTCCTCATCTCCCATGTGTCATGCTCATGATGATCAGAAACTTAGAATCTATTGTCAACAGTGTACTATTCCAGTATGTGTTGAATGTACTATTATTACTCATAATGGTCATCCAGTTCATGAGGTGAGTAAACAGATCATACAAAACAAGGAGGAGATACAACAACGTCTAGAGGGATTTCCAGTGTCTCAGGAACATCTCAAGGAGGTCATGACAGCTGGCGAAGAGATGAAGAAAAAGATCAAAGCTCGTAAGAATGAGGTGGACACTATCATTCGACAAGCATTTGCTAAACTTCAACAGCTTCTTCATCAACGTCAGGAAGCCTTGTTAGCTAAAAGTAGTGAGGAAGCCATGGCCAAGGAAGTACGTCTCTCTATTCAACTGGAGGGTATTCAACGTCTGTTGGAGTCCATGAGTCATTGTCACTCTATTGCCTCCGTTGCTACTAGTGAATACAGTGATGTTGAGTTACTGTCTATTGCTCATACACTACACAACAGATCTATTAATCTTCAACAACAGTTCTCAGAGATCTCTCTTGACCTTTGTGAGTCACCCAATATATCAGTAGAAGTTAATACTGATACACTAGCTACTATGATAACAGAGTTTGGATGTATATCTGATACCTCTCCTAGTAATAGTACAGCTATAATACCTCGTAACAGGTTGGCTATAGGAGCTGAGATGAAAGTCAAGGTGGTTTCTAGGGATATCAGAGGACAGGAATTAGATCATGGAGGAGAAGTGGTGAGAAGTAGACTCACTGCTGTTGGAAAGAGAAGTATAGAATGTCAAGTTACAGATAATTACGACGATACATATCTTGTCTCTTTTAAATCTCAACAATCAGGTCAACATAAGCTCTCCATTACTATACATGGTCAGGATATCCACAGTAGTCCATTTGATCTGAGTGTGGTCACACAACGTGATTACACTAGACTCAAAGATCCAGTACAAACAATTACTGGAATTAATAATCCCTATTATATTGTCTTCTCTGATAATGGTGACGTGTTTGTTGCTAGTTATAGTGACAATTGTATATATGTGTATGACAGTAGTGGGACGAAGAAGACTACCATTGGTTCTAGAGGAAGTGGTGAGCTACAGTTTCAATCACCTCGTGGAATGGCTATCAGTGGAGAGGTAATTTATGCTGCTGAGAGTCAAGGAAACAGAATTCACAAGTTCACAACAGGAGGAGAGTTTCTTGGTACCTTTGGACAAAAGGGGTCTGATGTTGGGCAGTTTAATCGACCATGGGCCATAAACATTAGTCCTGAAGGAAAAGTGTATGTATCAGATACAGAAAACCATCGTATCCAGGTATTCCATTCTGACTGGACTCTATCTCACATTATTGATGGGAAGCTATCAGGTGATGGAAGTTTCAATCGTCCATTTGGTGTAGCTTTTGATATATCAGGTGATGTTCATGTGACTGGATATAGTTCCAATTCAGTGACAGTCTTCACTCCTAGTGGACAGTTTGTATATAAGTATGATCAAACACATTTGAGTAATCCAGTTGGTATAGCTATAGATTCAGCAGGTTATTCAATAGTAACGAACAATGGTTCAGGTTCTCTGTCTATCTATGATCCCAGTGGAAGATTTATCCATTCAATAGAAGGATTTAACCAACCATTTGGAGTATCAGTATCGTATGATGGATCAGTATGGGTGGGTGATTTTGGTAATAATAGACTTGTAAAGTACTGATTAATTACATATTGCCATAATTACAGGTAATAGTGTTTTTTCATTTGTATAATTAATAATAATTATGTGTTAATTTAACTTTTTGTACTTGTTATGACAATTTATTAATATATATATATATATTTGTTATTACAACAACATGCATAATGAATTAACTAGAGTTTAATGATAATGATACATAAAAGTTGTCCATGAAAATAAAAATAACATTACATGATTAATTTATTAAAATTAATAAACAGGAAGTACCCCACCCACTAATTACTTTTTAAAAATATTTTGTTACTATTTATAGTGGGTGGGTTGTGGTTTGAACTTAAAATGTCGGAATTCCTATAAATGCAATTTAGTGCGACTGATACTCCAAATTATTGGTCACATCTACTACTTTGGTTCTATTTTTGAGCAGAATAATTATTAATTGTACATAAAATTATTATTAATAGATGACTCTGTTTGATACTGGAGAAATAGAATTTGTTGGGCAACCAGGCATAGGGCAAACACCACCAAATCTTTTCTCATGTGGTAAAGCTGTTCTCATGGTTTATAGTATTAATGATTCAGAAAGCTTTGATTCATTGCCCTCGTGGTTAGATGTGGTTTTTTCACGAGCTTCTGATGCAGTGATTGCTTTGGTCGGTAATAAAATAGATTTGTATTCTGACAGGACTGTGCCACCAATACGAGTAAAAGAACTTGCTTCCTTATATGGCATACCTTCAGATCTTATGAAGTCAGTGCTAAGAACAATACTAATATACAGTATATGTTTAATACTATAGCTACCAACATTCAACCATTTGTAAAACAAGCAGAAAACAAAACTAAAATTAGACATACAAGTACTGATTCAAAGAAGTGTTGTTGATATGTTTTAGCAAGTTTGGACCATGAATCATTTTTATTCATTTTTATATATGACTGTATTATTAATTATTGTATCACCAATCTGTAAACAGGTAATAGCTACTTGTTTATGTAATTTTTTTAAAGATAGATTTATATCAGTGCTATTATTGTGCATACATCATGAATGCAGATAGACAGTATATATAACAATTTGCTCCTTTTAAATATAGCAAGGAGTTTTAGGTAATATACTATATACGTACATGAAGTATTCATGTCACATTGTTACCCTCCACTGTGTAGTACTAGTGTAGTTGGAAGGGTATGATAATCAGTTATATGTATGTATGCATCAGCACATTTTCTGAAAACGTGACTCGGAATGAGTTTGAAGAATTGCATGATTGTTTTAGTTTCTACCATAGATCACTTCTATAAAGAACACTTTAGAAATTGGCCAGGGTTTTTTTATGAATCTTGTAGTTATATAAACAACATATTCCATCTCCTCCCACACTAACAGTCATGTGACTAACTTTATATTCATACTGACCTGTTCCTGAATCAATCTAGCTATTATTTATTGTAAGTGTATTATATACTATAATATATTATATATATCATCTAATTCTTTATCATGTTCTACAGGTCATATACTGAGTGATGACTACCAATACTACACAATATAATATCTGTCAATATTGTGATGACATCTATCAAGATCCACGAATCCTTTCTTGTCTCCATTCTTATTGTCTACAATGTATCACTAAGCTACATGTTGAGGGTACTACCTCTATCACATGTCCCACTTGTAATCAATCCACTACCATACCTGATGAAGATGTGTCTTCTCTTCCACGTAATGTCCGATTAAGTGAAGAAACTAAACAAGACAAGATCTTATGTAAGGTGACCTCCACTTCTCCTCCTCCGTGTGACTCATGTGATGAGAACTCTCCTATAGCTTACTGTACAGAGTGTGATGATCTCTTGTGTAGTGTGTGCTGGCAATATCATCAAGGGCTCAAAAAGTCGCGTTCACACTCTTCCTTCACTCTCAAAGAAGCTCAAAACACATGCCGAGATGAACTCATCAAGATGCTGCCCTCCTCCTCTTCCTCATCTCCTATGTGTCATGATCATGATAATCAGATACTTGACTTATATTGTCAACAGTGTACTATTCCAGTATGTGTCAAGTGTACTATTATTAGTCACAAGGGTCATCCAGTTCACGAGGTGAGTAAACAGATCATACAAAACAAGGAGGAGATACAACAAGGTCTAGAGAGATTTCCAGTGTCTCAGGAACATCTCAAGGAGGTCATGACAGCTGGTGAAGAAATGAAGAAGAAGATCAAAGCTCGTAAGAATAAAGTGGACACTATCATTCGACAAGCATTTGCTAAACTTCAACAGCTTCTTCATGAACGTGAGGAAGCCCTTTTAGCTAAAAGTAGTGAAGAAGCCATGGGCAAGGAGGTACGTCTCTCTTTTCAACTGGAGGGTATTCAATGTCTGTTAGAGTCCATGAGTCAATGTCAATCTCTTGCCTCCATTGCTACTAGTCAGTACAGTGATGTTGAGTTGCTCTCTATTGCTCATACACTACACAACAGATCTATTAATCTTCAACAACAGTTCTCAGAGATCTCTCTTGACCTTTGTGAGTCACCAAATATATCAGTAGAAGTTAATACTGATACACTAGCTACTATGATAACAGAGTTTGGGTATGTATCTGATACCTCTGCTAGTAATAGTACAGCTGTAATACCTCGTAACAGGTTGGCTATAGGAGCTGAGATGAAAGTCAAGGTGGTCTCTAGAAATATCAGAGGATGGGAATTAGATCATGGAGGAGAAGTGGTGAGAAGTAGACTCACTCCTGTTGGAAAGAGAAGTATAGAATGTCAAGTTACAGATAATAATGATGGTACATATCTTGTCTCTGTTACACCTCAACAATCAGGTCAACATAAGCTCTCTATTACTATACATGGTCAGGATATCCAGGGTAGTCCATTTGATCTGAGTGTGGTCACACAACGTGATTACACTAAACTCAAAGATCCAGTACAAACAATTACTGGAATTAATAAGCCCAGTTATATTGCATTCTCTGATAATGGTGACATATTTGTCACTAGTTATAGTGACCATTGTATTCATGTGTATGATAGTAGTGGGAAGAAGACTACCATTGGTTCTAGAGGAAGTGGTGAGCTACAGTTTCAATCACCTCGTGGAATAGCTATCAGTGGAGAGGTAGTTTATGTTGCTGAGCAGGGAGGAAACAGGATTCACAAGTTGACAACAGGAGGAGAGTTTCTTGGTACCTTTGGACAGAATGGGTCTAATGTTGGACATTTTTACGGACCACTGGGAATAAACATTAGTCCTGAAGGAAAGGTGTATGTAGCAGATACAGAAAACCATCGTATCCAGGTATTCCATTTTGACTGGACTCTATCTCACATTATTAATGGGAAGGTATCAGGTAATGGAAGTTTCAATCGTCCATTTAGTGTAGCTTTTGATATGTCAGGTGATGTTCATGTGACTGGATACGGTTCCAATTCATTGACAGTCTATACTCCTAGTGGACAGTTTGTACGTAAGTATGATCAAACACATTTGAAGGGTCCAATTGGTATAGCTATAGATTCAGCAGGTTATTCATTAGTGACAAATAATAGTCCAGGTTCTGTGTCTATCTATGATCTCAGTGGAAGATTTATCCATTCAATAGGAGGATTTAACCAACCATTTGGAGTATCAGTATCGTATGACGGATCAGTATGGGTGGGTGATTTTGGTAATATTAAACTTGTAAAGTACTGATATTATACGAAATACTTACATGTTGCTATAATTACTGTATTTGTAGAAATATGTGTTAATTAAACTTTTTGTACCAGCTTGTTACGACAATTTAATGTATATAATTATTATTACAACAATGTGCATAATGAATAATTTACAAGAGATAATGATCAATGAAAATAAAAGTAACACCAAAATTAATAAACAGAAAATACCACACCCACTAATTACTTCTTTTTGTTACTATTTATAGTGGGTGGGTTATGGTTTTGAACCTAAAGTGTCGGAAGTCCTATAAATATTTAGTGCAACATTAATTTAAATATTGATCACATCTGCTACTTTGGTTCTATTACAATAGAATTGTAGAATATTTATTAATTATACATTATTAATAAATAAATGACTCTATTTGATACTAGAGAAAGAGAATTTGTCGGGTGACCGGGGCAAACACCACCAAATTTTTTCTCATGTGGTAAAGCTTTTCTCATGGTTTATAGTATTAATGATTCAGAAAGCTTTGATTCATTGCCCTCGTGGTTTTTTCACGAGCTTAAGCTTCTGATGCAGTGATTGCTTTGGTCGGTAATAAAATAGATGTGCCACCAATACGAGTAAAAAAACTTGCTTCCTTATATGGCATACCTTCAGATCTTATATTTGAAGTCAGTGCTAAGGACAATACTAATATACAGTATATGTTTAATACTATAGCTACCAATATTCAACCATTTGTAAAACAAGCAGAAAACAAAACTAAAATTAGACATACAAGTACTGATTCAAAGAAGTGTTGTTGATATGTTTTAGCAAGTTTGGACCATGAATCATTTTTATTCATTTTTATATATGACTGTATTATTAATTATTGTATCACCAATCTGTAAACAGGTAATAGCTACTTGTTTATGTAATTTTTTTAAAGATAAATTTATATCAGTGCTATTATTGTGCATACATCATGAATGCAGATAGACAGTATATATAACAATTTGCTCCTTCTAAATATAGCAAGGATTGGTTTTAGGTAATATACTATATACATACATGAAGTATTCATGTCACATTGTTACCCCCCACTGTGTAGTACTAGTGTAGTTGGAAGGGTATGATAATCAGTTATATGTACATATGCATCAGCACATTTTCTGAAAACGTGACTCGGAATGAATTGATTGTTTTAGTTTCTACCGTAGATCACTTCTATAAAGAACACTTTAGAAATTGGCCAGGGTTTTTTTATGAATCTTGTAGTTATATAAACAACATATTCAATCTCCTCCCACACTAACAGTCATGTGACTAACTTTATATTCATACTGACCTGTTCCTGAATCAATCTAGCTATTATTTATTGTAAGTGTATTATATATATCATCTAATACTTTATCATGTTCTACAGGTCTGATGGCTACCAATACTACACAATATAATATCTGTCAATATTGTGATAACATCTATCAAGATCCACGAATCCTTTCTTGTCTCCATTCTTATTGTCTACAATGTATCACTAAGCTACATGTTGAGGGTACTACCTCTATCATATGTCCCACTTGTAATCAATCTACTACTATACCTGATGAAGATGTGTCTTCTCTTCCACGTAATGTCCGATTAAGTGAAGAAACTAAACAAGACAAGATCATACGTAAGGTGACCTCCACTTCTCCTCCTCCATGTGACTCATGTGATGAGAACTCTCCTATAGCATACTGTACAGAGTGTCATGATCTCTTGTGTAGTGTGTGCTGGCAATATCATCAAGGGCTCAAAAAGTCGCGTTCACACTCTTCCTTTACTCTCAAAGAAGCTCAGAACATGAGTCGAGATGAACTCATCAAGATGCTACCCTCCTCTTCTTCCTCATCTCCCATGTGTCACGATCATGATGATCAGAAACTTAGCTTCTATTGTAAGCAGTGTACTATTCCAGTATGTGTTGGATGTACTATTAACAAACACAAGGGTCATCCAGCTCATGAGGTGAGTAAACAGATTTTACAAAACAAGGAGGAGATACAACAAGGTCTTGAGGGATTTTCACTGGCTCAGGAGCATCTCAAGGAGGTTGTGACAGCTGGCGAAGAGATGAAGAAAAAGATCAAAGCTCGTAAGAATGAGGTGGACACTATCATTCGACAAGCATTTGCTAAACTTCAACAGCTTCTTCATGAACGTGAAGAAGCCTTGTTAGCTAAAAGTAGTGAGGAAGCCATGGGCAAGGAGGTACGTCTCTCTATTCAACTGGAGGGTATTCAACGTCTGTTGGAGTCCATGAGTCATTGTCACTCTCTTGCCTCCATTGCTACTAGTGAGTACAGTGATGTTGAGTTACTCTCTATTGGTCATACACTACACAACAGATCTATTAATCTTCAACAACAGTTCTCAGAGATCTCTCTTGACCTTTGTGAGTCACCCAATATATCAGTAGAAGTTAATACTGATACACTAGCTACTATGATATCAGAGTTTGGTTGTGTATCTGATACCTCTCCTAGCAATAGTACAGCTGTAATACCTCGTAACAGGTTGGCTATAGGAGCTGAGATGAAAATCAAGATGGTCTCTAGGGATATCAGAGGACAGGAATTAGATCATGGAGGAGAAGTGGTGAGAAGTAGACTCACTCCTGTTGGAAAGAGAAGTATAGAATGTCAAGTTACAGATAATAATGATGGTACATATCTTGTCTCTGTTACACCTCAACAATCAGGTCAACATAAGCTCTCTATTACTATACATGGTCAGGATATCCAGGGTAGTCCATTTGACCTGAGTGTGGTCACACAACGTGATTACACTAAACTCAAAAATCCAGTACAAACAATTACTGGAATTAATAAACCCTATTATATTGTCTTCTCTGATAATGGTGACATGTTTGTTGCTAGCTATAGTGACAATTGTATATATGTGTACGACAGTAGTGGGAAGAAGAAGACTACCATTGGTTCTAGAGGAAGTGGTGAGCTACAGTTTCAATCACCTCGTGGAATAGCTATCAGTGGAGAGGTAGTTTATGTTGCTGAGTATGATGGAAACAGGATTCACAAGTTGACCATAGGAGGAGAGTTTCTTGGTACCTTTGGACAGAAGGGGTCTGATGTTGGACAGTTTAATGGTCCATGGGCCATAAACATTAGTCCTGAAGGAAAAGTGTATGTATCGGATACAGAAAATCATCGTATCCAGGTATTCCATTCTGACTGGACTCTATCTCACATTATTGATGGGAAGGTATCAGGTGATGGAAGTTTCACTCGTCCATTTGGTGTAGCTTTTGGTATGTCAGGTGATGTTCATGTGACTGGATACGGTTCCAATTCATTGACAGTCTATACTCCTAGTGGACAGTTTGTACGTAAGTATGATCAAACACATTTGAAGGGTCCAATTGGTATAGCTATAGATTCAGCAGGTTATTCATTAGTGACAAATAATAGTCCAGGTTCTGTGTCTATCTATGATCTCAGTGGAAGATTTATCCATTCAATAGAAGGATTTAACCAACCATTTGGAGTATCAGTATCGTATGATGGATCAGTATGGGTGGGTGATTTTGGTAATAATAGACTTGTAAAGTACTAATATTAATTACATATTGCCATAATTACAGGTAATAGTATTTTTGTATTTGTATAATTAATAATAATTATGTGTTAATTAAACTTTTGGACTCAGTAGCTTGTCAATTTATTTGTTATTACAACAACATACAATTAATGAATATTATTAATCAATTATACAAGAGAGTATAATGATAAAAATAAAAATAACATTACATGATTAATTTATTAAAATTAATAAACAGGAAGTACCACACCCACTAATTACTTCTTTTTAAAGATTTTGTATAGTGGGTGGGTTGTGGTTTTGAACCTGAAGTGTTGGAAGTCCTTTAAATGTAACATAATATTGGTCGCATCTTGATCTGCTACTTTGGTTCTATTAATTGTAGCTACATAAATTTATTATTAATAGACGACTCTGTTTGATACTGGAGAAATAGAATTTGAGGACAAACACCACCAAATCTTGTTAATTTTTCAAAGATAAAATTTATATCAGTGCTATTATCGTGCATACATCATGAACGCAGATGGACAGTATATACGTATAACACTTTGCTCCATCTAAATATAGCAAGAATTGGTTTTAGTATGTACTATATACTATATGAAGTATTCATGTCACATTGTTACCCCCCACTGTGTAGTACTAGCGTAGTTGGAAGGGTATGGTAATCAGTTATGTATGCATCAGCACATTTTCTGAAAACGTGACTCGGAATGAGCTACTGTTTTGAAGAATTGATTGTTTTAATTTCTACCATAGATCACTTCTATGAAGAACACTTTAGAAATTGGCCAGGGTTTTTTGGTGAATCTTGTAGTTATATAAACAACATATTCAATCTCCTCCCACACTAACAGTCATGTGACTAACTTTATATTCATACTGACCTGTTCCTGAATCAATCTAGCTATTATTTATTGTAATTGTATTTTATATTATATATATCATTTAATACTTTATCATGTTCTACAGGTCATATATTGAGTGATGACTACCAATACTACACAATATAATATCTGTCAATATTGTGATAACATCTATCAAGATCCACGAATCCTTTCTTGTCTCCATTCGTATTGTCTACAATGTATCACTAAGCTACATGTTGAGGGTACTACCTCTATCACATGTCCCACTTGTAATCAATCCACTACTATACCTGATGAAGATGTGTCTTCTCTTCCACATAATGTCCAATTAAGTGAAGAAACTAAACAAGACAGGATCTTATGTAAGGTGACCTCCACTCCTCCTCCTCCATGTGACTCATGTGATGAGAACTCTCCTATAGCTTACTGTACTGAGTGTAGTCACCTCTTGTGTAATGCTTGTTTCGATGCTCATCAGAAATTGAAAGTGTTACGTTCACACTCTTCCTTTACTCTCAAAGAAGCTCAAAACACAAGCCGAGATGAACTCATCAAGATGCTGCCCTCCTCCTCTTCCTCATCTCCTATGTGTCATGATCATGATAATCAGATACTTGACTTATACTGTCAACAGTGTACTATTCCAGTATGTGTCAAGTGTACTATTATTAGTCACAAGGGTCATCCAGTTCACGAGGTGAGTAAACAGATCATACAAAACAAGGAGGAGATACAACAAGGTCTAGAGAGATTTCCAGTGTCTCAGGAACATCTGAAGGAGGTCATGACAGCTGGTGAAGAAATGAAGAAAAAGATCAAAGCTTGTAAGAATAAAGTGGACACTATCATTCGACAAGCATTTGCTAAACTTCAACAGCTTCTTCATGAACGTGAGGAAGCCCTTTTAGCTAAAAGTAGTGAAGAAGCCATGGGCAAGGAGGTACGTCTCTCTATTCAACTGGAGGGTATTCAACGTCTGTTAGAGTCCATGAGTCAATGTCACTCTCTTGCCTCCATTGCTACTAGTCAGTACAATGATGTTGAGTTACTCTCTATTGCTCATACACTACACAACAGATCTATTAATCTTCAACAACAGTTCTCAGAGATCTCTCTTGACCTTTGTGAGTCACCCAATATATCAGTAGAAGTTAATACTGATACACTAGCTACTATGATAACAGAGTTTGGGTATGTATCTGATACCTCTGCTAGTAATAGTACAGCTGTAATACCTTGTAACAGGTTGGCTATAGGAGCTGAGATGAAAATCAAGGTGGTCTCTAGAAATATCAGAGGATGGGAATTAGATCATGGAGGAGAAGTGGTGAGAAGTAGACTCACTCCTGTTGGAAAGAGAAGTATAGAATGTCAAGTTACAGATAATAATGATGGTACATATCTTGTCTCTGTTACACCTCAACAATCAGGTCAGCATAAGCTCTCCATTACTATACATGGTCAGGATATCCAGGGTAGTCCATTTGACCTAAGTGTGGTCACACAACGTGATTACACTAAACTCAAAAATCCAGTACAAACAATTACTGGAATTAATAAGCCCAGTTATATTGCATTTTCTGATAATGGTGACATATTTGTCACTAGTTATAGTGACCATTGTATACATGTGTATGATAGTAGTGGGAAGAAGAAAACTACCATTGGTTCTAAGGGAAGTGGCGAGCTACAGTTTCAATCACCTTGTGGAATAGCTATCAGTGGAGAGGTGGTTTATGTCGCTGAGTATACAGGACACAGGATTCACAAGTTGACAACAGGTGGAGAGTTTCTTGGTACTTTTGGAGAGAAGGGGTCTGATGTTGGACAGTTAAACGGACCGATTGGTATAAATGATTGTCCTGAAGGAAAAGTGTATGTAGCAGATACAGATAACCATCGTATCCAGGTATTCCATTTTGACTGGACTCTATCTCACATTATTGATGGGAAGGTATCAGGTAATGGAAGTTTCAATCGTTCATTTGGTGTAGCTTTTGATATGTCAGGTGATGTTCATGTGATTGGACATAGTTCAAAATCAGTGACAGTCTTTACTCCTAGTGGACAGTTTGTACGTAAGTATGATCAAACACATTTGAAGTGTCCAGCTGGTATAGCTATAGACTCAGCAGGTTATTCACTAGTAGCTAACTATAGTTCAGGTTCTCTGTCTATCTACGATCCCAGTGGAAGATTTATCCATTTAATAGAAGGATTTAGTGGTCCAGTTGGAGTATCAATATCACCTGATGGATCAGTATGGGTGGCTGATCTTAATAATAATAGACTTGTAAAGTACTGATAATAAATTATTAATATTATTATTACAAATTAATAACATACATACATGTACTTACATGGGTATTGCCATTAATAGTATTTTGGTATTTCTGTAATTAATAATTCTTGTCAATTTTAATGTAATGACTGGTACCCACCCACCCCTTCGCATAAAAGAAGAAGGGTCTAGTGATATACATACACAGCGTTTGTATAAATGGAATGCAATTAAGGCATTAAGGTGGAGTTGCCATCTTTATGCTAATCGCACCCACATATGTAATTACAAAATAACAATGTAGCAGGAATGTTGCTACCGAACAAAACATTACACTACGTATGTCACCACACCCTTCCTCCTCTATGTGAAGGGGCGGGTACCAGACTATGTAATGACAAACAGACAGATCTAGATATGATTTCTCAGAATGTAGACGTGATTAATTCAATAAACAGGAAGTACCACACCCACTAATTAATTCTGTATGCGGGTACATTAATAATGCTTTATATCCACCTTTATTCATAGAAATCACATGGGACTTATACCCTGCAGATTAAGACGGCACTGTCAGGAGATATAATAGAACTTCAGTTTCACACAAAATAAAAGACTACGGTCTTCTATACACATATGCACGTGTGGTTGGTCATTCCTTCCAAAAAAATTCCACATTAATAGACACTCTTTTTTATAAGGAGGCAGTGTGACGTAGAGGTTAGAGGTTGATCATAAAGTCAGTGGTTCTGGTTCTGCTCTTGGCATGCTGTTTCCTGGAACGAGAGTGTTTGTCTTATTTCTGTGGACTAGTTTAAATCACAGATAAATTAAAATTAAACACACTTCAACAAACAGCCTTTATAATCTCAATGTTTTCAAATAAAGCTATCAATCATAAAAATGTAATTTATATTTTATAGACTCAAAAGTTCCTAGGAGTCTGTTTTCTTGTCTTCTGGTTCACTGGGGTGTTTTGCTAGAGCTCCTGGAAGGATTTCACCACATTTTCCTTGGAAATGATATCTACATGAAAGAAACAATAGCATATCAAGTAAGGGCGTGTATCAGAAGAGCGCATTCTAGATTAGTATAAAATGTAGTTCCTTACTTGAGATTACCAGTAACGGATGTTTCTTCCATGTTAAATTCAGCAACAGGAACTCCACGAGCAGCTAACATAGGAGCAAATCCAGCAGCTGGATATACAACAGAAGAGGTACCAACCTGAAGTGATATGGAATACATATATATATATATATATATATAATATAAATATATTATATTACATATATGCTATCTGTATTTCCATGCTCTGATTACATCTTTGTACTATGATGGGGTCATCATGGGGGAACATGACCCCACTATGCACACAAATACTCCGAACAATTGTGACTGGCTATGTAAAAACTGATTATGATAATTTTAAACATCCACTTACCTTATTTTATAGGTTTCCTGTCTGAAATGCGAGGGGATACACATGTAGATAAGCATTTAGACACAAGTGTTGATTGCATAAGGCTCAAGCAAGGTGTTATTATGATATGCAGGCATAAGCAAATTAGAACAAAGGAAAACTGAAGTATGACCAGGGATTGAACCCAGGACCTTCTGATATCTAGTCAGGGAATCTTAACCATCTGAGCCACTGGTTCAATCCTTAGTCGGATTCCTGACTTTTTCAGTTTTTCTTTGTATCTAATTATCTCATATCTGTATATCATAGATAAGCATTTGTTTAACATAATCCATAAGACCAGTTTTCACAGAGCCATTCAAAATTACACCATAAAATAATGTGTCTTACCAAAAGGCATAGATCACATTTATCTAGTTCTTCAAAAGTTCTAGCCATGACATCTGAGTCCAGACTCTCTCCGAACCAAATGACATGAGGACGTGTGAGTCCTTGACAATTACCACACTTTGGAAGTTCTTCAATAGGAATTTTTGCATCTTTGGCATCAGGATCAGGAGCTCTGTAAACAATGATACACATACACTATCACACATATATCAGGATCAGGAGCTCTGTAAACAATGATAATACTATAACACATACACTATCACACATACATCAGGAGCTCTGTAAACAATGATATTATAACACATACACTATCACACATACATCAGGATCAGGAGCTCTGTAAATAATGATATTATAACACATACACTATTACACATACATCAGGATCAGGAGCTTTGTAAATAATGATAATATTATAACACATACACTATCAAAACACACATCAGGATCAGGAGCTCTATAAACAATGATAATAGCACATATGCAAACATACATACACAGACACACAGACACACGCAGACTATCAAAACAACACATACCATACACACGTTATTGTGTGTGTAAGTGTATGTACATACATGTATGTCTGTGTTTGCGTATGTATGTGTGTGTATTACTACACTGTATATATATGTGTGTATTACCACATGTGTATGTGTGAGTGTGCATGTATGTATGTATGTGTGTATTATGTGTGTGTATTACTACACTGTATATATATGTGTGTATTACCACATGTGTATGTGTGAGTGTGCATGTATGTATGTATGTGTGTATTTTGTGTGTGTATTACTACGTTTTATCTATGTATGTATGTGTGTATTACCACATGTGTATGTGTGTGTGCATGTATGTATATGTGTGTGTGTTACTGAGTGGGTACAATAGGGCTATTATAGTTACAATAAGTGTATGTGTCTTTAGTTACTATATACTTACATACCCTTTATCTTTTAATGCAAGTACAATAGGACTATCATAGTTACAATTTGTGTATGTCTTTACTTACTATATACTTACATACCCTTTATCTTTTAATGCAGGTACGATAGGGCTATCATAGTTCTCTCGCACATCTCCACATTTAGTACATCGAGTGAGAAACAGAGAACCATGAAGTTCTATAATATCTTTAGATCCTGCTTGATGATGAAGTCTATCAATATTTTGAGTTATCACTGTCACTTTTCTTCCTTGTTTCTCAAGACGTTTCTCTAACTCTGCTATAGCAAGGTGTGCTGTATGATGGATAAAATTATATAATGAATAGTGCTAGGTAATATATTGATAGTAAACATTATGATATCACATTCGATTTGTTGGATCAAACAATCTCAGTATTGAATTGTGAAATTAAAAAAAATTGAGAACTGGAAGAGTCAAATTTTGGCTACTACTCAATGAAGATAGAGCGTGAATATGCAGGGCAGGTTAGCCAATGCAAGTATTTTGTACTCAATCAAGCACCTGATACTACTAGACACAAATGACAATATTCACTTTAGGTATGAAATATTCTTCCTCTTTAATTGGGTAAATAGAATCATATAATTATTCTTGTCATCTTCAGGCTCTCGTGGATGTGTGGACACAAGGAAAATACTAAAGTAATGCAATATCATTATATATTAGAGCTGTACCTATACTAGACTTTACTAGTATAGGGATCTCAATAGGTGCCTATATTAAAGATATAGGCAGAGTATCGGTATAGACAACTGCAATACCCATACCTTACCTATATACCATACACAATATTTGTCAGGCTTTGCAGATTACTCTATTGTCCAACTGCACAAGTACAGTCTGGATATACATTAAGATATGTACAACTGAGCTATATGTGCAAATAAACATTTTTGATTGATCATTGTACAAAACAGAAAATTAACACTATGCTCATGTGTGTGAAATTATAAACTACATTATATTTCACATTGACGATAATATCAGACCGGATCTGAATATAGGCAATTTGGATTATGAAATATAGGTGTCTGAAATAATTCTGTGTAGGTACAACTCTACTGTATAGTTCTAATAATGAGTATTCAAGTATTTGTGATTACTATAAACTGTACCAGCGTTTGGTTTCTTGGAATGCATGACTTCTCTACGATAACTATAAAACTCCCACACGAGTGAAGGGTTCTGACGAAATGATTCAAGTGTTGCCAGATGCTGAGCCTAATATTTAAATAAACAATGCATTTGTTTATGATTATAAACATAAATTAATAAACATTACTACATAGTAAACATGAACATACGTCGTGATATACTTTAAGGTAATAGCAATAGTAATATACTGATTTTTAAGGTGATAGTAATAATAATATATTTGTAATTGACTCCATGTCAGCATACCATATGTGTGTATACAAAGCATAAACATAATATATAAATATAATTATGTTGTGTGATGTTTCCATACATGTATGTATTAATTACCTGATATGTTCTCCAGTATCCTCCAGCTCCTCTAAATGTGGGTACTCCACTCTCAGCACTAACACCTGCTCCTGTTAGTACCACAATGTGTCGAGCTACTGCAAGTACTTCTCGAAATGCATTCATATCTGAAGAAGGTCCTCCACTGTTCAATTTTGCAGCTAGTAAAAAAAGAACAATTCATGAATATCTCCATTAAGACATTATGTAACTTAATTCTATGCAGTGGCAACAGGAGGTGCAAACTATTAAAACTATTGCTATGATAACGGACGTTTCCACTATATACTTATATAAAGGAAATGCAAAAACTCACAATAACACTATCACTCCACGACTTTAAAGTTCAGATTGGGTTGAAATTTATAATCAACTCATGCAATTGGGCATCTCATAACATTTTAGCAAATTGGGAGGTGCTGGCAACACCAGACTATAGGCCCATGGATTTTTGATTTGCATCGACTCCTTAACAGACTAGACATAAGATATTATGCAATAGTCTGGTCTTGCAAAGATTGTTTTCAGCAGGCTCATTCCCAGACATCAGATTGAGTCTGGGACCATCAGACTAATCAGGGTGTTTTCTTCAATACAGTATCATACTTACCTAATAGATTCATGGTCTGGAGATTACAAACATATAAACTGATGGCGATTACTACCACTGTTAGATAATAGCTAGTCCCACTGTTTGCATCTTGGAGGGGAAAAACCTTGTTACTAAAAATAGTAACACTCATCATTACCAGTGTAAAGTTAAAAATAGTAACATATTCATGTGACTATCACAAGCGAGTCACATATACAAGGTTTCAGGGAAGAAGTCAAGAAGATACTGCAATACTAACTGTTTGATAATGGCTGCTGCTTTAGCGAGAATCTTTGGTGCTAAGAAAGGGGAGCCTCCATCTCCCCAGC
Source organism: Petrosia ficiformis (assembly GCA_947044365.1). Taxonomy (NCBI): domain Eukaryota; kingdom Metazoa; phylum Porifera; class Demospongiae; order Haplosclerida; family Petrosiidae; genus Petrosia; species Petrosia ficiformis. Next base: position 6,618,089 of record OX345642.1, on the reverse strand, counting down.
TGGCTATTCAGAAATTACGAGAAACTGAAGAGATGTTGAACAAAAAGTCAGAATACTTGGAGAAAAAGATTGATGGAGAAGCTGCTATGGCTAAAAAACATGGATTGAAAAACAAGAGAGGTGGGGATAGTTATTTGTAGACCAATATATGAAGTACCATTAGATACCTTATTGGGATTTAATTACTACTGTACATACCTACGGTTATGCCTACACAGGTTGCTATGACTACCCCTTAGCTTCTCTTTCTGAAGTTTAGGTTCCGTAATTAATACATGCCACAGCGACAAGGGCGTGGTCCACTGAACCATATGGTCAGCTACCTCTGTTAGTGTCTTATCTTAACATTTCAAAAAAAAACTTTAATCTTCCATGACAGAGGTAACTGGTCCCTATAGGCCTATGGTATAGTGGACTACACCCTTGTCGGTATGGCATATATTAATTACGAAATCTATATACTGGCGTACATAACTACAATGAGACTCTGTTCCATAGCAACCACATTTTGTGACCCTATAAAAGAGTCTATCTGTGTTTGACTTCAACGATGTAGAAAGTTGATAACTCCCTTGGAGTTAGTATACATTCCTCACCACCTGGATACACAAATACATGTAATTACATACATACATATAAACATACATACATACATACATACAATGTACATACATACATACATACATACATACATACATACATATATACCTACATACATACATACATACAATGTACATACATACATACATACATACATACATACGTACATACATACGTACGTACATACATACATACATACATACATACATACAATGTACATACATACATACATACATACATACATACGTACGTACGTACATACATACATACATACATACATGTACATGTAACTTCATTAGTATTGAAGGTGGTAGTAAATAGGTGAAGAAATAGAGTAACACTTAGTTATAGTATATATAGTTCAATTATAGTTGTTGGGATTACTCACTACAAGAGGTTTGGTTGTATATAGCTAGTATCAGTCATATTTTATGACATGACTTGTTGCAGTAGATGTGTAACTAACTAAAACTGAATTTTTGAGGTTATGGAAATATGAATATACTCAATACATGTAACTGGTGTGATTCAGTGCAACAGGAAATTAACTCTTAGATATATCTAAGTCTTGATCAATAATAGTGGTTTCAGCACATACGTAACGTCTGTTCACATTCGTTGGTCCTTCCAAACTAAAACTATGAACATTTCTGAGGTCAAGGTGAATGTGAATGACCTTTAGATATCATTCTGGACTATGATAATTTTAAACATACACTCTCGTTATAGATGAAGCCAATGATATGTGGTATCTATGGATACCAATGGTTGGTTTTCCTGATACCCAAATAGCTAGCATTTGATGAGAAGTGTTTATCATAATCCAGAGCTTGAATGAAAAAGGATCCTGCCTATTCTTCTTTCATATGAAATTTAATCTGATAATATTTCTATTCATTAAACTGTTTATACAATGAGTTTTGCATTTATTCATCCACCCATCTATCCATCTATTACTCTGTCTATCTGTTATTCTATCCACCCCTATATCTATCTGTCTATCTATCCATCTATTACTCTGTCTATCTGTTATTCTATCCACCCCTATATCTATCTGTCTATCTATCCATCTATTACTCTGTCTATCTGTTATTCTATCCACCCCTATATCTATCTGTCTATCTATCCATCTATTACTCTGTCTATCTGTTATTCTATCCACCCATATATCCATCTATCTATCCATCTACATATGTATCTATCTATTCATCTATTACTCTATCCACCCATATATCCATCTATCTATCCATCTATCTATCTATTCATCTATTACTCTATCCACCCATATATCCATCTATCTATCCATCCATTTATCTATTCATCTGTTACTCTTATATCCATCTATCTATCTTATATCCATCCATCTATCTATCTATCTATCTATCTATCTATCTATCTATTACTCTATCCACCCATATATCCATCTATCTATCCATCATTTATCTATTCATCTATTACTCTATCCAGTATTCACCTCTATATCTATCTATCCATCTATCTATCTATCCACTCTTATATCTATCTATCTATCCATCTATCTATCTACCCATCTATTGATCTATCACTCCTCCTATTTGCTAATCACTAGCTATTCGTTTATGTTTCATTCTATCCATTTTATAGCTGCTTTAAATGCTCTTAGAAGAAAGAAACGTTTAGAGAAACAGTTACAACAGATTGATGGTACAGTATCTACAATAGAATTTCAAAGAGAAGCATTAGAGAATGCACAAACTAATACCGAAGTATTAAAGAATATGGGGTTTGCAGCTAAAGCATTGAAAGCTGCTCATCAACAATTGTAAGTGTGTGTTACTGTATATGTACTGTATAATGTGTGAGTTACTGTACATATACTGTATAATGTGTGAGTTACTGTACATGTACTGTATAATGTGTGAGTTACTGTACATGTACTGTATAATGTGTGAGTTACTGTACATGTACTGTATAATGTGTGAGTTACTCTACATGTACTGTATAATGTGTGAGTTACTGTACATGTACTGTATAATGTGTGAGTTACTGTACATGTACTGTATATTGTGTGAGTGTTCTTCATGTACTGTATAGTGAGTGAGTTCCTGTATATTTATTAATAGAGATGTAGATGATGTTCATGATTTAATGGACGACATTCAGGAACAGAATGAACTGGCAACAGAGATATCTGATGCTCTATCCTCTCCATTTGGTCTTAATCAAGATATAGATGAGGTAATGGTACATATATATATATATATATATATATATATATATATATATAAGGGTGTATCAGTGGTACATGATGTTTGGTCAACAATTGTTTTCCAGCATAAAATTTAAAATTGAAGGATGGGGAGTGCCATGGTACCATCCTTTGGGGAAAACAATGCATGGTATACTATGTCTCTTTGTGGCCTCCTGAGAAACATGATATTTAATTATAAAGTAATAATGTTATTCCCAATTCTCAAACACACGAATTGAGAGCTGCTGAATTAAATGATTATTAATTGCTAAGTATTCAACTAGAACTTCAGGAACCAATTAGTCATTATATAATTATGTTATGAATGATTTGTTACGATTTGTTAGATTGTTACTTGATATCTGATTACAGGATGATCTACTAGCTGAACTAGAAGAAATGGAACAGGCAGAGTTAGATGAGCAATTATTGGATGTTGAACCTACTAGTACTGAGTTACCTGAACTACCTGAAGTCCGTGAGTACCCAACCACTTTTATTAAATTTAGATTATTATCAGAAAGTACAAGTATTATAGAAACTATGGACTCCTGTTATGAAACAGCTTGAGGAAAGAGACACAGCTGAATTTGCCTGCATTTAAGTAGTAGACATTGTCTATGCAATAGTCTTCCTTGACCTGGATCCAGTGGCTCAGTTGATAGAGCATCTGACTAGTGATCAAAAGGTCCTGGGTTCAAATCCCCAGCTGGTCCAGATGTTTTCTTGATTTGTCTCTCCAACACATATCAACCTGGTTATTAACTGTTTACAGTTAGTACCAACTTTAGACTGTTTTTATACAATAATCCAACAATGTTACTAAAAATAGTAAACATGTTACTAAAAATAGTAACAATGTTACTAAAAATAGTAACAATGTTACTAAAATTAGTAACAATGACAGTAATACAAAGATTTGCTTGATTTATTCAAGTGACTGATTTCTCCTTCATGATCACAAATAAATTCTTTACATCCTTCCATTCATAGCATCTGGTCCTATTAAAGAAAAGAAGAAAGTTGTTCATGATGATGAAAGTGATCTGAGAGAATTAGCTCAATGGGCCTCATAATAGTTTTACTACATCTCCACTAACGTAAAAATTAAATGATGTGTTGTAGCTGTGGTAAATGTTTTTTTTGTTATTGTCAAAATTTTAACCTTAATTATTTTATTGTGTAAAATAGAAAAGATTTGTTGTCAATATTTTTATATGTGCATAGTTCCATTGCTCTTCTGTCCCCAGGAATTTCAATAAAGTTGGTGACAGTCCATCATACATTATATATACAATCCATAGCTTATCTGTAGTACAGAATGGTTCATGCAGACATAATAGGCACTGCTTAGCCACTCGTACAACTGAAGACATTGTCAGTACTGCCTAATTGACCACCACCTACAAAATGATCATAATTCACTTGAAATTGAAAATATTCAGTAGAAAGTTAGAAACTACAAATATTAAGATGTATGATTAATTATTATTAATTATTATTAGTTATACACATTATCTCTTCAAGACTACAAGTTAACTACACAAATCATGTGAATACATCCATTTCTTCGACTCTTGTTTCACTGGATTGGGTCTGCTTCGTCGCTGGCTCGACATTAATAGTCTTCTTCTCTGATATTCCAGACTCGTTAATAACGTAATAACTAAAAGATGGTAAGTTTATTACCAAACGTTTTTGAATTTCCAGAACGCATTTCAATAAAAGCTCCTCAGCTTCCTCTAGGGTCATATCGGAACGATGGAAGCGATCCAAGATACTCAGAGCAAAGTAGGATCCATACCCATGTGATGTAAATGAAACGTCTGCTAAGGTACCCAAATAATCCATGAAATATAAAGCTGTTTGGTTTGTTTTGGGGTCATACCCTCCCATTATTAAGTTAACAAGATTTGGGTATTGACGAAGACGTTTGGCCATTTCATGTCGCGTGTAGTTAGCTGCTGCATTTGGTGATAGAGAGTATCCATTTCTAATACGATAGAAAGCCATACTCTTCTGTATAAATTCTCCAAAGTAAACAGTATCCCCAGAGTCACCACAAACCACCATTGCTAATTGATCTTCAAGCTTGAAAATCTTGTCTTGATTTTGCTTCATCACTAATACACTCCGTCCAGCTGAGTTATCATGAGCCAATATAGTGAATGTGTCACATTTGATTCCTATAAGACACTCCATTCTTCTCTGTTCTCTAAAAAAGTATACACCTCAGCACCCACACGTGTACACCTACGTACATTCCCGTATACTCGACTGGCACTTGTTGAGTCAGACAGGTACACTACTACATAAGAACATTATTGTACACCACCTCTATATGCTACCTCCACTCACTATATTGATGTTTATTTCATCAATACCAACACATGCATTGTGAGAAGAATGCTGGAAAAAATCAAGCATCACCATGATTCTGCAAATATGTAATGCCAAGTAAATGAAAGATATTTACGTCCACCTTGTTTCATCATATGGTATGTTACATATACAGAAAGAACAGCTGCTGTTTATCATCGTCATCCTTTAATGATAATGTTAATAAATATAAATGCATACTTAATAAGTATAATCCTCACTGTTTTTACTGACAATATGATTAGTGCAACTGAGTGTGGATTAAGAATTATTATTATTATTAATTTTATCTAACGACATTATACCACAGAGCTTACCATCACGGAGTGCATTAAGATCTGCACTGGATGCAGCTAAATGCAGCTAGGTGATATGAATATGTTGTATGATCATTATTACATGCAAGACAAGTATATACTTTAAAACATGGTGCATCATCACTGTTTCCACAGTTATTTACTGTATTACCTATTAATCTTATAAATTACACTAAATTTGCATATCAGCTATACTAACACTACACTCTTTTCAGTAGTTCTTTCCTCATCATCTCGTTCATTTGACTACAATGTAGAATTAAAATGTCGATGTTGTCACCAATAATTCCAGTACTTTATGCCTTCAATGTTCAATTGGCAGTAATTAATGACAGATTTCACATACCCTTGCAATTATTTAAATTATTTTTGCAATGGTAACCCATTAGCCATTTAGTTGTACAAGGATCCTCTTGTTCTCCTTGGAGGCAATCCATGTAGACATATAGGTGCTATCAGCTTATCTATGTTCACATGAAACGTTTTTAGTGGAGCCTATTTATTATTACATAGCATACAGCCGTAGTCAATGCAGGTATATATCATGAGGAATAATAATTATTTTAATAGGTTTCATAATAACTGCTGTCAACTATATATGCAAAGTAAAGCTTCAAAGTTGCAACCCTCACCTGTATGGTTGCTTGCATATGCCATAGATATTTGCATATGCGCGCATTGGCCTAGCCCCACCTATTTGTATCACGTACGTACGTTCTTGAACCACAGACGACACCTGACCTTGCCTCATATAATGTCATATAATGTCATATAATGTCATATAATGTCATATTTGTGTCACAGGGACGAAGAGTGGATTTGGCAATTAAACTGAAGAAAGTGGGAGCTTATTCTAGAGCAAGTAAGACATGTTTCTTATAATTTGCTAATAATTATACTTTTTGATTATAATCTATTATTGTATAGTACATTGATGCTAGGTGCCTGTAATAATGAATGGATTGAATATTTTGATGAATGTATAGTATGTGTTATGTGATTACTGTTATAAACATTGCTTTCTTATTGTTCAATATCTTGTTCTCTCATTTGCTCACACTGTTAGTTGAGAAAGACCTTGTAGAGTTTCAGTCTTGCGCATAGGTACTCGTCACAATAGTACTGCAAAAAGTTAGGAACTAAACCAACTAAAGTTTGACATTAATGACCAAAGCAAAACTTGCATCAGCTAAATAGGAATTAGACAGTAGCTAGAAGGTATCACTTTGTATATATGTATGTATGTATATATGTATGCTATGATGTATGCATGTATATAGCTATGTGGAATCTACATATATAGGTGCATGTGTATGTATGTATAATATTATGTAGCTATGTATTATAATTATATAATTAGTTTTTGTTTTTTTTGTATGTATGAGTATACATAGAAAGCGTATGTACACATAATTATAGCAATTAAGAGGTATACATACATACCGGTAGGTGGATTTACGCCCAGTCCGAACTGGTCCTTGGCTTGGTTGAAAAATTTCAAAATTCAAAAATTTCAGAATTATTTGTAGTAACACTAATAGTGAATGCACTTGCAGTGCAGAACCCTCGCCACAAGTGTGATTGGGAAACAAGAATGACCACTGACAATAAAATAATTGATGACTAAGAAGTGCAGTGTTGGAAAACAGTTTTGTGGCTTCAATCACATGCAAATAGCACTTGTGTGTACTCTGAAAACTAGGGCCTAAAGAAGTAAGTGTAACTGCACACAGATCTTTGATGAAACTGAAGTAGGTGGTAACTTGATGCAGGCAGTAAATGAACAAATCAAATTGAAATAGTCAAAGTTTTTCGAGTATTTCTGCGGGAACTTCAAAACTTTGTAAAGAAGTACAGTAACTTAACTTATCTTGCTTCCGTGGTGAATTTTTTGAGAACATTAAAAACATGATAACAGATATATTTTATTGAAGTGTTTGTAGTACATAAATAAATTTCATAATGAAATGTATAAACATAAGAAAAGGGCATTTGTTGATTGCAAAGACTTTGATCACAGAGCATAGGGTGCAGACATTTTATGTATAAGAAATCATAAAAGATAAAAAGATAAATAATGCTATACTGATAAGTAAATATATCATTATGTTCCTAATGGAAAAGTACAGATGTTTTATCCATTAGGAACAGAATAAATGTATACTTTTTGTTTATTATGTTTCTGTAGGGCCATCTCTATGATTGCTTTTCGATATATAATTATATATATATATATATATATATATATATATATATGTTTGTGGCCACTATGCTTCAAGCTATATATATATATTAATAATGATATTGTGTATACTTTTTTTATGTAGGCAAAGCATAGTCTGCATGGGCAGACTATACATAATTGATAAGCGACCCTGCCCCCGATAGCTAAATGTTTTTAAAATATCTATTCAGTGATCTATTTCATTCTTGAAATCTTTTCAAAACATCACTTCAGTATCATTCCATTGTTTACACACTATCTTTCGACAAGACTAGTAGTATCAAAAAATATTTCTAGCCATTTACTGCCTTCACTAGTTCACTGTGTGGTATCTGCCTCCACTATAGCTGTTCAACAAAACACAAACTAGAAATAGAAAATGTTCCTATATGCTTAGCAACAAAGTATTACTCCATCTCTGTTGATGAAACAAAAGACAATTCAAAAATGGTGTTATTTTGTGTTATTATAATGTACCTGCAGCTAATTATATGGTTTCACATACTTAGATGGCTTAGGAGTGAGTATATAACACAGGCTATGACTAGTAAAATGGAGGGTATGACTCTTCTTTTAAACAATTGCCTTTCATAAACTTTTGATGGGGCTTCAACAATGAGTGGTGCAATATCAGGGGTACAAGCTAGGCACATTGTAACACAGTCATTTTATACACACTAATCATGTATTAAATGTAGTTGATCACTAGATAGATACAATGAAGTCTACTGAAAGCATGAGAAATGTTTTTACTTGTTGCAAGCTTTATATTTTTTATTTCTGGATCCTACTGGCATGATACGAGGCTTCCACATCTACAAACATGTTTGGCGCCTGAAGCTGGTGAGAAGTCAAAAGTGTCATCTTGAGACGAGTAATTGTTGACCACTTGCCAAAAAAGATTTCTTCTGTGTAATCATTGTTTATCAGGCGAAAGGGAACCATCCAATGCGAGGTAAGATACTTAAGAAGATAGATACTTGAAAAGAGCCATAACTTTTAACACGTCTAGTATGAACAAACACGTACACATTTAGTAAGACCAGACCCAATTTGTGGTCTTAATTTTCGCAGTTCGTCTTCCAACTGCAAAATCCACAAACATTTGAACACCTTGAATTTTAGCAACTATACGGTATACAATGCACTGTATGTAGTTGAAAATTTCAACTACATACAGTGCATTGTATACCGTATAGTTGCTAAAGTAGTTGCTAACAAGCTATAATTTCATTTCAACTTGAAATGAAATTATAGCTTGTTTGTATGAGTGGGTCTGTTACGGAAATATGTTTTGTCTCTTTGAGTTTAAAAATTGTTCATTAATTTTCAATGCTTTTAAAAAGGAATGTGTGATTATTAATTTTACATCACTTTTTTAATCACACACTCATCGTTTAGGGGTCTGTCTGTCTGTCATTCACATATCATGTACAATTAATACATGTCTTTTTACATATCATATACAAAACATGTCTGTCCATCTTTCATTCACATATCATATACAATACAAGTACATGTATTCATTTATAGAGCAAGAGGTAAAGATAACATAGGACTAAATCGTGTTTCTACTCATTTTAAGAACCAGTGTGAAAAATTACTTAACACTCAAAACTGGAAACTAGAATCGACAATGGCATCAACTGTCTTTGTTGGTGGTATGTAAAATACATTATCACATTTTACATGTTACATCTGGCCTGAGGAGTGAACTGTGCAGTGCCAAATATGAAGCTCTTTGGGCCAATGGTGTGCCATATGAGTTTATCAGAAATATATCTACCTGACAATCTATCTATCTATCTATCCTTCATTCATTCATCTATTCCTCATCCATCCATCTATCTGTCAGTCATCCAAAATACCCACTTCCCTAATCTTTACTTCATTAATCTATCCCTCATTCATTCTATCCATACCAATTATTTCCAAAGTAATTCGTAACTTTTATTTGAATCAGAATATGTGAGATGAATTTGTTATAATTATTACAATAAATAGACTCTAGCTGATAGTAATATCAGTTGTGTCATTATTCTGCTAATGAAATTAAAGTTGCAATTAATTGGAAAAGTACAACAATTATGCAAATTTGAAGTAATTACTAAATTAGTTGATGAGTAGTTATAATACATACATACATACATACATACATAGTTACGTAAATATATACATAAATAGATTGATTGAGGGAGAGAGAGGGTGTTAGCAGATGGATGGGTGAATGGATAGATGGACAGATGGGCGGACGGATGGATGATGATTGGATGGATGGATTGATGTTTGATAGAGAAAAATAGAATAGATAGATTTGGTTACATGTAGATGTATTATTTGTTTTTTTTCCAGAAGGCAATGACGCTCTTACTCAAAAACTAGATGATTTGACAAGGTGTGTTTGAATATAGATTTTTTCACTGTCTCAGTGCTGGTGTGTTGAGACAAATATTGTTAGTACATGTATCTTAGTCATTTTTGATTTCTCTGGTCTCTTTTAACCATTTTCTCCATAATTATTGCATTCTCATGAGATAATTTGAAGGTAATGCAGGAAATATGACAAATACACCAGATTTCACTGTGACACAAAATGTGTAAAATGTGTGTGTGTAACCAAAGGGTTTGTTCTCTCATTGTATTTTGAGTGGTTGGTAATCACTTGTTTTGGAACTAAATAGTGTTATATGTTACCATGGCTACCACTCAGTATTAGTGTCCAGTATTGCCTACAGAGGTCTCGGGATATACATGAAAAGGTTTATGGACTTTGTTAGAGTTATATCAGGATGTAGATTATTAACACTTGCCTGTGTAAGTAGAGCAGAGTCGAAGCTAGGTTACTGTAATCATATATGTTGTGTGTCTTTTACCAAAGTTTCGAATTATATATATAAGGATGAAAATAAAAAACAGTCTTTTTTTAAAAAACCTTTCGATTATAACAATTTTTACGAGTCACAATTGCCGTTTCACCACTTTTAGAGGACTTCTGGTAGAAAAAGAGTACATGGAAAACAAAAGTCATCTTGTTTTAAGGCTATCATTGCCAAATCACGGCTTGAAATCAAGTACACTTGAAGTAGTGGCTGCTACAACACCTAAGCTTTCTGCCATGGGTGTGGATATGGCTCATGGCCATATGGATCCTGATCTATCAGTATAATTATTATTATTGCAGTCAAGTGTTGTCTGAAATAATGATTACTGACAAGAAATAATTATGATTACATAATCATTCTTGTTTGTACTGCCAGTGCATTCATTATATTAGGTTTGTATAAGTATTATGCTACTTTGTTAAGATAATATAGCATTGCTAAACTGGGACAACTCAGGACAGTCCTGACGACTTGTGTAGGCAACACTGGACATCACTCACAAGTACACAATTCTACAAATTACCATGTTTTCATAAACATTACAGACAGGTAGACAAACTTGATGAGATTAGGCAGGAGAATGCCAAACGCGATGAGATTATGCAGAAGAATGCCCAACTTGATGAGAATATACAAAGAATTAGAGCTGAGGAAGAAAAATTATTCAGGAGGATCCGTAAGTGAAAGAAAGTCCAAACGTCTGTTGACATATTTACTGTGTAGTGTATATAGTTGGATTCAAAAATCTGGAAGGTGTGGAAGAGATCCCAGTATGAAACCTTGTTCGTTATTATGAATCATTTCTACACAATTATAGATGGATGGATGGTTAATGTTTGGATATTTGGATGGACGGATGGACGGATGGATGGATGATGTTTGGTAGAAAGAAATAGAATAGATAGATTTTGTTACATGTAGATGTATTATATTTATTTGTTCTTTCATTTTCAGAGGATAATATATCAAAAGGTGATGATGTTACTAAAATGAGAGAAGATTTAAGGTGTGTGTTTAAGTTAGTATGTCCTCTCATACCATGGCTACCACTCATCATCTGTGTCAGTATTGCCTACAGTGGTTGCAGGGTATACATGAAGTTATTGTTAGGTCATTTGTTAGTGTTATATCGGGGATGTGAATTATTAACTCTCACCCACATAGGCAGAGTGTAGAGTTACTGTAATCATAATTATATTTATTTTCTGTATGTGTGTCTTCCGCCAAAGTTGCTAGACAACTACTAGCATTGGCATTTCACATACCAACAGACTTGAGAATAAAATGAAAGACATGTTTTTTAAAACCTATTGGTTAGAAAGTTATGATAATTTTCACAACTCATGGGGGCTGATATGGCTCATGGCCATATTCATACACATCCGCATATGTAATTGAAGCCACTTGATTTTAACATGGCGTACATACTAGGAATTTATTATTATGTACTTTTGGTAGGACTTGTAATACACACACACATAAGAATATAATAATATGATCTCAGTATTAATATCATTATTATTGTAGTCAAGTATTGTCTGCAATTATTTCTTGTCAGTAAATTCTCAATCACAAATTACACTTGTGGCAAGGGTTGTGTACGTAGGCAACACTGGACAACACTCATAAGTACACAATTTTACAAATTACCATGTTTACATAAACGTTACAGTAATGTTACCGAACTTAATGACATGAGGCGTGAGCTACAATATCATCAAGAAGAGCCCAAAGAGTTTGAAAGGATTATGCTTGGTAAGTGAAAGAAAGTCCAAACGTTTGTTGACATATTTACTGTGTAGTGTATATAGTTAAATGCCATAAGTTTAGATGGCAATTCATGGAATTTGGATTCAAAAATCTGGAAGGTGTAAAAGAGATCCCAGAGGCAGACACCAAATACCCTCAATAAAACAATCACTGTCATTACCCTTCTTATACAATACTGATAATATATTCATCTTGAATGAGATATCGCATCCTCTGCTATAATAACTGTATTACTTCCTGTGACAGCGATTCAAAAACCTGGAAGGTGCGGAAGAGATCCCAGTGCCATCCCACTTCTGTATGAAACCTTGTTCCACTTGTACACAATTATTTGTTCAAAAGTGGAATAATTAACTTCCTATATGTTCTAGTTGAAAGCCTTGGAGTGACGCTTTATAATTTTCTATAGTGTGAGTCTGGGAAATGAGGCTTCATAATGTGAATAGTAAGAATCTGAGAACGAGGCTTCATAATGTGTATAGCAAGAGTCTGGGAATGAGGCTTCATAATGTGTATACTTATTGCTGTACATAAAATTTTCACATTTGAACAAACATTAATCCATCAAAACAGCTTAGAGGCACTTATTGTGAAATTCAATGCTAGATATTGTAATTAATTATCTACTAATTCTCTTTGTATTGCAGAGATCCAAACCAACAATGCAGCAGATTATGTATTGAAGGGTATGATGGTTAAGAAGGTTAGAAATTGTATACATAGAACATGTGCTTACCATACTGCATTACTATATAGTACAATGTAATACTGTAATGTATTACAGTATAGTACTTGCATGAGTACTACATGCAGTATGTGTGTATATGTACATGTATGTGTACTGTGAGCACACTACAGTATACAAGTACTGGATTAGTGAAGTAGCCAGTGTAATGTATTACTGTATAGTACTTGCATGAGTACTACATGCAGTATGTGTGTATATGTACATGTATGTGTACTGTGAGCACACTACAGTATACAAGTACTGGATTAGTGAAGTAGCCAGTGTAATGTATTACTGTATAGTACTTGCATGAGTACTACAGTATGTGTGTATATGTACATGTATGTGTACTGTGAGCACACTACATTATACAAGTACTGGATTAGTGAAGTAGCCTGTGTAATGTATTACTGTATAGTACTTGCATGAGTACTACAGTATGTGAATACATGTACATATATGTGTACTGTGAACACACTACATTATGAGATGTTTGATTTGAACCCTGCCAGCTGGGCTGCCTTGGTGACTCAGTTGGTAAGAGCATTTGTCTGGAGTGCAGAGTGTCATGGGTTCAAATCCCACCTGAGGCAACTCATTTTTCATTCTTTCATTGCCCCAGGTGTCTTTTTATCTTTCTTTCTTTCTTTCTTTCTTTCTTTCTTTCTTTCCATCTCAAGTCATCATGTGTATATATCTAGGAGCATGGAAATAGCCAGCCTAATACTATTCCAACCATTCCTTATGTACAGTAATTATAGTTCAGTTTTTTTCAAATATATTTATAAATTAATGTCCTGTGTGACTGGGTATTTCCATGCCACTGTGCGTATCACACCATTTCTCTCTCCTATGTTGCACATTATTCTTTCATTGGTTTATCTTTTTTGTCTAGGCTGTTGCATACTCAAGGGCAAAGAGAAGATTGAGATGTATAATCGTTTCAATAGTAGGTTGTTGCGGAGGAGTAATTTTTCTTATTATCATCATCATATTGGTAGCTGTACTCACAACTATTTAACAGAATGAACTTATACGAGTTAATAATATTGTGTGTAACACTAAAGTGAGATATTAAGTGCAAGAGACTCAATTTTTAATTACAAATTTGGTTTGGTGTTTTTCAGTCTTTAGTTTTCATAATCAAGTATTCTTATTTTGTGTATTTCTGTGGCTATTATAGCAATAAAAAATTATAAAATATTTTTTTGTCTTTCAAATTCAGACTTGTTGAGATTTTCAATAGTTCTAAATTAAGCACAAATCAGCATCATCTCTCTTTATACTTCATCCTCTAATTCCTTCAAGTTGTTCATGAAGTAAAACATGTGCTGTCACATGTGGAGGTTGTGCTATACTATATCATATATACACATAGTATACAGTTACTGATTGTCACATGTGGAGGTTGTGCTATACTATATCATATATACACATGGTATACAGTTACTGATTGTCACATGAGGTTGTGCTACTATATCATATATACACATAGTATACAGTTACTGATTACTTGTGGGGCTCCTCAACAATATTGTTTCCAAGCATGATTTCTCACTTTGTTGGTGAGTTTCAAGTCTATTTATACATATACCTGCAGTTACTAGTCACTTAGCAAGCCGAGTAGTGATTTTAAATCATTATGATTCTGTTATTCTTATATGCCAAGATTTCTCACTTTTTTGTGGAGTTAGGCTAGGTCTTACTACACAACTGTACTAAAAGTACATGATATTGGAGTAAATATGTGTTTAATACATGTGTTTTTAGAATTGTCCATAATAATTATAATTGAATCATTATGCAATATGCATTAAATGAAGTTGAGGAGCTTTTCTTATAAAGAACTACTCTGGAAAACTAGAGAAGATAAAACCTATCTCTTCAGCATACAATAAATAATACAGTTTAGAGGTACATGTAATACAAAATCTACTTGAACACTCAAAAAACACATTGTGTGGATAATGGGTGATGCAACAGGTATTGGATGAGAAATAGGCATATGTTTTGTGTTTCGTAGACTTCTTTAAGTTGAATAAGATGAGGGTGATTGACTCTGTTCAGTACTTCTATCTCTCTAATAATTGAATAGACATGCTGCCAGGCTGTAGTGAAATATCGTGTCAATTGCAACTTTTCCACATGGTATGCATACCAACAATATTATACCTCCATAGAACTCTACGTAGGTACATCTACTTTGTCTTGCTCTTTAGTGACACAGGTACTTATGAATAGTTTATACTGAAGGTGTGATCGAACAGAGAATGGAGTGTCTTTCTTTAATCATTGAAGAAAGACACTTCATTCTCTGTTCTTTTCCAAAAAATGACGATGCTCACTTACATATATTCCCATATACAAACAATCTGTTTCCGCATATCCTAGTAAACTAGTTCGTATTGTCAATTATAATTTGCAATGATCATAATAGTATAGTATTAGTAATAATAATCAGTCCATACAATACATAGTATGTCTATGTATATATATAACATCATTGAAAAACTTCATTTGTTTGTTGAGTCACTCGTATGAAAGTTGTACGTTTACTGATCTCTTTCAGTTTCTGAGCGCCCACATATGTACATGTTGATCGTACACCACCTAGAATATCTAATATGGTGGTATGTACATCACCTCTATACTCCACCTCTACCGTCTTTCCCTCAGAAGCACTGTTAGGAAAGAATGAAGAGATATATAGTTGTGTGAACAATTATAAAACATCTTCTAACATAAAATCATTATTTTACTGTGCAAAGACTAATAATAATATTATAATATTGTTATACTGCTCAGTAATATTATCAAGTACTGTAATAGTGAAACAGTACAGAAATGCATTGCATTATGTGTACATAGTGTGGTACTGTAGAGTCTACTACAACTACAAGGTAATATTGCACTGTACTTACTATACTATTATACTATAGTGTACTGTACTTATACAAGTTTACTACTATACTATACTATAGTGTACTGCACTGCATTATACTACATGTATAGTGTACTGTACTTTACTATACTAGTGTAC
The DNA here is from genome assembly GCA_947044365.1 of Petrosia ficiformis. Lineage (NCBI taxonomy): Eukaryota > Metazoa > Porifera > Demospongiae > Haplosclerida > Petrosiidae > Petrosia > Petrosia ficiformis. The sequence continues at coordinate 6,601,920 of OX345642.1, read as the reverse complement.
TGTACTATAATAGTGTAATGTACTATAATGTACTGTGTACCGTGTACTACACTGGACATGTACTATTACACTAATAAATGTATAATACATTGTACATCATTTTTTTAAGCTAATGGTAATTAATTTACTACATCTTACCGATATTCAGCCACACCCCCAGAATATCGCCTCATGGCAGTGGACGAGCTCATACCATAAAACAATTTCATTTTTTTTCCATTACGATCTATCAATTCACCACCCGATTGTTCATGACCAGCTAACATTCCGCCTAACATTACAAAGTCAGCTCCAGCACCTAAGAGGACAGACAAACAGATAGACAGATTCGTACTTCTATACTAAGTTACTGGATTAAAATTGGTGTACTAGTGGCCTATTGGTTAAAGTGCTGGCCTGCAATCGAAGGGTTGCAGGTTTGAGCCACACTAGGTGCAGGCTTTTATTTGCCCGTGAATATACTTAGCTCTATCTTCAAAATGAGGAGGTGTTCATCACTGCATCCTTTGGAGGCGATGTAAAGCTGTTGGTCTCAGGGAGCTGGTTATAATTAGCAACTTGTGCTAGTCCAGCTTCTTCATTAGCCACATTTGGTAAAAGCACTTGATGTACAAGTTTATTCTCAAATGCGACATTTCATTATCGAACACTATATTATGTTCATATTCATGATGATCTCAAAATCAGGTAGTGTTGACTTTGTATGTTAGAGTTTAATGTCATAAGATTAATACATGATTTTAGATTTTGAAACTTATCAGAGATTTGAAAAGTTCAGTTAATTGTGACATTTAGCATCAATAGAGGGCCAATTCAAAGTGATAAGAAAAGATTAGAAGCATTTAGATATAAAATTCATAGACTATACTCACAGAATGCCTTGGCTACATCACCAGGACAAGTACAACCTCCATCCTGTAATAAGAAAGAAGGATTGACTCCATTAATAGAAGAAGAGGGACTGATTACTCACCGATATGATGTGTCCTCCTAGACCATGTGCGGCATCAGCACATTCTATTACAGCACTCAACTGAGGATATCCAACACCAGCCTTCTTTCTAGTAGTACATACTGAACCTATACATGTACATGTACATACACATATCTATACATGTACATGTACATACATGTATCTATACATGTACATGTACATACATATATCTATACGTGTACATGTACATACATATATCTATACATGTACATGTACATACATGTATCTATACATGTACATGTACATACATATATCTATACATGTACATGTACATACATGTATCCAACACCAGTCTCTATCTGGTAGTACATACTGAACCTATACATGTACATGTACAAACATAATGTACATACATGTACATACATAAATTTTCTATGTACATGTATATACATACATGGTCCCATTAGTAAACAATAAAATGCTCTTAATTTCTACAATGTTTTGATCAAAAAAACTTTGTAAATATAACAAGGACATCATTATGTAAGTTGAGGAAAATTTTGCCCCAGTCTGAAACAATTAAATGCTTTAGTGTCAAATGAACACCAAGGTGGTACAAGTAATATCATTCTACCTGGTCCTATTCCAACTTTAATGATATCTGCTCCACTAAGAATTAGTTCTTCAACCATTTCACCTGTTACTACATTACCAGCCTTGTGAGAAAAGGAAAGTAATGAATATAGGATCGAACTTACTATACAACATGACATTTGAATGGATGTGTGGATGTGTGAATGAATAGATGTAAGGATAATAGATGGATGGAAAGATACATAGATGGATGGATGAGTAAATTACTAGATAGAAGAATAGATAGATGAATGGAAAAGTAAATAGATAAATGGATGGGTGGAGTGAATTAATAGATGGAAAGACAGATGGATGATTGAATTCATATTTTGTGTTGTTTCATTATTACAATATTGACCACTTTTAGTTGTAGTTGATTAATAATATCGGCTTACTAAACGTGTTTAAGTTTTAGTTTACAAACTTACTAAAAGTAGTTTAGTTATAAACAATACTAATGAACACCTCATATGAATTCAGAATCCTCACCAAGATTGTGATTTTAGGATAATCAGCTCTAACTTGTCGAAGAAAGGACACAAAATGTTCAGAATATCCGTTAGCAACATCCAAACAAATGTAGGTAATTTGAGGTATGGACTCTAAGATTTGTTTTGCTTTTGTGTAATCGGCATCACCTGTACCACAACTAACAGCTACGTACTAAAACAGTGAAAGAACATTGTAGGGATATAAAAACTGAAGTACACAAACAAGATTTGAATGGTACCTTAGTAACAACATTAAACTAACCACTAGCAACCAAATTTTCTAAACGAAGGCCTATGTACCTACTCTTATCTAGACATGTACATGTACCAACCCTATACATGTACCAACCCTTATGTACACATGTACATGTACCAACCCTTATAATTATACACATATACATATTATACATGTACATGTAACCTTTAGACAGTCAGGGTTTTCCTTGCTGAACCTTTCCCAGTCTTCAACAGTGTAATGTTTATGAATGGCAGTGAACAGACAATGCTATACAAATGTATGTATGTATGTATGTATGTATGTATGTATGTATGTACATATGTATGTATGTATGTATGTATGTATGTATGTATGTATGTATGTATGTAATACTATGTATGTATATATGTATGTATGTAGTATGTATGTATGTATGTAATGTAGCATAATTGGTGTGTCATATTTCACAAACTTTTGACAGGGCCACAGCCATTTCAAAAGTTCCAGTAGTGTCCATGTTAGCAGCAATCACAGGTACTCCATTGTATTGCTGTTTAGAGTTACGAAATATGAATTCCCGAGTTATATCAACCTATAATTAAACAATAATATTATTATCCGATAAAAATTATAATTACAATCGTTATTAGATTTTATCAATAACTTTGTTCTGAAATTACCAGCTGATCCTCAACATTTTTTCACACTGCCTACTAGCTACGTATACTATGGACCAAGGTCTCGTGTGCTTCTCAAAGCAAAGATTACAGTATAATAATTATAATGATAGTTTATGATTGCATAAAGCTAAAGGAAGGCGTGTAGATTGACAAACTCCCCCAATGTTTTGCCATCAACAACAAAAAATTACTCACTTCAGATCTGCTGCGAAGTGTACTCCTTTTTGGACGAACCAAAACATCTTTGAAGTCCAGTTTAATGTCAGATTCGATACGAGGCATCTTCACGAGTAAAAGAGTGTGCTAATATAATGAGATTCATATATGAATGTAATCTTGATTAATTGAGTGTTGACCAACCTCACAGAGTCACAGAGATGAGAGCTACGAATGTGTTTGCTGGTCTAGTCGTGTTTTCTGGATTCGGAGGAGCTGCTTATTACTGGCAGGCAGACTTTCAGACGAGACGTAAAGTTAGAGTCCAGTTGAGAGGGATAGAAAGAATCCTTAGGTAAGACAATGATCTTGTTTACAATACTTCAATGGATAATAATAATTAAGTATTGTAAACCTATAGTCTATTGTGGATATGTACATGTAGATATGGCTATATACATTACATTAGAATATCCTGACACTAATAATGTATGTCATGATAAATTATTTGCTAGACACAGTATAGCAGTTTTACGAAATGATATTACAACGCATGTTTTATCGACAGTCTTCTTCTGTTTGCCGAGGAGGAGCATTGCCCTCCAAAGCCAATATTGCCAACGATATTAATATGTGCTATTGTTATTGTTATATTATATTTCCTAGCACTATAGTATAATATAGTTATGTGTATAATGCATCATGCACTCATGATATGGTCAACATCTCTATGTATGCTCAATCTAACAGATCTGTACGAGTAGGATTAACAATATCATGTGATTATTGGTGGACTTTGAGAGGACTAGACGAGGTTTGTATACACACACATATATATATATACATGTATAATTATATATAATTATTACTACACACTCAGCCACACCCTTCAGTTATATTAATAGTCCATTCCTAATAAGGTAAAAATTCATTAAAATTTAATTAAGCAGCCTGTTTGGTTATTCATACAGTTGAATGTTCCTTCACAGCTTTTGCCAGTTATAATTATATATAGACGTTTTAATTATTGCAAAACACTTAGTTATAAAGACATTAATTGACAAGTAAAAGATGTGACTATCTATACTTTACATTGTGGATATACTATTAACTAAAAGTCATTCATGTTCACCATGACCTCTAAAACATGTTCATAACTTCAGTTTGAAATGACTAACAATATTTTTTCCTTCACCATTTAATATAATTATCCTTCCCATTCTTTTTTGTGTATGTCAAATTTCAACCCATTACTTTGTTATTGAGTTACAGTATAATCATGTATTAACCTTATGACATTAAACTATACACTATATTACATATAAATTATTGAGTTACAGTATAATCATGTATTAACCTTATGACATTAAACTATACACTATATTACATATAAATTATTGAGTTACAGTATAATCATGTATTAACCTTATGACATTAAACTATACACTATATTACATATAAATTATTGAGTTACAGTATAATCATGTATTAACCTTATGACATTAAACTATACACTATATTACATATAAGTTATTGAGTTACAGTATAATCATGTATTAATCTGATGACATTAAACTATACACTATATTACATATAAATTATTGAGTTACAGTATAATCATGTATTAACCTTATGACATTAAACTATACACTATATTACATATAAGTTATTGAGTTACAGTATAATCATGTATTAACCTTATGACATTAAACTATACACTATATTACATATAAATTATTGAGTTACAGTATAATCATGTATTAAGCTTATGACATTAAACTACAGTATAATCATGTATTACATTAAACTATACACTACAGTACATATAAGTTATTGAGTTACAGTATAATCATGTATTAATCATATGACATTAAACTATACACTATATTACATATAAACTCATCACATCTTAATTTTGAGACTTGAAATGATATATTCATTAATTAACTAAAAACTATATAACAACTAAAACCATTTTAGTAAGGCAATGAAGTTATAAGAAAGTCTAAACTATAACTGAAATATAAAATGATTATTATTTAATTAGCTGGTTAATTAACTAAACCTAATATTATTAACTATAAGCAGAAGGCACATGTATGGTGTATCATTAGGCCAATTACTACTAATACAACCAAGACCCCATAAGAAGATGGAGTGTGTAACTGCCTATATATGGTATATGGAAGGTGTCTAAATTGGCACACACCTATGAAACGTAAAACACATAGTGAGGCACTCCATCTTCTTATGGGCTCCTGGTATAACCAGTACTTTATACTACGAAAATTATTTACTTTGCACCTTACATGTGCCTGCCTTAAGTCTATCATAACTAATAATGTTCATATCATAATTATCTACATACACAGGACAGCATAGAGTACTATGAAGCTATATCTCCTTGTCATCAAAGAGCAGCTGACAGAATCGTGTCAGGTGCTTTAGCTAATCGTGGCCTATATATCAAGCTAGGTCAAGGTCTGGGGTCATTTAACCAGATATTACCCAGAGAGTATATCGAGACACTAAGAATACTGCAGGATCAGGTTAGTACTTGCATATCTTTGTGGTAATGTGATGACTAACATCAGTATAATATACATTTAATATTTACTCATCTACAAAATATATAATATTTAATTAATGATTTCAGAATGAGTTTTGGACTATAATATTTCTCCTCTTACAGGCCCTTGTTCGAGAAGAAAAAGAGGTAACTATTATTTATATAATTAATAATTTCACAAAAGCTTCTTATTGTGTTCTCTGAATCCATCACCAGTTTCTTTGAAGTTTTAGCACAATAAAATATTTTTTTATAAAAGAATGTGTTGGCCCAAAGCCCTTCTTCTACTAGACATAATCTCATTAAAATGTCTCTATTAACACAGTGGGATTTATATACTATATACATATACGTGTATGATAACTGATATTTAATTAATGATTCCAGAATATTAATATTATATACATGTATGATAACTGATTGTACTGTACATATATGTCATTGTGTGTATGTGCATGTTTTTGCGTGTTTAATTGTGTGTGGCCTTCCATGATCTTTCTTATAGATTTAACCAAATATTCAGGTCCATGTCATCACATCTCCATGTATGTACCATTCACCCTGTCCCATAGTCCAGCTAACTGACAGCTATATTGTGCATGGGGAATCCTTTAGCAGACATGGGGAATCCTCTAGCAGACATGGGGTTGTCTAAAAAAAGACATGGACAATAATTGAGGAAAAACTTGATATTCATCATTCAGACATTATATAGAGAGCCAACAAAGTTTGGTAGCCAAGAGCTAAGGTGTACTCCCAAATTTCATTGTCTTCCTGTACAAAATACTTGAATTTTGAGATTCTAAATAGAAGCATTTAATAACTGGTATTTTCATGTGAAACATCACCTTTTTTGTAATTATTTCGTTTTTACCCATACAGTTAGATATATTATTTAAAGAAGATTTTAATCAAACACCTGACGAAATGTTTGCCAATTTTGAGCGACAACCCATTGCAGCTGCTAGTCTTGCTCAGGTTCATCGAGCTACCACTCATGATGGAAATGAAGTTGCAGTCAAAGTTCAGTATATAGACTTGAGAGATCGATATGATGGGGATATTGGTGTCATTAAACATCTGATGAAAATTGTGGGATGGATGCATCCAAGATTTAAATTTGCATGGGTTTTGGATGTATGTAAGATAGATATATAGGATGATGGATGGATGGATGGATGGATGAAGGGATGGATGGATGGATGGATGGATGGATGGAGGGATGGACGGATGGATGGTTGGACAGACAGATGGACAGACGGATGGATGGACAGAAGGACAGACAGACAGATGGATGGATGGATGGGTGATTAGTTTAGATTATATTTATATTTCAGGAACTAAAAGACACATTGAGAGATGAACTAGATTTTGAACACGAGGGAGTTAATCAAGAAAGGTGTAATCGTGAATTGAAACATATGGCATTTGTACATGTACCTCTAATATATTGGAAACACACCAGTAAAGTATGAATGTACTGTGTATGTATGTATGTATGTAACGTATGTATGTATATATGTACATGTATGTTTATTTGTATGTGTGTGTGTGTGTATATATGTATGTATGGATGTATGTATGTGTGTATGTATGTATGTATGTATGTATGTAAGTATGTAGTACGTATGTACATACGTACATACATACGTACATATGTAGGTATGTTTGTATATATGCACATATGTATGTATGTGTGTATGTATGTATCTATATATATATATACATGTATCTGTATACATACATACATATTTAGATAATATCATACATATTTATACACATACATATGTATTTACATATCACAGAGAGTATTAACAACAGATTGGATAGATGGTTGTAGAGCTACAGATATTAATAGCATGAGGAAAATGGGTCTTTCATTAGCTGATGTGGCAGAGAAGATAACAAAAGCATTCTCTTATCAGGTTTTCAATTCAGGATTTGTTCATGGTGATCCTCATCCAGGAAATAGTATGTACATGTATGTTTGTATGTATGTATGTATGTATGTATGTATGTACATGTATGTATGTATGTATATGTATGTACTTACATACATACATACATATATACATACATACATACATATATACATACATACATACATACATACATACATACATACATACATACATACATACATACATACATACATATATACATACGTACGTATGTACATACATACATACATACATACATACATACATACATATGGATGGACAGATGGATGGATGGACAGATAGATACATACATATATACATATATACATACATACATACATACATACATACATACATACATACATACATACATACATACATACATACATACATACATACATACATACATACATACATACATACATACATACATACATGCATACATACATACATACATGCATGCATACATACATACATATATACATACGTACGTACGTACATACATACATACATACATACATACATACATACATATGGATGGACAGATGGATGGATGGACAGATGGATACATACATATATACATATATACATACATACATACATACATACATACATACATACATACATACATACATACATACATACATACATACATACATACATACATACATACATACATACATACATGCATGCATACATACATACATACGTACATACATACATACATACATACATACATACATACATATGTACATGCATGCATACTTACATACATACTTATCATAAAATATTTGTTTCTCTGTTTCTAGTATTGATCCGAAAATCTTCTGATGGACAAGCTGAGGTATGTCTTCTTGATCATGGTCTATACACTCCAATAAAAGAAAGGTATTTATAATGGGTGTGGTTTTAGTTACAAGTCGATCTTGTCTTCTGATAGCTACAAAGCCTACACTACTTGTAAAGGTTGCCTGGTGAATTTCTAAAGTTGTGCTAACTAAATCTGCTCAGTTACTTAAATACTTTTTGTCTTGATTATTATTGTGTTAAACATACTCTCTTTTACCATCAAAAGGTTTGGTTTTGACCACCGATGTTTCGGCTAGACACTCTACCCTTCATCAGGGTAGTGAAGCAATGTATGAAAGATAGATGTTTATATTATGCTACATATCATGCGACAGTGATCAATGTATGTTTTACTACGTAATCGTTTCATGTCTTAACATTATTTTACCTTTATTAAATGCCTGACCCCCTAAAATGAAATCTTGCACCTATAATCATGTGATATGCTGTGTAAGTATTTATAATCATGTGACATGTTGTGTCAGTGCAACCATGAAATAACAAAAATTCACAAACCAGTCTACAGTAGTCTGGGAATGAGACTATGTAGTCTCATTCTCAGACTATGCTCTAGTTGTCTGGGAATGAGACTATGCTCGGGAATGAGACTATGTTTAAATTACTGTTATATTTCTCATTTAGTGTAAGAATAGCATTCTGTGGTGTATGGAAATCAATTATAAAACACGACATACCTGAACTAAAAGAAAGCTGTTTGCAACTCGGAGTAGAAGGTACTCGGACATACTCACTATTATGTAATTGTACTCTGCAACTGAACCACTTGTAATGTTGTAAAGATTGTGTAACATAATGTATGAGCACTTGCAGGCACTTATACAGTACCAAGTTCTTTTTTATCATTAGCTTACGCATGCAAAGATCATAAAAACCTGACAGCCAAATTGTGTTTATATAAATCTACATTACATCAATCCCCACACTCTCTCTCACTCCCACCTTCCCATCCTCTCTCCCTAGCTCCCTTTCTGTCTCTGTCTCACTCTCTCTCACCCAACCACCCACCTTTTCTCCCTCCTTTTCTCCCCCCCTCTCTCTTTCCTTCCTTCCCTCCCCCCCCCCTCTTTCTCTCACACTCTCCCTCCATCCCTCCCTACCTCCCCCTCTCTCTCTCACACACTCTCCCTCCCTCCCTCCCTCTCTCTCTCTCTTCACTTTTCCTCCCTCCCTCCCTCCCTCTCTAGATTATGAACTATTTGCTATTATGGTTACTGGTCGTACACTACAAACTCATCGTAAAATGTTCTTCTCAGCTGCACTTACTCGTCAAGATGTTTTAGCTGTTAAAGATACCTTTTTTAGCAGAATGGATGATGTTATTAATATTTTACATATTCTACCTTCCTCTATGATTCTAGTCTTTCGGTAATTAATTAATTATGTATGTATGTATGTATGTATGTATGTATGTATGTAAATATGTACATGTGTATGTATGTATGTTTGTATATAATTATGTAGGTAACTATGTACATGCATGTATGTATGATTTTAAGCAATAGCTTTTTCATCTGCCATTAAGTGTATACATATATTACATGTAGAACCATTGGAGTACCTAGCCTTGAGAGCCAGGATTGGTAGATTAGGGTCTTTGATCCATGAAGAACTCACATGTATTATTATACATATTTAATTCTTTGTGTATGTACATAAATACATATATTATATATTTATATATGTTTTATTACATGATGTTTTTTTCTCTTTTGTATAGTAATATGAACTTATTAAGATATATAAATCGTGAATTAGGAACTCCAGTTAACAGATTTAGCATAATGGCAAAGACAGCTATACAAGGCTATCACCATGGTAACATAAATCAACCTAGAACCTTACGTGGTCGGATGAGTGCTTGGGTTGAAATTAAAAGTTATGGATTTTTAATCTGGTGAGTCTCAACTGATGATGTATTGAGTACCTCATTTGCGCATTTACCGCCATTACCACTTGTCCCAAAAAAAAGCCCTTGTAAAAAAGGTCCAGTAAATTGACTTAGTAATTAAGTAAACTAGGCCTATACTATTACTAATTAAAATTGTCATTATTTTCATTCTAGTCTTACGTAGCTGACATAAGGGGAGGAAACATCTGTGATAGATTCTGTCATGTTTTGCAGGATTGTCTGCAGAGCCAATCAAATTTGTTTGGTCATGTGACTTTTACAGCTAAAATTCATAGTAACTTGACAAAATCCCACTAATTCAAAATTAAAATTGGTTTTGTAGTTTGTGCATCACATAAATGAATCATTTTTTCTCCTGCAAGGCTGCAAATGTTTGGTCAATGTTTCCTCGGACATTTCCATCACTTTGTGATAATTATGTCGATCATGTGAGACTATTGTCATTCTGAAATGACACTATGATGTATGCTAAAACTAGTACATATAATTATTAACAATTTTCATTGTGCATTTTGTGATTTCATAGGTGGTGGTCAGTCAAGTTGTGGTATGCATCAAAGGTCTTACAGGTATTATTTTATTTTGGTAAAGCACCCGAGGGTATTGAAAACTTAGCCACTCTAGCTAGAACTTGATAATTGTTTATGTTATACTTCAAATTATGCTGTTTTTAATAAAATTTATTAATAATTAACTTATTTTGATAATATTGTTTTTATTATGAATAATTATTGAATTTCAAACAGCCATAGTAACTGCATTATGAGTACGCTCGTACTTGCATATCCCTTTCAGTTTTATAAGGTTGTAATTTTACAACTTCCTGTCAGAGAGGAAGTGTAACCAACTTATTTTCTTCTGGTGTGTGTGACACTTAAACAAAAATTATAATACATTCATTCACAGTATTATTGTTATTATGATTCTAGATAATTACCATACTATATAGAATATACCTAGTTTATAATAATTATTATTATTTATTACGTCATTATTATAATTAATTGACGATGGGCGGGTCTTTTAGTTATGAATAGTTATTAATTTTTTTTTAAAACAGTTGCATGCATGAATTATAATAATGTCCCAAAGAAAGAACTTATCTGACCTTTTGCAAGAAGCAGAACAACTAACCACAGATATAGGAGGCGAGGAAGAACTACCGCGTGTAAGAAGAAACCTTCACCAAATTGCAGAGGCAGGACAGCGACTACTTACTCGAACTACAGCTGGTCTTCCAGAAGAACACACAGACGTGAAAGCGTAAGGAGTAGATTTAGTATTTAGGAGGGTGTTTTTCGGGTTTAGAGTAACACGTGGTTGAAATGGGCATTAATTAGAACTACTGGTCACTACATTTTCATTGCCAATTAGTTTGGGAATCAGTATTGAGTACTATACTAATACTGGACTATGCATGCATGAACACGTACATGATGTACCATTTTTATCAATTGGTGTGGCATATACTAATTAATACACACAATTAAAAAGGTTAATTGTGATCAATTCTGGGACATTGCTTGATGTCAGGAACCCAACCATAGTGAACCACTGCTTTATGTACCAGGGTGAAAATCTGTTGGGTTTTTTTTCGCTAAATGCTAGCAAGCAAGCGGCCCTGAATTTGGCACCAAAGCAAACTTGTCATGCATGATGGCACAAAAGACAATCAACTCTTTTTGAGCAATGCTCTCTAATGGACTTGATAATGATAGCTAGTTTACTGTATGCTATGACGCCATGTTGATGGTGACGCCATCTCTCTGTTTAGTTGAATACCCCTGTGTATATGTTGTAATGCAATATCCAGGCTGTTAATTATAGGGGTGGAGGGAGGTGTGGCTTTGTTATTATAATAGTAATAATATTTCACAGCCCTATCACTAGATTTGAAGAAACTTAAAGACTCATATATGAAATACATGTTACTGTTCTTTCAATTATCAAATTTAATTATTTTCTATTCTATAGTTCTATTTTGTTGGGTTCACGAGGTTTTGATATTCCAAAGTTATCACAAAGACTTGAGACTCTAAATGCAGCTAAAACTTTGGAACCACTCGAACCAGTCTGGGAAACTGATATAGAAGTATGTGGATAGATAGATGTCAGAGTGGATGAATGAGTGTACTGATGGATGGATGATAGATAAATGAATGGATAGACAGATGGATGGACGATAGAATTTTAATGAGGGAAGGAAGACAGATAGTCAGTGGATGAGGAATAGTTATCAGTTGTTTTTTTTATATATTACAAAAAGGGATTTCTCCGGAATGAGAGAGAAAATACTTTGCTTGCTGTTATCGAAGAGTCCAAGAAGAGTGTAAGCTACAGTGTCGATATAACTGTATAATGACTTTATAATGACTCATCCACAGACTTTTACTGAGGCAGATAAACGTCAATGGCTGAGTATGGAGGGAGAATGGGAAAAGGAGAAAGAGAAAATACTCAATTCTCTTCTTGGTAGTGGACAAGACTTCTTAGAACTACCCTCTCAAAATGAGGTACATGTACTAATGTCATGTGATTTGAACTTACATGTGTCATGTGATGCATATACATGTACAAGTAGATTTGTTTTACATGTACATGTGTGTATCTGTAATTCTGTATATATGTGTACTTTGTTCATCCATCCATTCATTATTCTGACTATTTACCTATGTTTCTATCTATCCATCTATCTATCTATCTATCTATCCATCTATTTATCCATCTATCTATCTATCCATTTATTTAGACTATTACCTCCGATCCTCTGAGTATGCATGGAAGAAGTGCTCTTAATGCTGTAGAAATGGCATATGCTAGAGAGGTTACTATAACAATGTTTACATGTACATGACATGGGTACATGTACATGTACAGTGTACATGCGTAAATAGAAAACAAAGCCACTTGTACAATGTACAAATATACATGTATACAAATATATGTATACTGTATACTGTATATTATTGCTAGATCTACATGTACATGTATATGTAGATCTAGCAATAACATACATCTCCATGTACATGTACATGTACATGTACATGTACATGTAGATACTGCTTGCTAAATCTACATGTACATGATGTATACTGCTTGCTAGATCTACATGTACATGTACATGTACATGTGGATCTAGCGAGCAGTGTACATGTACATGTATATTATTGCTAAATCTACATGTACATGTATACTGCTTGCTAGATCTACATATACATGTAAATCTACATGTACATGTATACTGCTTGCTAGATCTACATGTACATGTATATTATTTATAGATTTTCATGTACATGTATTATCACTCTCATTGCCCCTGTAATTAATAATATGATATAATTAACTTACAGGTATACCGAGCTAATGAAGCTAAGTTAAGAGACCTATCACATACTTTAGTTAATGAGTTTCACAAAGCTATTCAAAATGATAAGGTTAGTCTTCATACATGACTGTAAACAAAAAAAGGACATTTTAAAAATGATTGTTATTTGAAACCTAGCTGTGATAATCATAATTCATCTTATGTTTTCAGGGCATCAAGGATTCGTGGTCTCTACTTAAAACACTTATAGACGTACCAACACTACCACCCAAGGCATACGAGCATCGTACCTCTTTGGGTTTTCAGAAAGACTTTGTTAATCAAGCAAGAAGTTTCCTTGAACAACAGTGAGAGAGAGAGAGGGAGGGGTAGGGAATGAGATGTAGAGGAAGGAAAAAGGAATATAGAAATAGCCATTAGTCATAAAGGACATTGTCTGCTCTTACAAGACTTCATCCAATAAATCTAGTGAATGTCCAGTAAATTGAAACGGAACTATATACACAGTACATGTCATAGTTTTTGATAAGTTTTGAAGCTTGGGCCAAATTGGCTCAAAAATGATTAGTATGTGCGCCATTGAGAATACATCTTGAGCCAATTAACAAGAGTTAATGCATAATTAACTGCGCCACTGGCTCAAGGAGAGAACTGTGCAGTGCCAAATGAGAAGCTCTTTGCGCCAATGGTGTGCCATATGAGCTTATCAAAAACACTGGTACATGTGTATATGGGGAGCAAGACAAGAGTAGTGAAAATAGGTCTGGTCATTGGCTAAATATTTCTGCAATGTGGGGAATATGTCCATTTTAAAGATTATAATATATCATGTGTTATTAAGATACATAGCTGGTGTATTTATGAGTTATTTATTAACTCAGGTATTTGGATTATATAAAGGAGTTGGTATTTAGCAGTCTGTCTCAGGCCAAACTGGGTGGAGTCCCAAGTACACTGAATTTAGTTCATAGTTACTTAACTTTGAAACAAGCAAACAGTTTTCCTGATTTTGAGGTAGGAAAAGTAATAATTATTAATTGTATGCATTCCTTTATGAAAATATTTCCTGTATTCCTTTTTCCTTACACATGTACATGTATATTGTACATGTATATTATACATGTATACATGTATATATACATGTATATGTGTGTACACATACTGATGCACAAGTATATTGTACATGTACTTATGTTTCATATATTGTACATGTACATATATTAACATGTATTATGTATATGTGATGTACATGTACATGTATATATATACATACATATACTAGATGTACAAGTATATGTATGTATAGGTACATGTACAGTGTATATGTATCACGTATGTACATGTACTGATCTATTAGTATATTGTACATGTACATGTATGTACACACATTTGTAATTATCATATAAATCTTTAGGATGGTACTGTATCTGAGCAGCCATTATGGGCTCTAGTATTTTACTGTATGAGATGTGGAGATCTAAAAGATGCATTAAAAGTCATAATGGAAGCGAAGTGAGATTATTTACACAGTATTAGGATGGGCAGTTAATTATGTTTTTATACCATGGTATTTGAATTTCATGTGTGTTGTTGTTGGATACTAATGAATTTTTATGGCCCATAGGGCCATCCCTATGATTGCTTTCCCACGGGTTCGAACTATATATATATATTTATATGTTTGTGTCACTTATGCGAGTATGCGTTGTATACGTAGTTAAAGAAGTTACATCATTCCCGGGGGGCTCGGTCAATTAATGGGCATGGCGCGTAAAAGAACGCGCGCTCAAGCTCTACAGATAAGCAGAAAGAAAGCAGTGTAGCTTACGTAGAAACTGGAACTAATAGCTAGCTATTCTACCTGAAATATATTCTTAAAGTTCTACAAGGTTCTTTAAAAGGTAAACAGAGTACATGTAGATAATCAAAATAATAACTATAATAGGCTGATGTGTTTCAGGCATCATAAAGTTAGCCATGATTAGACACCACAAAGCAATCATAGGGATACTTTTTTCTCTATTTATCTTGTTTTCTTGTTTTTCAGTACGTGTTCAGATATAGCTCATTATCTACAAGAATATATTGATAGTAGTGATCGAAGGTTAGGATGAGAGCAGTGAGATGGATGGATGGATGGATGGATGGATAGATGGGTGGATGGATGGATGGATGGATGGGTGGATAGATGGGTGGATGGATGGATGGGTGGATGGATGGATGGATGGATGGATGGATGGAGGAGGATGGATGGATGGATGGATGGATGGATGGATGGATGGATGGATGGATGGATGGGTGGATTGGATGAACCGACAGATGGATGGACAGGATGTACATGTACATGTTACCTTTGTTCTCCAGACTCCCTCCCTCATCTGAGTCTAAACTACAGCTACAGTACAGGCGTAGTGTCAGAAATAGCTTAGATCCGTTCAAAAGAGCTGTCTATTGTTTATTAGCATGTTGTGATATTAGTGATAATCATTCTCAAGTCTTGATCAAAACAGAGGACTATATGTGGCTAAAGGTATAGCTGTGTGTATGAAATGCAATCCATCCATCCATCCACCCATCCATCCTCCATCCATCCATCCATCTTCCATCCACCCTTCTATCCATCCACCCACCCTTCCATGATCCATCCATCCATCCATCCATCCACCCATCCATCCTCCATCCATCCATCCATCTTCCATCCACCCTTCCATCCATCCACCCACCCTTCCATGATCCATCCATCCACCCATCTATCCTCCATCCATCCATCCATCTTCCATCCATTAATCCATCTATTTTCAAACAGTTATGTCAACTGCATTTTGAACCTGTTGATAGACACACCCACACAAATGCTCTTAATGACAGAATGACATTGTCATATTTTCAAAAACTGCTCTTCAAAGACTATGGTTTGTTTCACATATAAAATATAAGACTTATAATCATTGTAGAATTTTTCTATGCTCTTTTTAGAGTGGTACAGTTGTAATTGTGTATAATATAACATGTTTTTTTTGTCTTTAGGAGAAAGTCATTTCAATGCTGTTCAGAATCCTCATCTTTACTTTCAAATATTACTCCTATCTCTTCAATTTGAAGCGGTATGTGTGTGTGTGTCTGTGTGTTCATACGTGTGTGTGTGTCTGTGTGTTCATACGTGTGTGTGTGTCTGTGTGAATGATGAATTTTAGGTACATGTAAATGTGATATAATTTTCAAAAAGGAATTAGTCCAACAAATAATTTTGCTTGCGTTCAATTGCTCACCATTCCACCATTTTGTACAGAAAGTCAATGAAATTTGGTATCCAGGAAGAGCTATTATTAGCTTCCTGGATACCAAATTTCATTGACTTCCTGTACAAAATGGTGGAATGACGAGTGATTGAATTTAAGCATTTGGTCAAAATTGACTAGTCATAAATTAGTTTTATTTCTTTAGGCTATTTCATTCCTGTCACAAAATGAGTCTCTTCGTTCTCATGCTGTTCATTTTGCATTAGCTCTTCATGATCTGGAACTACTGAATCTCACTAAATCATTCCACTCTAACTTGTGTAATGAAATACTTCACCTCACCATTGTCTATTCATCCATCTACACATGTATCTATCTATTCATTTCATCCATCCATCCATCCATCTATTCATCTATCCATCCAGTCCATCCATCCATCCATGCATCCATCCATCAATCCATCCATCAATCCATCCATACATCCATCCATCCATCCATTTATTCATTCATTCATCCATCCATCCAGTCCATCCATCTATCAATCCATCCATACATCTATTCTTCCATCCATCCAACCATCCATCCATCCATCCATCTATCCATCCATCCATCCAGTCATCCATCCAGTCATCCATCCATCCATCCATCCATACATGTACATCCATCCATCCATCCATACATCCATCAATCCATCCATCCATTCTTCTATTCATCCATCCATCTATTCCATCTATCTGCATGTCTATATCTACATGTACATATTAAATATATATCCATTCATCCATCTTTTGTGTCCATCTATCCATCTATTGCATCTATCCATCCATTTATTCCATCTATCTGTCTAGATCTACATAACTATTTTATCTGTGAATATAGCTATTAATCCATGTTTATATATCTCTATCTATCCATCTACTGCATCTACGTTACTATGTATTCAATCCATCTATTTATTATGTATATACACACACATTAGTTGTTGAAGAACCAAATGGTATACAGCGTATTAATCTTGGTAGACTGGTTGTAAGTTATACTCGTAAGTTTGCTCTTACTGATCCTCGAGAGGCACTGGAATATTTCTATCGTTTGAGGTAATTTATACATCCTATTGATGCTGTTTAGTTCATTATATCTAAAAAATATCGTGTATTTGTACACTACTTGATGTCCAAAGAACGATGGATTATCAGAGAGTATGGTAGTACTAAGGATGGCATGAATAAAATGGCTGCCCATACATTTCAGTTGCAAATGATCAATTGATTGCAATAGTTAACTTTTTGAAGTAAATTAAAATTGCTTGCTGCTTGACCATTTTGACAGGAAGCCAAAGAAATTTGGTATCCATGACGATGAATCATTGGCTTCTTAGATACCATATTTCATTAGTTTCTTGTGATGAACAACTGAATACATATTTTGATCAAAGGGAATATTGTTTCATTTAGCTTGGAAGAATGATTTCCTCAAAGTAGTTGATCAATCACATCTGTTTAAAAAAACTCGGGCTGGTCTAGAGTTCAGGGCTGGGCTATTCAATATTGATTAATCAATCCATACTGAAAATTCTTCTGTTTATCAATTGTAAGTCTGTGATATTGATTATTCCGAAAGACATACTTTTCAAGCATGTGACAGCAACAATATGAAAGTGACGGGAAGCCTTTTTGATCATCAGATGGGAACTGCATTAATCGACTTATATGGCACTGATTTTAATGGATTATCAATTGATTTCAAAATCTCAGCCAATTCCTAAACCTAAAATGTTATATATATAAAATATATATTATGACTGTTGATATTAGTACATGTAATGTACTATACTGTACATTTAGACTGGCGATATTAGTACATGTAATGTACTATACTGTACATTTAGACTGGCGATATTAGTACATGTAATGTACTATACTGTACATTTAGACTGGCGATATTAGTACATGTAATGTACTATACTGTACATTTAGACTGGCGATATTAGTACATGTAATGTACTATACTGTACATTTAGACTGGCGATATTAGTACATGTAATGTACTATACTGTACATTTAGACTGGCGATATTAGTACATATAATGTACTATACTGTACATTTAGACTGGCGATATTAGTACATGTAATGTACTATACTGTACATTTAGACTGACGATATTAGTACATGTAATGTACTATACTATATATACGTTTTGTAATCTTGATAGTGGTCTACAAGATGGTCGTGGTAAGGATCTCTTTCTCTCTTGTGTTAGTGACCTTACAATGGAAAGTAGAGAGGTACATGTATATTGTACATCACACACTGTATATTGTATATCATTTGCATACATGTACATACTTACATGTATATACATGTACAGTATAGCATTCCATCTATATATGTACACACACACACACACACACACACACACACACACACACACACAATGTCTATCTCATAGTTTGAAATGTTACTTGGTAAGATACAGCCTGATGGTTCCTGTAAGGTTTGTACATTAATAATTGTATGTATATTAATTATAAAGTGCATGAAAAGATATTAATTGCACATAATTATACATGTACATGTACATGTTGTCATGTACATGTACATGTACATGTATAGTGTGTATATGAATTATGTACATAGTTGTACATGTACAGTTGTACATGTACATGTTGTCATGTACATATACATGTATAGTGTCTATATAATTATAAAAAGTATGTAATTAATTATACATGTACATGTACATGTTGTCATGTACATATACATACATGTATAGTGTGTATATAATTATAATAATTATGTACATAATTATACATGTACATGTACATAATATCATTAGCCTGGTTGTATTGACAAGTTTGGTAGTCAAGTTGATATTGTTGGATTCATAGCAGCTGAAGCGGAAGAGAAAGGTTTGTTTGAAGATTCAGTCAGATTATATGATCTAGCTAAGGTCAGCTGACTGTCATGTGATTATCATGTGTTATATCTTTGTCATAAATAGAATCATGGAAAGGTAATAGAGATATTGTGTAGGCTAATGAGTGGAATGGTTTCAGCTCCTTCAGCACCACAATCTGACAGAAGCCGTATTCAAACTCTTGCTGTGTCAATTGCAGAAAGGTAGTTAAGTCTTATTGTAGTCAGACAGGTTTAAAACAAGATGTATCTCGTATGACTGGTAGTAGTTCTAAACTACACAAACCCAAGTATTATTAGTTATACATATCATATATACGCATTTATGTAATGTTACCATGGCAACAAATCCATATTGAGGGAGGGTATGAGAAAATGGTGATAGTGAATGGCTAAAGGTAAGGTAGGAAGATCAATTGTGAGGGAGAGAGCGAATGTGAGAGGTGAATTACATACGGTTAACTGGAGCTGAGGCAAAGATTCACATGTGTTTTATAAAATATTGTGATGATGTCCGCTTTTCTTGATTGGTTTCAGAAAGCCTACTAAGCTTCATTTGTATTATAATGAGTATTATTCCTCTCTTGTTGCTGTTTTAACTCGTGTTCAGCATTGCTGGGATGAAAGAAAAAACACAGATGCACGTCCATGGCTTAACATTTCTGGAACATGTCTACAATATTAGTTACCCACATGTTTGGTTTATAGAATGTACACATGTATAATCATTAGTGAGTGAGAGCAAGCAGAAACATTTATCATTTAAAAATCACACCAAATGGACAAAGATTTGAACCCATTCCTCATACCAAATCATATTAGCATTTTCATGATCTTATATATGTGTACATATCTGTTCTATATTATAGATATCGTAATCTTGGTCAGCTGGGCAGTCATGTGACAAGCCACACCTTCTTTTTGTTGTTAGACCTCATGCAGTTCTTTGATCATTATCACGCCAAAAGCAATGAAGTAGCTTTACAGGTAAAGAGGGTTACAAGTAGTATTTGACACTTTTAGTTGCAGACTAGTTTGTCAAACTGTTAAATTAGTTATACAGTATACATGTATGTCATCACCATACAGTAACCTTACTTCTACTGTTAGTATAGTATAGTAATTACCGTCTTACTACTGTGATGTTGATTACTGTCAAAACTACTGTTGAACTACTGCAGTGTGGAAATGAGTAATTACTGTACTGTATGGTGAAGTTTTATACTGTAGTTTTAATTAAATTTATGTGACTATAGTAAACAAAGCTCCAGTAGACAAAACAGAATTAGATGAACCCAATCTCCTACTTCCTTCCTTTATGTATTAGATGAACTCACTGTACTGTTTACAGTGAAACTCTTCTATTGAGGATACTGAAATCAACAGTTACTCTGCTGAAATGAGGAGACCCCTGTACTTATACAAATGTCCCAAACTGTGCTTTATAAAATACATGTAAATTCACTCCTAAGATTAGGCCACCCCTGTAATCAAAACACTTATATTTGTCCGAAGGGTGCTCAGAATAGAAGGGTTCCACTGTAGATACTACTAGCTAAGATCAGTAATTAAATAGAACTGTATGAGATAAGAGGTCACTACGATTGATAACTCATTTGGACTAAATAGATATCAATTTGACTCTCCAAAGGAACTTCCAATGACTAATACAGCAGCTTTAATTAATTAGGCCATGCCCACTATGAATATTAATTAGCAATTAAAATTTTCTGGATCACATACAAATTTTTTTAATTTTGTACACACCTCGTAAGTTCCTGGATCTGCCAGTACAGTCACATGTACATATCCATTAGTCACATGTACATGTGCCATTAGTTCCATGTACATGTACCATTAGTCACATGTACATGTACCATTAGTCCCATGTACATGTAACATTAGTCCCACATACATGTACCATTAGTCACATGTACATGTACCATTAGTCACATGTAAATTTGTACAGTATTAAGATGTACATGTATTTCTTTCTACTAAGCTACATCAAATGTTTTTCTATTTTAAACTTAGTTCCATGTACATGTACCATTAGTCACATGTACATGTGCCATTAGTTCCATGTACATGTACCATTAGTCACATGTACATGTAACATTAGTCCCACATACATGTACCATTAGTCACATGTACATATACCATTAGTCACATGTAAATTTGTACAGTATTAAGATGTACATATATTTCTTTCTACTAAGCTACATCAAATGTTTTTCTACTTTAAACTTAGTTCCATGTACATGTACCATTAGTCACATGTACATGTACCATTAGTCACATGTAAATTTGTACAGTATTAAGATGTACATGTATTTCTTTCTACTAAGCTACATCAAATGTTTTTCTATTTTAAACTTATATTTGTCTTCTTACAGATAATGAAAGATTTAAAGTTGCTTCCGTTACAAGATGGAGAAACAGTTGAACAGAAAGTAGCTGTTTTCAGAGGAAAGGATGACTTGGTAACCATAGCAACTACACAATTTCGCTTGATAATGTAAAATGTGTTTATTGATGTTGTCTCTCATTAAAATTTTGACTTGTGTATGACTGCAATTAATAATCCTCATCATTTTCGTTGCCATAGATACGTCAATGTTATCCTGATATTCTTTTGGCCTTAATGAGTATTTTGTACACACAGTATCGACAAACTAGGTAGACACATTACAATGAGAATACTGTACTACACAACAATACATGTGCTGGGAGAGGCAATAATGAGATATTCACAATATCATGGAATAAAGTTATGATGATTTTCAATGATATAATGATTTATATAGCAGAAGATATTTATGTACTGCATTTTGTCATCTCAGGAGACCAAAATGCTGTATGTTTTACATATATGATACCGTGTCAATAGTATTGCAGGCTTGGAGCTATGATTAATTATATTGATCATACAGAAACTGCAGTGATATGATAATTGTGGGAGAAAATACCACAACTCTACGATAATATTAAAATATTGGCCTCCTCTAACACATGTATTATGTACAATTGTACATATGTGTGTATGTACAGTATATGTCTAATAAATAATACAGTAACAGTAGTTACCTTAGTTCTACTGTCAGTATAGTATACTAATTACTGTCTCACTACTGTGGTATTGAATTGACAAGTATACCAATTACCGTCGAAACTACTGTTGAACTACTGTAGTGTGGAAATCAAACTACTGAGTAATTACTGTACTGTATGGTGACTTTTATTGACATATACTGTAGATACACACTTTGTACACAGCCACATGCAGAATCCATACACACCATATGAAAAGTGTCACTGAACTCTCAACTGTTCTTTCCTTTATATCTAGTATTGGTAGTCCTCAAATAGGCATTCAAGATGGAGGACAAGAAGTGGTAAGTCACTTCATTAGACAGACTTAATACATTTAGTTATTATTATAATTGTTTCTGTCCCATCTGAAACAAATAATTTTTAGTGTCAAAATGATCCCCAAGGTTATAGCTTGTGCTCTGAGTAGAGTTTCAAGAGATGTTTAAGTTTTTACCAACAACATTTTTAATCAAAAAGTTTTGTAGACTTAATAAGGACATTAGTATATTACTTAGACGTCAGGTGAAGCACAAAGAGGCGTCCATCATCAAACACTTGTAATTGTTTAGTTATTAACTAATATTAAGTACAAGTACTTCCTTCCTAAGAGAGTACTACCGTAAATACAAGTCCAAAAACCTTTGAGAGTACTTACATGTAAGTACTAGTAAAAGCACAGACACATGCTTAAGCACAAGTACAACAATTCTTCACCCATGTATGAGATGTACATGTAGTAATGTGACAATCAGTCATGTGATACATTCTGGATCTTCATTTATAATTATTTTTCAGCATAAAAACAGACTTAGACACATGGCAAGAACTCTCATTACATTCTCCGGTATGATACCCTACCAGATGTCTGGTGATGTAAATGCTCGTTTAGTTCAAATGGAAGTACTAATGAATTAATTATTAATCCTTTATTATTATCTTGTATCCATGGAAACTTGTATTAAACTTACAACTGTTATTAGTAAAATGAATTTCTTAAAACGTGGTGACCAAGATTATAATAATTATGTAGAATTGATTTCGCTCTATAATTCAGTAAATGAAGCTTAAACTATCAATAATAATTTGATGCTATTAATAGTAACACCATCTTATACTATTAATAGTAACACCATCTTATACTATTAATAATAGCACGATTACAATGTTTGAGAGTATTAATGGTAACACTATTAATAGTAACACCATTTGTATCAAACAGTACAACTATTAATAGTATCTATTACTATTAATAGTTTCACTGTTTGATACTATTAATAGTAACACCATTTGTATCAAACAGTGCTAGTATCTATTAGTTGCACTGTTTGATACTATTAATAGTAACACCATTTATATCAAACAGTGCAACTATTGATAGTATCTATTACTATTAATAGTTTCACTGTTTGATACTATTAATAGTAACACCATTTGTATCAAACAGTGCAACTATTGATAGTATCTATTACTATTAATAGTTTCACTGTTTGATACTATTAATAGTAACACCATTTGTATCAAACAGTACAACTATTAATAGTTGCACTGTTTGATACTATTAATAGTAATACCACCTGATACTATTAATAGTAACACCATTTATATCAAACAGTGCAACTATTAATAGTATCTATTACTATTAATAGTTGCACTGTTTGATACTATTAATAGTAACACCATTTGATACTAGATATCAGGTCTACTGAAAGAAAAGGTTTGGCCCAAGCATGTATTCATTATTGCTGTCAGTTGAAGTTGACATTGGTGAAAACACTCATTAATTTATACATACACACGAAATGTTTTTAAAATAATTTATGATAACCCAAAATATATATGATTATATTTAACTACACAATTATGCACACACATACACAAGCAGACATTATTGTACTGGTTTGTAGGGCTTTGGTTTGGATGGAGGAAGTAAAGGAATTTTAGGTGATGGAGATCCAAGACTAGGTCCTCGTCTTGGAGGTACAGGTGGACCAGATACATTTTTTGGATTTGATTTTGAAGTATGACATTTAATATCAGGATCAGGATTATGAAGAGCATTTGGGATATCATCTTGGTAGATAGGTGGTGGTAATTTAGCTGAGAGAGGTAGGGAAGGATATGCAAGTGAATAATCATCATTTTTTGTAGAGGGAACATCCCCTCTATAAGATGCAGATGGAGTTGGAGGAAAATCCCCTCTGTAAGGCGCTGGTGGAGTTGGAGGAATATCTCCTCTGTAAGGTGCAGGTAGAATTGGAGGGAAATCTCCTCTGTAAGGTGCAGGCGGAGTTGGAGGAATATCTCCTCTGTAAGGTGCAGGTAGAGTTGGAGGAAAATCTCCTCTGTAAGGTGCAGGTGGAGTTGGAGGAACATCTCTTTTGTAAGGTGCAGGTGGAGTTGGGGTAACATCCTCATGAGGTGAAAGTAGAGTAGAGTCCCCATTGTATGGAGATAATTGAAG
Organism: Petrosia ficiformis; assembly: GCA_947044365.1. NCBI lineage: Eukaryota > Metazoa > Porifera > Demospongiae > Haplosclerida > Petrosiidae > Petrosia > Petrosia ficiformis. Next base: position 6,576,487 of record OX345642.1, on the reverse strand, counting down.
TGGCAATTGTTTTTTCTTTGGCTGTACTGTGCTGTATATATATTCCTCATTCAACTTTGCATAATCACCTTGCGTACTGCTTTTAGTAGTAGCGTTTGAAGAAATATTTGTGGTACGATTAAATCTAGAATAGCCATCAACTGTTGTATTAGTTTGTATGATGTGATCTTCAGGAAGTGAGACATCATCATATTCATTCACTATCGTTCGTCTCTCTGTAGTTGGAGATTGATGTGGTGAGACTCTTGGACTAATGTGCTTTCGTGTCAGTACTGGACTCCTTTCATAGCGCTGTTCAATTTCTTCAACTTTGATTTCCACACTTCCACGAGAATCGAAAAGATCTCTTTCGTCTTCTTGTGACGAATTTGTATAGACTTGTTCATAATCATCTCTTGAAATACCACTACTAGGCACTTCATCCTGATTCTTAAAATTCAGTTGATTGTACATTCCGCTAGGTAATTCTCCAGTAAAGTTGATCGGATTCAGCGATGAATACTGGCTATCATTAATAGTCGAGTATACATCGCCATTTGATAGGTTTGTTCCTAAAGTTACATTAGATTTCTTAGCAGTGATTGGCGAAGGGAGGCGTCGTACTTCGCCAAGATCTACATTTTCATCAGAGCTTCGATCATCAGTAGGTAACGGAATGAGTTGTGGGGATGTGTCAACATAGGAATAACCTGAAGTATTTTGAGAAGTTTTTCTAGAAATGGTCAACTCATCTAAGTATATATCGCTAGTAGGTTTATCTAATTCTGCACAAGATAATCGTACGCTAGAAACATGATCGAGTTTATCATAAGGAGATTTAGAATCATAACTACTTGTCATGCTAATCTTTACAGGATCTGGTAATTGGCTTGGACTCTCACACCTCAAAGTTCTTGTTCCACTATTATGGACATTGATGTGGTCATAGCCTTGAGAGTCTACTTGTAATGATATTTCAGGGCCTACCATACCAGGAACATCTGAGAATCCAGGAACAAGGTGAGGAGAATCTCTTAGCAGTGATGCAGTGCCTTTATATGGAGCTGGAAGAGGAGGAAGATTAACTTGAGGAATTGGAGGAAGAGCCTACGTGTGCGAATAAAAACCATTTCAATTAATTAAAACACAATTATAATAAGTACTGTTCTAAAAGTATGGTATAATATTTAAGTTATACCTTTAGGAGGTAATAATTGATAGTGTATACTTAAATTAAATGTTAAGCCTACCATTCGTTAGGCAACTTTGGAACAGACAACAAATTGGTTGTTCCAAATTTGCTTATTCGTAGGTTGCAATCATCAAGTATTGTTGCCACAAAGCATGCTCTATCCACTAATAACATGTTGCTTGGTGATTGAAACTTTGGGAGTAGGCAATTTGTTGGCTATCCCAAAGTTGCCTGTGTAAGTGGATGACAGGCTTCGGTGATTTTTGGAGATTCTCTAAATATTGTAGTGTCAACAAATAACCTTAACGATATTAATTTTTGATAATTATTATAATAATATACTATTAAAATGTATACTTGTCGTACCCTCGCTCTCTTGAAATCGCTGAACTAATTACATGCTGACAATTGTCTCCTTATAAGTAGTTGATAAACTGAACTAATATACATAGTTAGTTCTTCCCTTCCTCTGTCTGTTCTGGATGTTCCCTCTCTGTCTCTCCCTCTCTTTCTCTCTGTCTCCAACTTACCTGTTGAGCTTTAGCTATCTTTGCTCTCTTTTGTTTTGCCAAGCGATCAATGACAGTTTCAAGTGTGTGTGTTATTAAGACACTTTCTTGTGTGCCAAACAAGAAAACGCCTTCTCCTGTGGAACTCCGACTAAGAGAAAGAAAGGAAGAAATAGAGAGAAGGAGAGAGAGAGAGAGAGATGGTGAGTGAGGGATAAGGGGTGGAAAGAGAGGAAGAGAACGATCTGTCTAAGCATAAAAATGAAAGGAAATATAGATTTTTCTCAAAACATTGAAAGTCCATCATTTGTTTTGTTAACTAATATACAATAATACACACCTTCCGGCAACAATTTCAAGAAGACTTGGTTTAGCTTTGAATGAACGTATATGTCCCAAATTCCATCTGACTACTTCATCTTTCTCTCCTTTGCTCCACACAATCATCTGGTCTTCTCTTATTTCTAGTAGCCCAGATCCGTAGTAATTGAATTTAGGGCAGCTCCATATATGCACAACAAACTGTATCACATGTCCTGAACAAAAGAAATATTATATTCAGTAAAGCATAGTTAGACAGTAGTGACCACGTTTGGTAGCCCAGACCACTTTGAGTTATATTTGTAATTTGCTTGGCTTATGGTTTGGTTATAGTAGACTAACCAAAAGGGTTTAGTTAAATGCATTTATGGCAATAGACCTGTAATTTATTTATAGTTTCATGAACTAAAAGTCACGATGCCTTACTAAAAAGAGTTTTAATTATAGTTAAACCTACCATCCTCTAGGCAACTTTGGAGTGTGCAACAAATTGCCTACTCTAAAGTTGCCTAGTGGATGCTTTATAGTTTACTTAACAACACTAAATCAAGCATTGAGCCTAGTACTGACTGTACTGTCACCATCAATGATTCTATATTAATAAGGAACTGATATTGTAATAAAGAAGCCAGCTAAAACCTTCCTACCAAAAATGTTTGTGTAATAGTAAAGTTTAAAATTCTCCACAATGAATAGGAACTATACATGTATAATTATGTGCATAACTGTAGTGTGTGAATCCAATTACAGGCTCTGTTTCACCAAACAAGGGCATATATACATGTTATATATACATAGTTACATAACAGTGATATGGTCATTTACTTTACAATATATAATTATTAGTATCAGTTACACTTGACAGAAAAGACCATTACAAAAATCTATCATTAATTACATTACATCAACACAGCCCTAATATAAAGTTATATATTATATGTATGTTATAACATACCTATGAGTGCTATATGAGATTTATAATCACCAAGCCCAAGGGCGAGGCGATTATGAATCCACTACAGCATAAGTAGGCATGTTATAATGGATATATTTCCCGAAAGGCCAAAGTATTGTAGCTGTTTGTAGCTTTTCCCAACAAACCTGTGGTTACTTTAGCATTTTGTCATATCAGTATATATTATTGTAATAGGTGTATAGTGATGAGATTTCACATCACATAATACTATACTTTGAAGTTTACACAGTACTATAAACTAAATAGACTCTCCTACACCATATCAAATATTACACATTCTTTTCTATATATACAGTGCAGTGAGTATAACAGTATAACATAAACATAAATATTAGACCTGGCCCTACACAGCCCATAATATACGACAAAAAAAGATTATAAAATACAACTTGTATTACAAGTGATAATGATAATGGGTAATTGATTCTAGTTTACATTAATTGACTCTCCTACACCATAGCACCACACACACTTTAATTATTATTATTTCTTCTATACACAGTATCAGGAGCCCATAATGATGTCGACGTACTCTTCTGCTTTCTGGTCAATGTCATATTGGGCTCTTGACAGTATGCACGCCACACAACTTTAACTACAAGTGTATGTATGCAGGAGACAATTGTATATAACGCTACAGAGGCAAACTTAAACTATAAATAATAGACACAACTGGGCCAACCCTATACAAAGCTATTATGATTATAAAAGATTTAAAAAATGATACCTTAAGTCTACTATTAAATGCGTCCACTAACTTTAGTGATTTTTAAATGCTTGGATATTAATTCTAGTTAATTTCTGAGCCATGCCTAATATGGCTAATAAAATGATGTTTTTTTAGTGATTATTACGTTAGTCGCTAAAATTGCTAAAATTTGTACATGCAATTAAAAGCAGACTAACAGTAAAAATACTAATAGAACTTTAAACTATATTGTGTATTTAACAGGTGATAATGATAAAAAATATCTCGACTAATTTTTTCTTGAGTGATTATTAAATGGATTTGATGTGAAACTCATCAAAATGAGCTACCTATAAAAATTCACTTTTTTTATTATAGAAATATAGTTAGGATCATGTTCTCCAAAGTTTTAAAGAAAAAAAAGCTCCACACACCTTTCAACTTCATAAACTTCTTTGGGTACACAAGATAAAACTTTGGAACACAATCCAGTCACTCTGACTATAAGTCTACTCTAACCTCAACAGACGTGGATCATGAATGAATACTACTTTTTTGAAGAGTTTTCACAATATAATATCTCTTAAATAATAATAATTCTGTTATTCATACATACGTGGGAGTATAAACAATCTTATTGTTACTTACTATTAATAATTGGACACAGTTGCTTGCAACATACATTGTGTATGTACAAGAGTTGGCAAACATTTTCCATGCAAAATGCATATATTACTATTGTTATTTGTAAGATATTCTATCATGATTTGTGCCATGGATGGAATGACTTAATTAAAGTGAGATGTTATGTGATCTAATTTATTTGCACGAAAACGACATTGGCAGTATGATTTGATGTGTATGGCCTCTTGGGTTCAGCTGATTGCTATCAAAGCAAGAATTACTACAGATTCGTAGAGGGAAGTATGGGAACTGATGGATGCTTAGTATATTGTTATGACATGCATGAATGGGAGATAGTGGAGAGAGAGACAGAGAGAGAGAGACAGAGACAGAGAAAGAGACAGAGAAACCTACTTCCATTTGGTCCTTTACCAAACAGTACAGCATTCAATGCAAACAACCATTCATCAGTATTTCGCGTTTCCAAATAATGAATTGATCCATCATTAGAGTGCAACAATATCTGCTGATTTCCAGACTTTGTCACCGAATGCATATCTCGTAAAAATATTCGTTCTTTGGGTGTGGAAGTTTTTTTAGCCCCTTCTTTTTCATTGTTGTACATATCAAGAAGTCGTCCGGTAGTATTTGTGCCCATTCTGAATACAAACCAGTGTTCCTTGAATGATTTCAACTATGGAATATGAATCAAAAACATATTACATGGATGGATATGTGTGCATGCATGGAGGAATAGATGGATTGCTATCAATCCAACCATACAATCAACCATCCAACTACATTATCGATGCACGCATGCATCGAGGAATAGGTATCCATCCAACCGTACAATCAACCATCAATCCATTGACACATCCATCCAACTACATTATCGATGCATGCATGCATGGAGGAATAGGTATCCATCCAACCGTACAATCCATTGACACATCCATCCAACTACATTATCGATGCATGCATGCATGGAGGAATAGGTATCCATCCAACCGTACAATCAACCATCAATCCATTGACACATCCATCCAACTACAATATTGATGCATGCATGTATGGAGGAATGGATTTATTGCCAACCATCCATTCATCCAACCATCTATTAAAACTTTCATCCATCCATTTATCTATTCAACTACATTATCTATCCATGAACAACTCAAATTTTGCAACTTATAGTTAACGCATAGGTAAATATTCCTCATACTCACCATTTCGTTTTGTGGGTAAGATGAACATAGCTTGTATTTCAAGTAGCCACGTTTAACGATCTCAACATCATTAGCCATCTCTTGTTCTCGTCGCGACAATAATAACAACTAAATAGGGGCCTAGGAGGTGTGGCTCGTTCTGCTAAACTGTCACGTGATACACTTCCCTTACCCCACCCACACACTAAAGATCGATCAACAAGCCGGGAAAGTCACTGCAGCAAAAAAAAACTGTATTGTCTTGAGGATTACTAGAAGACCTGAAGTTGCAAACATCATTTAAAGTTCTCTTTCGTGGAAATCAGAGCCGTGTTAAACAGAGAAACGTGGTACATGATAATTGTGGTAAAATAGATTGTTGACAACATATATATACATACAAACATGGCGGTGGACAGTGATGTCGTTAGAAGAGCGTATCTTAAAGTTACAGGATCAAGAGGACTGGTAGGTTCAACATTGGTACCATACAAAAGTGTTTTAGTTACATTGTGCAAATATTTATAGAATTTGCAATTGTTTTTATAATTACAGTATATATATATACATACATACATAATATTTACATATCCCTGCCTGTGGCAATCTTAATAACAAGATACACTATTGATACGAACTGTTGCTATCTTAAAAGATATTCAATTTTCAACTACTTGCTTACTCAGTTAATGTTTCTTATTGCAACAGAACTTGCACCAGAAGAGAATATAAAATTTAATCTTTCTATTTGTCTAATATTCTAATAATGGTTTACTCCATTGGGATAGCCCCACTGTTGACTTCATTTGTTATTTACTGTAATATCATGTGTAAGGATGTATATATATAAACCACAATTACATATAGATACTATGTTATTATGACTAGGAATGTAGCCATACCTTCTGGATATTTTGACAGGATGTTTCTAATTTTTGTATATGAACTATAGTAGCTTTTATACTGGAACAAAACACACACATATACATACATGTACATACATACAAACATCATACTTGTGCACATACATATACATACGACATACATACATACATTCATACATACATGTACATGCATACATACATATATACATACATAGTTACATACATGCATACATATACACACACATACACACGCACATACATACATACATACATACATACATAGTTACATACATAGTTACATACATGCATACATATACACACACATACACACGCACATACATACATACATACATACATAGTTTTACATACATACATACATTCCTGCATACATACATACACACACATACACATGTGCCAGACTTGAGGTCAAATCTTTAGTATTTGTATTTAGTCATATAATACTTTTAAAAAGTATTTGTATTTGTATTTCAAGTTTTTAGGAAACTGAGTATTTGTATTTGTAATTGAAATACTTTGGTGACGTTTGGTCAAACAAGTATTTAAGGTGGTGTAAAATACAAAATACTTTACAAGTTTGAGGTAGACTGTTAAAAATTACTGTTAACACTTTTGTGATTATTAATAGGCACGATTGTGCATTGTATATAATCAGCAGGCCAGATGGTTTTTTTGAATTTCAAAATTCAGCTGGGTGATCTACATGTACTGTAGTAAGTAATGGCTACCAGTGTCAAGTCTACACCTGTAGCAATTTGAAGTACCAAATAATGTTGAAGGTACCTTCAAGGCCAAATGCAAACACTGTTCAGCTTCAATATCTGGTTCAACAAAAGGGACATCTAATTTCTTGCTTCACCTCAAGGTAAAATAGTTATGGCTATATATACTGATTACATTTGGACACGAGAAAGTATTTGTAGTTGTATTTGAAATACATTTAATGTAAGGTGGGACGATTAATCGATTAATCCATCGATATTGAAAATTCTTCTGATTATCGATTATAAGTCTGTGATTATCCTAATTATTCCAGAAGACATACTTTTCAAGCATGCAACAGCAAATAATGTACAATATGGAAGGGATAGGAAGCCTTTTTGGTCATCAAATGGGAGGAGTTTCCTGTATTAATTGACTTAATTGGCCTAATTACTCCTGCTGATTTTAATCGATTATCAATCGACTTGCAGTTAGTGATAATCGATTTCACAATCTCAGCCAATTCCCAGCCCTAATTTAATGTATTTCAAATACGAGAAAATTGTATTTGTATTTTGCAAATTGAAAAGTATTTGTATTTGTAATTGAAATACTTTCTGTTGTATTTGACCCCACGTCTGACATGTACGTACATACATACATACATACATACATACATACATACATACATACATACGTACATACATACATACATACATACATACGTACATACATACATACACACATACACGTATGTACATACATACATGCATATTTATTTTCTAATTAACGATGTCAATAAAATACACATGTGTTGTTTATATAAACAAATTACTTTTCTGATAGTACATCCTGCTTTTAACCTGGCATTAGAAGCCATCTACAAATGTACATGTATGTGTGATTATCTGAACTTAAGATTCCAGGAAGAGGTCTTCCTATATATATATACTTGGCTCATCCAGGAGTGATACTATGTTATCAGAATTATTATACTCATAGGGCATTGTTGTATTTGCATCACAGCTAGGCAGGTGACTGTTATAGCGGGATTTCTTGGAGCCTGTACTCCATGTTGTAGTCTGTTATTGAGAGCTTTATAGGAGCCTATACTCCATGTTGTAGTGACCACCACTCTGTTATAAGGGCTTTATTGGAGCCTATACTCCATGTTGTAGTGACCACCACTCTGTCATAAGGGCTTTATTGGAGCCTATACTCCATGTTGTAGTGACCACCACTCTGTTATAAGGGCTTTATTGGAGCCTATACTCCATGTTGTAGTGACCACCACTCTGTTATAAGGGCTTTATTGGAGCCTATACTCCATGTTGTAGTGACCACCACTCTGTCATAAGGGCTTTATTGGAGCCTATACTCCATGTTGTAGTGACCACCACTCTGTCATAAGGGCTTTATTGGAGCCTAAACTCCATGTTGTAGTGACCACTACTCTGTTATTAAGAGCTTTCTAGGAGCCTATACTCCATGTTGTAGCAACCACTACTTTAAGTGTGTTTGATTTGCTTGATGTAGTGTTTTGCTAGCAATAGACACGAATTTCATGAAACAGCATCAGTTATGTTATAAGTTAATTAATGCTCACTAATGATAGGGCTCTTATATCTCCATATATTTTATTACATGTACATACATGTATATACATGTACGTACATGTACATGTATATACATGTAATTATATGTGTATATTAGTATTATTTATTTATTGAATTGCACAGCTTGGATCATTAACACGAATTGGAACCAGAAAGAATTGGGTAGTTTTGAAGAAAGACTCGCACACTGCTAGAAGTCGAGTAGAGGTATATAAAGATGAAGACGATGTGACTAAAAGACATCCAACAAAAGTCATCGGTATTGATCAGATATCACGGATTAATACTTCTCCAGAGAAAAAGGAATTGACTTTAATACTTGGAGACGAGAATATTATGTTTCTGTGTTCCTCTAGAGCTGACATGGATGACTGGGTACGTGATATTGATGGTCTTCGAAAACATGGAAGCATTAAATTTGGGAGACGTAATTCTTTAGAGAATGGTATGCTACCAGGTAGGTACATATTATACTATTTGTCTTATGTTGCCATGGAAACAAAGTTTTATTGACATCCAAGCAATGCTTGTTATTATTTGTAGTGACATAACTCATGACTAAAATTTATCACACAGCAAGTCACATGACTATAAGATTTATGACTATAAGATTTATCACACAGCAAGTCACATGACTAAGATTTATAACACAGCAAGTCACATGACTAAGATTTATAACACAGCAAGTCACATGACTATAAGATTTATCACACAGCAAGTCACATGACTATAAGATTTATCACACAGCAAGTCACATGACTATAAGATTTATCACACAGCAAGTCACATGACTAAGATTTATAACACAGCAAGTCACATGACTATAAGATTTATCACACAGCAAGTCACATGACTATAAGATTTATCACACAACAAGTCACATGACTATAAGATTTGTAACACAGCAAGTCACATGACTATAAGATTTATCACACAGCATATGATAGTTTTGTTTGGTTGAGTATTGCTATCACTCACTGACATCATACATGCTCTTTCATACTCCAATGTACATGTAGTATAAATAGTAGAATGTATTTACTATTATACAACTGATGAATGTAGTTGCAACTATCACATCATTTGATTCAACATAAAACTGACAACTACACATTTATATAATTATACACTAATGAAGGAAGTGATGTCACTAGATAGAGGGGATTTTATCCATTGTCTGTCTGTCTGTGTTTATCTGCCTAATTTTCTATCTATTTCTTCCCACCTGTATATATTTTAACTTTAAACTAAGTCTTCAAGTATCTATCTGTCTATATATTTATCTATAAGTATACAAGTCATGTGACCTCTAATATACATGTACATGTATTTATGTTATATGATAAGTATACAAGTCATGTGACCTTTAATATACATGTACATGTATTTGTTATATGATAAGTATACAAGTCATGTGACCTCTAATATACATGTACATTGCCTCAGGTGTCTTTCTTTCTTTCTTTCTTTCCTGATAATATCATGTACATGTATTTATGTTATATGATAGGTATGCAAGTTATGTGACCTCTAATATATATGTACATGTAAATATAGAATTTAACCTCTGATGTACATGTACATGTACATTGTGTATGTATGTACATGTATGTATGAATATATGTACATGTACATGTATGTATGTACATTAGTATGTATATATGCATGTTGTGTGTGTGTGTATACAAAATGTATGCGTGTGTACATGTATGTACATGTGTATGTACATGTATGTACATGTGTATGTACATGTATGTACATGTATGTACATGTATATTGTATAATTGTATATCTATGTTGTGTATGAAAATAAACAATATGCATGACATTACATGTACATGTGTACATGATAATAGGAGTGAATCACCATGGCAATAATTAATGTACATGTACATGTACATATATAAAATTATAATTATATACATGTGTATGTGTGTACATGTACATGTATATATAAGGATATAATTATATTCTAATAGATCTTCAGTCCACAAGCATACTTGTTTGTGTATATACATATACATGTACATGTACATACGTACGTGTACATGTATATGTATATGCATATACATGTACACGTACGTGTAAATGTATATGTATATGCATATACATGTACACGTACGTGTAAATGTATATGCATTTACATGCCATGTACATCTGTATAGATACATGTATATACATACATATAATTATATCTACAAGAGTATTTGTTTCATTTTGAACAATGCACATGTACATATGTACACATAAATGTACATGTACATGTACATATGTACACACATACATACATGTACATATGTACACACATATACATACAGTATATACATATTTCCTGTTTGTACTTGTTTACTTTTGAGTGTGTTTGTTTGACTAGCAATTGCAATTCTATATAATAAACAATATACAATAACATGGAAATATGAAATAACATACATACATACATACATACATACATACATACATACATACATACATATATACATACATATATACATACATACGTACATACATACATACATACATACATACATATATACATATGTACATACATACACTGTACATACATACATACATACATACATACATACATACATACATACATACATACATACATACATACATACATACATATATCATACACACACACATACATACATACATGTACATACATGTACATACATACATGTACATACATGTACATACATACATGTACATACATACATGTACATACATGCATACATACATACATGTACATACATGTATACATACATGTACATGTACATACATAATGTCATATTCATATTTCTAGCTCCAGAGGATGATGTACATACATGCATACATACATACATGTACATACATGTATACATACATACATGTACATACATAATGTCATTATATTCATATTTCTAGCTCCAGAGGATGATGTACATACATGCATACATACATTGTACATGTACATACATAATGTCATTATATTCATATTTCTAGCTCCAGAGGATGATGTACATACATGCATACATACATACATGTACATACATGTATACATACATACATGTACATACATAATGTCATTATATTCATATTTCTAGCTCCAGAAGATGATGTACATACATGCATACATACATACATGTACATACATGTATACATACATACATGTACATACATAATGTCATTATATTCATATTTCTAGCTCCAGAGGATGATGTACATACATGCATACATACATTGTACATGTACATACATAATGTCATTATATTCATATTTCTAGCTCCAGAGGATGATGTATTTCGTGTCAGACTGCGTCAGTCAAGCTCTTTACTTTTTCATGGTCCTTGTCTTCTTGAAATACAACAAGATTTTGACAGAAACCTGTTTCACATAGCTGTATTCACTGAGGATGACCCTCCTAGATTAGTTGTTAAATGGCAGATTGATCACATTAGACAATATGGTTCAAATGATGTGGCCTTCAAGTTCCAAAGTGGCAGGTATCATCACAATTGTCTGTCTACAAAAACTCTACATACCTACTTGTATCTCTCTATCTATCATCTATCTATGTATCTATGTATCTATCTATGTATCTATCTATCTATCTATCTGCCTATCTATCTATCTATCTATCTGCCTACTTTTCTATCATCTGTCTATCTATCTATCTGTCTATCTATCATCTATCTATCTATCTATCATCTATCTATCTATCAGGGATGACCCTATAGGTGCTAATATTATAGCGTAAATACATTATACACTATTGATAGTAATGATAGGGATGACCCTATAGGTACTAATGTCATAGCTATGAACATGACTTGAGTGTTCATACTTATTATTACACTATATAATTAGTACTTAATAATTCATTTCCGGCACTTAATTAGCAGTTAGAAAATATTTACTATGGAATTTTAATTATGGTTATACATGTACATGTATGTATACATGTACATGTATGTACATGTACATGTACATGTATACATACATGTACATAGGGCTGGGCGATATATCGGCATTTAGTTGAAATTCTATATTCTTTCCTATACTGCTGTATATCGAAATCTGAAATATTGAAATAAATGGTTAATTAAATAATTTATGTTTCACAGCCATAATTTTGAGCACATGGCCAGCTGAAATAGTGCTTTAGCAGGGTTTGTTGGGCTTTTCTAAGTAGTGATTGAGTTAGAAAAGAGTGCTAGACATCTATTCTTCAACATAAGATGCTAAATTTGTGTGGTGAGGAGTGTTACTGTTATTTTGGTAGCAAGAGTCAATTTCTTGTTGAGTTTGTACTACAGTATGTCAAACAAGATATATAGAGAAAAAAGTATCCCTATGACTGCTTTGTGGTGTCCAGCATTCAGTACTCATGGGCTAACTTTATCATGCCTGAAACACATCAGCCTATTATAGTTATTATTTTGATTATCTACTCTGTTTACCTTTTAAAGGACATTGTAGAACTTTAGGAATATATTTCAGGTAGAATAGCTAGCTATTAGTTCCAGTTTCTATGTAAGCTACACAGCTTCCTTCTGCTGGTCTGTAGAGATTGTGTGCGCGTTATTTTATGCACCACGCCCATTAATTGACCCAGCCCCCCGGAATGACGTAACTTCCTTAACTACATATACAATGCATACTTGCATAAGTGACACAAACATATATATATATATATATAAACATACATCGAACCCGTGGGAAAGCAATCATAGGGATGGCCCTACGGGCCATAAAAAGTAAGTTTTACATATAGATCTAGTATTGTAGAAGTCTGAATGAGTTGTTTGTGGTGTTTCAGGCATTGTTTGTTGCCTAAAAATGCTCGTGGGTGTAACCAATCGTAGAAACACATGGTTAGTCGGTATTTAGTTGTATTGCTATATTCTATTTCAAAATACCGTGGTACTATTTTAGCCAATACCGCCCAGCCCTATATACACATGTATGTACATGTACACGTATATACTATGTACGTGTACATGTATGTACTATGTACATGGAAAATCTGTGCTCGTAAGTCAGTGCAGAGGAAATAGATGTACATGTACACGTATGTATACATGCACATGTACATGTATATATTATGTACATCTACATGTACATGTATGTACTATTTACTATTTACTATGTACATATAAGTATAGTATGTACAAATATACAATTTCCCACAAAATAATTCTGCTCAAACGCTTACTTTCAATTGCTCTGCACTTAGCCATTTTGTACAATGAAATTTGGTACCTGAGAAGCTCAATAATACCTCCTTCTCGATACATATATATTATCGCACAGATACCGGGAAATATTACGAGTTCGATACAGCGTTGCCACGAGTCCGAAGGACGAGTGGCACGCTGTATCCAATGAGTAATATTTCCTGGGTATCTGTGCGATAATAAATTTATCAAATCGTGCTTGTTTTTGCCTATTATTACTTACAGTAGCAGTACTTTATTATTCAAACTATCACAATAAAGATAGTTATCTTGAAGCATTTACATGTTAAATCCCAAACCAGTAGCTATCTCAGACACAACCGCCAACTCGAAAAGAGACTTTAAGCACTGAACATATAAAACCTCTCTATTTTCACATTTTATCATACACAAAACTTACCTCATTTAGAATTTTATCACAACTCATGTTTACTAACTTCACCATCGCCAAAACTAAAGAAATTACACTCAAATTAGACTTTCTACACAATTTTTACTTAGCAACATGTGACACGCTGTAAAATAAAACATCTGGTCAGGTGATTTTCTGTACAATAAAACTTCCGGTCATGCGAGTCCAGTACAATACGGTAAAATATTATCATAGTGCATGATTTGAATGTCTAATTGAAAATGCATGGATTCGTTGTTTCTATGGTAAACACTGTTTGATAACAAATATTACTGACTTTCTCAACAAAATGGCGGGGAATGGTAAGTGTAAGAATTGTACCTTTTTAAAAATTAGGACAATAATTTTAATAATTTCTTAAATGGTAATTGCATTAACTAAAAGCTATCTTTTTAAGCATTCGGAATTTAGAAAGCTTGTTAAACTGGTTTTGATTTGTCTGACTTGTTACCTGTGCTATCGTGCATCTATTCATCTATTGTTTATCTACACTGTCGTTTACATCTATCTATGCACACATATACATACAGTACAAACACACACACACACACACACACACACAGTGAATCCTCAACCAGACATAGGGCCAAGTGCATTGCTACTTATAATGTACTTAAATAAAAAATTTGAAATACTTATACTTTACTCCTTAGTCAAAACCTGTACTTGTACTTGTGCCTAAGTACTTGTACTTGTACTTGTACCTAAGTACTTGTACATAAGTACTTGTACTTGTACTTGTGCCTAAGTACTTGTACTTGTACTTGTACTTGTGCCTAAGTACTTGTACTTGTACTTGTGCCTAAGTACTTGTACTTGTACTTGTACATAAGTACTTGTACTTGTACATTAGTACTTGTACCTATGTACTTGTACTTGTACTTGCAATAGTATTTTCAATTACTAAAAGTGTTTATCATATAATATCAAATCAAAGCATTTGCATATCAGGTGCTAAACTATTATCAATATCTGTAAGATGTAGATTGAGAGACTCAAGATTCATACAGCTAATGATGTTGATTACACAGTACTTCAGTACTTCCAAATGTACTTGAATATACATTATTATCAATGTACTTGTACAATGTACATGTACTTGTATTTGTACTTGTACTTGTACTTGGCCAGTACTTGTAGTACATTCAAAAGTACTTGTCCCCATGTACATGTATATAATTATATAATTAATTATTTATTTGTTTATTTATATATTTATATATAAATTTATGATGTTATACATACACACACACACAGTAAATCCCCAACAGGTGTTGACTGGTTCATATTAGATACTGAGACAGGATGTGCTCCTAAAGTTCATCAAGCTGTTGACTACTGGGCAAGACACATTGTTGAACAAACTAATAACATACCTCTGCCTGTACCAAGAATTGTAAGTTATTACAATGGTAATCCAGTAGTCAGTCATTAGTCATTTTCTAGTCAGATGTCCATATATGGTAATTATATATTATATTTTGTGACTCGCTCTAAGAAAACCAGCTTATGGATTAAAAATTTCAAAGGTGATTTTTTTTTTTTGTTTTACTTGAATAGAGTATTAAATTAGCTCTAGAATGGTTTATCAAACATCCCAAATGGAGATAAAGACAAAGCCACAACAAGCGAGTTAAGAACTGAAGTCGTTAATCTTCCATTTTGAGAAAAATGCAATTAATTCTGGGGCAGGAATTCAATAGAGGCTAGCAAAGCACATAGAGGTCTCCGAGCGGTTTCCTTGCTGAAGGTTGCAATGGAAAGGTATCAAGTAATTGCCTATTTCACTTGAATTTCAAAATTGTCCATAAGCCTGGTTTTCTCAGAGCCGGTCACATGTTTATGGACAAGTGACTTCATTCATCTGTGTAATTGGGGCGAGCCTGAGCGAGCCCCACACTAGTCGTGTAAACGAGATTCTGTCGATATATATATATATATATATATATAGATACGACTTCTTACCGTTAAAACTCTTATAATACATGCAATGAAAATAATTTTTTAAAAATTATCCGTACACACGTGTTCAAAATGGCTGATTTGATTTCAACTAAAATAAGAGCGAAGAGAACACGACAAGAAGAAACTCCTGAACAGCGCCAAGAGCGACTGAAAAAAGGCAGGATCTCAGATAGACGGCGTAGAGAATCAGAAACTCCTGAAAAACGTCGTGCTAGGCTTGACCGTCAAAGGGCCTATCGTGAACGAAGGAACTTCTGAAACTGATGACCAGAGAGCAGTCAGACTAGCTCAGCTAAGTCATAATCAGCAACAAAGACTATCTACGGAAAGTGACAACCAGAGAGCTGCTAGACTAGCTCACCTAAATCACAATCAGCGACAAAGACTGTCTACTGAAAATGATGACCAGAGAGCTGCCAGACTAGCTCAACTAAGTCATAATCGGCAGGAAAGAATGTCTTTAGAAACACCAGAAGTAAGACAACGTAGACTGCAGCTCGACAGAGACGGACACCAACAAACAAGACAATTGCGTACACAAAGTCAGAAGATAGAAAAATACCATGCTGATTTGGCGAATCTGAGTTCATCTTCTGTATGTTTATTTTTTCGGCAATTTTTATTGGCGACATCTCTATTACTCTACCGTGAACCAAAGCTGTATTTCATTTCCAATTTCAGATACATCAAAATTGTCAAATTCCAATTTCCTCTTCAAGTTACTACTGGCCATGATCTCTTCACTTCGATTTCCCATGCAACTAAATGTGTATGTAGCAATGGGCATGCATATAAACTCGTGAAGGCTCGCCCCCACAATGTTTCTACATTCTTCTAGTAGTTATATTACTAAATATTTTATACATGAGGTAACTAGCCAAGTATTGAGTGTATCCTACCATAATTGTATATTATAATAAATTATGTTGGTGGAGAAGTGACCTCATAATTATATAATTACGTATGTTGTCATGAGGTAACTATATCAACTAGCCAAGTATTGAGTGTATCCTACCATAATTGTATATTATAATAAATTATGTTGTATAATTACGTATGTTGTCATGAGGTAACTACATGTATATCAACTAGCCAAGTATTGAGTGCATGTAGGATTGTAGGTATACGAAGAGTAACTAACTATTGCTCCACTTTAGATAACTAATTTGTTGGCTTTCTATAGTGTAAGGTGATTATAATAAAAGACTAGCGCCTATTGTTAGTCATATAGTGTGTAAGTTCAACTTATAATGTAACATTAACACGGCCATTTTGTAGAAATGTAGTTTGGAATGCACAACAAACAAACGAAGGTTTGAACCTTCAAACCTTGTTCCCAGCCCTAGTTGACATACATCTCTCTCTCTCTCTCTCTCTCTCTCTCTCTCTCTCTCTCTCTCTCTCTCTCTCTCTCTCTCTCTCTCTCTCTCTCTCTCTCTCTCTCTCTCTCTCTCTCTCTCTCTCTCTCTCTCTCTCTTTAACAGAGAAGTCGTTCAAAGACAAACTCATCATCTTCTCCAGTTCCATCTCCTCAGTCACCTCCTCCTAATCCCGTGGCTTATACTCCTTTACTTCACGACAGACAACCTCCTTCCATTTATGAAGATCTGAACAACAGGGTAATTATCAGTCCACTCAATGATGATGCATTTAGTATATCTCCAATACCAGTAATTCATATCATATGAAATTCAATAAACTACTTCCACATAATCCTACATACATACAGTAATTACAAAAGCAAGCTGTACTTATGTAGGGTTACATGGAAGTGGTTTGTTTAATTTTGTTAACTATGTATTTAGTAGATTGGATTAATGTCAGTAGACATGTGATACATTATGCAGTATCTGAACAATTAGATAGTATTTTAAAATATGTTTTATTAAATAGTGAATCTACAGTGAAACCCCTCTACTGAAGACACACTGAATGAGGACACCCCTGTATTAAGGACTGTTAAAACTGTCCCAAACTATGGTTTATAATATAAATTCATCCCTGAAATGAGGACACCCCTGTAATCATGACAATTATTTGTCCCAAGGGTGTCCGGAATAGAGAGGTTTCACGGTATATTCAATTAAAGGAATCAATATCTCCTGAATCCAACATTCTCAATGAATTGTTGTATTACAATATCGGTACTTGTTTAATATGTTT
Organism: Petrosia ficiformis; assembly: GCA_947044365.1. Lineage (NCBI taxonomy): Eukaryota > Metazoa > Porifera > Demospongiae > Haplosclerida > Petrosiidae > Petrosia > Petrosia ficiformis. The sequence continues at coordinate 6,558,011 of OX345642.1, read as the reverse complement.
ATATTCTGTTATCACAGGACAATAGGTTCCACCATTCATTATCGCCACAATTATCAACACAATTATCATCATCAGTGCCCACTACAACAAATGCTATATACCAACCACTACTTCCCGGAACAAACACACTTGTCACACCTACTAATGACACTTACGCTGGACTTAATGATGCCACTCGTGAGAGGATTAGAAGTGTGAGTGTTACCACTAATAGTTCCGCTACTATTACTAATCAGAATTCGGAGTATATGGGACTCAGTTCAGCTACTCGTAATAATCCGGACTCGATGTATATGGGTGTTAATCATCCTCGTTGATCAATTAAAACTATTAATTGTTTTTGTTGTGTTGCAATGATATTCATAGTTCGTTAGTCCAATTCCTATACTGCTTTAGGAATCTGTATCAGAGTAGTATGTGTTTATGATCACTCTTATACTAATTTGTGACCAAATTATGTTATTGTGTATTATGATTATAATTATTATGTACAGATATGTATATAATTACAACTGATGTATATAATTACAAATGTATGTACATTTGTATGTACATACAAATGTACATGTACATGTGTAAAGTTATACATGTATACTTATGCAATGAAAGTGTAATTAATTGTAATAATGTGTTTGTTTTAGTGATTATAGCAAAATTTGTTTTAAATTATAATTATGTTGTTATATTGTGTCATGAATTTCAAATTGTTTTTGCTTATAATTAATTTTACATCCTGTTTGCACTGAAATATTATATTTGTAACAGAAATTTTAAAATACCACATCTCGAGAATATTGTATTTGCTGTGACAGTCAAGAAGTTAAACATTTTCTCATTATATAATAACATGGTTAGCGTTCCATCAGTTGAAATCACTTTCCCAGACTTCCAGTAGTGGTGTGGGACCACAGAGGAATGGTGTTTGAAAATCAGACTTTAGTTATTTACATGAAGAATAGAGGTAGTATCATTGTATTCAAATTAAAACCACTCCCCTTAAACTTAACTTCACTGCAGTACTGTAGACATTAGCCTCATACCCAAGATCCTTAAGACCCTGGGTACTAGGCTATGTAGACACCATTTGGTGTTGCCACCCCTTTGCAAAGAGGGAGGGAGGGAGGATCAGGATACTAAATCAGTTTTGCGGTTACCGTGATACACATCTAGTATATAACATTAATACAACCCTAACTTATGTTCAAATTCTATTTCTATAAACTACCTGGCATATACATTACCTCAACATATTTTTATTAATAATATATATAGCTGATCTTTATGACAGCCTGCAGAGCAGTATATCAATTTGCTCTATATTATACAGTGTAAAAGTTTAGTGTAATGTCATTTATATATAGTATATTTTGGTATCCCCAGCCCAGACTCTTCCTCTTCTACTGATCCAAAGGGGTGGCAATGCCACCACTAGTACTGTAGACAATTGAACTGAGTATGAACTTTTACATGGCATACATATATATGTAGTACTTGAAAATGAAGAATGACTATAAATGTATAATTATATAAATGTCATTAGTTGAATTGTGGCTGGTATAGGCTATAATGAGTCATCGGTTATTATCTCAAGATAGTCATAGTCATCTTGAAGTCCATTGGAATCCAATTGTTCGCCAGATTCCGTTATTCCATATGCAATATTTGGTGATGTCAGGATATCACTGTCTACTGAGGTGTTCACTGCTTGAACTATAGTGCGGCGTGTTGCCAGGGCTGATGAATGATCTGTGAAGTCATCAATCACACTATACATTGGTTCATAATCTTGTGCTATATCAGATTCTGAGAGATACATTGAATCGACTAATGCAGTGTTTCCAGTTGTACTGGTAGGACTTGGAATATTTTCTGTTTCGCTAGTTGTGCTGGTAGGGCTTGAAGTATCATTTCTATACTGATTTTCATTAACGGTATTCATGGAGGTATTCTTCACCTTTTTCATTCTTTGTCTACAACAAATTAATATGACTACTAATGCTATAAGGAACACACAAACAAATACTATCACAACTAGTGTGGATACAATATATGTGTTTCGAATTCCATCTTCATTTCTGCTTGCTGGTGTACTAGTACTTGAGGGAGTTTCTTCACTGGATAAAGAGGATTTGGTACGTGATGAAGTTCTTAATATAGTTGAAGAGGGAAGTGAAGATTGGATCGTTGGACGAGTATTCACACAACAGGACCGTGATCCTGTAGAAGAATATTTAATGAAATGCAGTAACAATGTTGTTAGCTACAGCGCATATTATTCTGTATTTGCAAGTGTTATGCAGCTGTCAAGTATTTTCATTAGAGGTCCTATTAGTTAAAGCTTATAACAAATGTAAATAGAGTGGAAGAACAATGTATGTTCAATAATAAATATTGTTTCCACATCAGGTACATAGGAAATTTGAAGCGGTTAGGCTTAGGGATATGAGGTACCCATCTGAACACAGGGTGATATAACATGCAAGAGAGGTACGTATGTTCCCCCTCCTGTGCAAAGTACATATTGGATAGTGCCTTTGAACAATCTTTATTGTTAATTTTTAGGAGAATCTACTCAAAAGTGGTCCTTCCTGGGCATGTTTCTACAGGTCTATATGTATGGTAAGGTGGGGCAATTCCATGAGTGGATAATTCTGGAAATTCAAGATTTCTCCGGCGCTTATGTTACAGTCTAAGTTGGACTTATATGCTATTTATTGCTGCAATGACAAATAGTCTTTTATTATACGTAGCAGGCAGTAAAATCATAAAGTAGTTTATCCTTGGTACTGACTGTGGTGCTTCCAGAATTGTCCCTTAAATTTGTAACAGAGTTGCCCCACCTTACCTTACATACACGAATAACTAAACCATGTATACATGTATCCTGATATATACATGATAAAAGATTAATAATTTTGACATGACTTACTAAATTCAGGAGACACTAGGGGGTAGTTGTTACCTCCCACACTTCTTTTCAAATCGAACAAATTATATCTCTCAAGAGGCTCAATTGGTTCCGAGACGGGAATCACATTATTGGGACCACTAAGTTCTTGATAGTAAATCTCAAGTTGTATTTTAGAATATGTATCTGAAGTTTGATATATACCAAGAAAATCTCCACTTTTAACTGGCAATGGGTTATCAAGATTGATTCTATGAACTTTAAGAGAAGCAAGAGATGCACTGCTACTAATGTAGCTAGTATTTATTAAAACATATGCTTGTTCATTACCATTACTTGAAATTCTCCAAATTTGAATCTGAGCCATGTTTGATGCATTAGATGTTATAAGTCCTCCTATTATCCATGAGACGATGAGTCCATCACAGTTGAATTTTAAATCTGGAAACAGTCTCTGTCCTCGGTTTTGTATCACTGTATTACTGACATTTAAACTATGACTAGTGACTATAGTTGAATCTAAAAACCCTTGTGCACATGAAGGTGGCTCTGAAGAGAGAGAGAGAGAGAGAGAGAGAGGAGGGAGAGAGAGAGAGAGAGATAGAAAGAGAGATGACGAAAGTGAATTGTCATTTTTAAGGACTCAACTGCTGGAATTAAGATTCTGTTCACATTCATGATGACCTCAAGATTAGGATCGTGATATCTTTACATGTACTAGAATGTATCATGCAGGATTATACTGTAACTTAATAATGCATATGAAGGAATAGATTGACATTTGACTTACACAAGGTAGGGATATAAAAATGGTGTTTTAAAAAAAATAGAGCTATTAACATTTTTACTGAGTTCATGGATGACCTTACATAAATTATTATTTTGTATTGTGCTTTATGTGATTAATGTAGTATATCATATATTGTACCTGTTGTTGGACTAATCAAAAGGTATCTATTTATACCAGTAGAATACTCCTCAATATCTAAATTAATCAAGCTTGGTGGTCCATCACCAGCCTTTTGTGTTTGAAAAAAAAAGCTGTTCAAATCAAACTTCCAAACGTCATTAATACTGGTAATACTATTTAATGATGAGCCTGCAAACACTCCTAAAATATCTCCATCTTCAAAATGTAAAGGTGGATCAAACTTATATACATATATACCATAGTTTGATATGTTTTCAAGTGTGTAAGTTATTGCCTGGCTGTCGACAAGTGTGTAAGTATTATCATTCTGATTATTTTGTCTCCATATTTGTATAAGAGGATGCTCAGATGGTTCTAAAGTTGACAAGGATCGTAACGTTACACCTAGAATTGCACTGGTGAGATTTCCTGAGCAATTAAATTTCATGTCTGGTACAATCCTTTCTTCTAATTCGAGTTCATCATATATAGGTTCAGTGCCGATGATTGTGGGGACTTCATCAATATCTGGTAGTGTATCGGCTCTGTAACGAATGAGATCTAACGTCATGAATTTGCTTGTGCACTCACTGGATCCTGAATGGAAAAGATACATATAATGTAGAGTCAGTTAGAACACTGTAAATTGAATCTTAATGTGGGATTGAATTATATTAATCTATCTGAATGTATTCTTTTTCGTCAAAATGTTCATTGAATGCAATGAATAGTAAAAACGAGCTTTCAACATTCATAATGGATGGGATACTCTAAATATGAGAGTACGTAGTCATGTCATAATGAACTCATACAGTATGTATGCACGATAAATGAAACCACTCCCACTTAAGAAGGTTTCTAAATCATGTATTTAGTATAATACTAGACTATATTTAATTCACCCTGCAGACTATGTATTTCATGTGATTGATGTAGAAGATTATCATTCACATAAAGTAGATTTTTAATTGTACAGAACACTCACAAGATCAAAAAAATTATACGTACGTATATATATACTATATATAATATTATACCTAAACTGTGTTTTACATATAGTAGAGTTTTATATAAACTTATGTACAAGTAAACATGGTATGAAAAATACAATTATAATAACAAGATGTATGTATATAATAAATATACTATGTATTTTGTAATCCCTTACCATGTACATATATTGCCATACGCAGGAGTACAATAAAACAAGCACCACTCAGTATCTCCATCTTTAACAATTGTTCCATCCACAATTGCAATCAACAATGTTGTCATTAATTTTATTCACATACGTATATGTACATACATACTTATAAATCATGCACTGACAGTATGCATGCATAATAAAATTATGTATAATTTAATGGATCACTCACTATACATATATGTCAATACGTGTATTATCTATACATGAGAAATCATATTATAGTTATGGGAAAAACATGTAGGTCTTTAATTATCTTTTACAGTGATTCATATTACGATATTATTGAAAAATATAAGGTATTGAGTGTAAACAATCACTTTTACTATTAATTATATATGTCTGTTTATATAATTATATGTCTATTTGAAAAAAGAGGAAATAGGAAACAGACACGTATTTTATAAAACATATAGATTTAATAGGTTTCTCTATTTTGGTACAGTTTGTATTATGATTTCACAACTTACGTATTACCCTATAAAACGAGTGACAAGTACTTTTAAGTTGTAATAAAAGTAATTAACACCTCAAGGCAAAGCCATATTTAGCCTCATTATATTAAAGAAGTTGTTTACCATTGTCATGCATATGCACATCATCGTGCATATGCATGACAATGGTAAACAACTTCTTTAATATAAGGAGACTAAATATGGCTTAGCCTTGAGGTGTTAATTACTTTTATTACAACTTAAAAGTACTTGTGACTCATTTTATAGGGTAATACGTAAGTTATGAAATTATGATACAAACTAGTGATCATAGCTTTTCAGGTGGGGGTGTGGTTTTGTTACTATATATAGTAGTGAACTATATTACATGCAGGAACTGATGGTTCTATTATTTTATAATACTAGTGTTGTTTTGATGCTGTAAAATGTTTTGATTTAGAATTACAAAAGAATATTACATAATTATTATTATGAATTTTACAACACAAAGCAATAAGACGAAAATAACTCAAACTAAATATCATTAGTAATTTCCACTGATGGCCACTGAAACGTTCTACTAGTTTTTATGTATAAAGTAATATATGCTATAGCGATTGTGAATACGTGAGTTTAACATTAGAACAAATATAGATTGAGACTGTGACGTACATGCAGATATGGTGAGTACAGAAATGTGTCTCAAATTAATTGTTAAGTTATTAGTTTATAGTAGTTACATATGCCACATTTGTTAAGTTATTAGTTTATAGTAGTTACATATGCCACATTTGTTAAGTTATTAGTTTATAGTAGTTACATATGCCACATTTGTCTAGTTTTAATTAAAGTCTCTCTGCTGGTGTTTAATTTAGATTTGGTTAATTAAAACAACACTAATTCTAATCTTGAACCTTTGTTCGCCGGACATAAATCATCGTTCGTCACGTAATCCCAATAAATAGAAAGACAAAGAATTGCGATATCGATAAATATCCCAACACAGTCACACATCTTATGTATGTACATATATGTAAATAGAGTAGTATGTATATATTTATAACCATTTAATAATAAACTAAAATCATAGGAATATAAATTAGTACAGATTTTTTTTATATATTAGTGTATAATGTCAGTCTTTATGTATACGATAAGGAAAGTGAAAATTCCACCTTTTTTAGGGGTGGAGCTAGGTTAGGTCTGGCTATGAGTGGAGCTGGGTCTACAGCTGAGCTGAACAGATCAGTGTAGTTCAAGTTCAGCAGTTAACTGAGTGGCTCAAGTTTTTTAGAGAACCTCAACTAGATGACATGGGGTTTAGCCACTCCAGACCAGCCCATGGGTTGCCCCCATGAAAATATTTAATACGAGATGATTATTAGCTCAAAAATTGAATTATTAAATAATTAAATCCATGTATAATGAAAATTACTGAGTGTCAAGCCTATATTAAAATATTAATTATTAAAATATTAATTATAATAATAAATAATAATCAACAAAAAACGAATGTAATTATATATAACTATAAACAAAAACATTAAATATCAAGTGAATTTATGTAGCAGAAATAATTAATAAATATTAACAAACAAAAAGTAACACAAAATCATATTATTAGTGACTTAGTAATGCTGGATTTATTATATATGATGTAGTATGTATGTATGATAACGCATTAATTACTGCCAAAAATTTACAAATTTTGCATGCATAAAAAAATGTTTACACCACGATACCGATATAATACAGTGAACATAACAAACATGTATTTTTATTTAAATAGAAGTCATTTTGCATAATCTCGGAGGAATGGGAGGTGGAGGGTCATCGCTAACAACAGATATCGTTTCATCCATATCAGTAGCAGTTTCTCCATCCTCTTCTTTTAAAGTGCTATAGATTGGCTCCTGAGTATCATGTAGAATTGTTGTGTAGTTTACTGGCTTAGTATTGAACAGTGGAACTGTATTGGAATGCATGAGGTGTGAGTCGTGATTTAGTTTTTCGTATTCTTGGGAAGAAGAAGGTTGTCTTATTTTATTGTAAGTCTCGTGTGATAAACTTGGTTTTAGAAAGTGTTCTATGTGGTTGTATTGTGGAGGAGATGAAACAAAATCACAGGCTGTGTTGAAGCCTTTTGGAGACATCGTTGGTCTATTCATGATTGTATCAGGCTGTAGAGAGAATGATGAAGAGATAGATGAATGGATTGTAATATAGAGGAGATATGTAGATAGATGGACAGATAGATAGGTGGAGCAGTAGTTGGATTGATAACATACAATAGACCATATAATTTCACAAAGGCTCCCATCACTGGTTTCTTTGAAAGCATATCACAATAAAATATTCTTTATAAAAGAATGTTTCAGCCAGCTGAAGAAGGCCTTTGGGCCAAAATGTTCATTTATAAAGAATATTTTAACGAGTTCAAAGAAACCTCTGTGTTTGGAAACACATAATAAATACTGTTGATGGTAGCACTAAACATCAAAAGACTGACAATGCCAACATACAGGATGTGGCCACAGCAACCCACAGTGCCACACCTCAGATGTGTTGGCACTGACCACAGTGCCATTATGAGAAATGCTGGTACTAACTGCATCAACATGGATTTCTTTCCTAGGTAAGGTGTGAATCCATAGACCAGTAAAAATCTACTGGAAAGGAGTATTCCACACAACAAGGATACTTTATGCTTTGTTTCCATTCTACAAAACAGTTATAGCATACATCTTTGGAATATATTGCACTGATGATGCCACACCCTTGGGCCTAGCATCATCACAGTGATAATATATTCCATGTGGCATTCGAAAGTATAATTATAATGAAAATGTAAGTAATAGAAACTGATAATACTCCAAGTCAGTTTACTAAATGATCATGATTGCTACTTATATCATAACTATACTGATATCATGTCCACTTACTGCTGATGGTCTCCTGTGTTCTTTATTGGCATTCATTTTTGTTATAGCAAAGTGTACTCGATTATGTATCTGTCTACTCTGATGACTGTAAAAATAGAACTTCCCTT